>LOEQ01001258.1:80856-95974 GCA_001685075.1 Bramus lutescens
CCAAGCCGAAGAAGACCCGGCAAGCAACCTCTCAGGGTGACGAAGATGGCAGCGCTCGGGATGAAGACTTTGTTCTTCAGGTCGAGGGTGAAGATGAGGAAGAAAGTGAGGCCCCAAGTGAAAACTCCTCTGATCCTGAGCCTGTTGCACCCCGAAGCACCCCACGAGGACCCACTGCAGGGGTAACTTGAGTTGATGTAAAAGGATGGGGAAATGAGAATTTTAGGAAGCATTGAGTACCCAAGAGAATGCCTTTGATCATTCATAGCCAAAACTAGTACCAAAAGAGGGAAAGACTTCAAAAATGTGATGTATTGGGGAGGTTATAGGGGGAAGAACACAGTGAATAAGATGGTTCACTCCAGAGTATTTCCTGCTAGAAAAGGATCCTGCTTCTCTACTGAATGCTACAGAATGACTTAGAGATGGGGGAGGGGAACTAACTGCTCAAATTTCACAGAAGAACTACACTTGAGCTGGGCCTTGAAGGGCAAGTACTGGTTTCCAGGGGCAGTGGTGTTTCCCCAGAAGGTGATTGCAGCAGTTACAGGGTCTGGGTGAAAGATGTTGTAGGGAGGTTGGTAGGGAGGATGGAAGGGCTTGCAGTAGTATGCACCAACACATGATGGTTTTGACTGAGATAGAAATACATAACATAAACTTACACATATTTATACTGTTGTGTAGCTGTCTTTACCAGCCATGTCTGGAACTTTTTATCTTCTTTGTGGTACTGGGGATTGAACCCAAGCCCTCACATATGTTAGGCAAATTCTTTTTTCTTTAGTTTTTTTGGTTTTCAAGACAGGGTTTCTCAGTAGCTATGGAGCCAGTCCTTGATCTCACTCTGTAGACCAGGCTGGCCTTGAACTCACAGATTTGCCTGCCTCTGCCTCCGAGTGCTGGAATTAAAAGTGTGCGCCACTATCGCCCACTTACTTTTCTATTTTAAATTTGAGGCACAGTTTCACTGAGTTTCCTAGGGTGGCCCTAAATTCACTGTGCAGCCTAGGCAGGTCTTGCACTTGCAATCCTTCTGCCTCAACCTCTTGAGCAGTTAGAATTCTCAGCCTGTGCCACCAGGCCTGACAGTTTCCAAAACTGTTTTTAACATTTCCAGCTAAAGCTGCAGACTCTTTTTAGGTTGAAAAAGAACATGGGTAAGAAATAGGACAAACTGTAGTTGACATTCAGAAGCTTTCATTTATCCAGATTAAAGTTTGCAGAGTCCTAAACCAAGCAATGAAACAAGCAGTGGTGAGACCCCTTTAGGGAGATGAGAGAATTCACAGGGCTTGGAGAGAGAAAGAAAAGGGAGGAACTGGTGTGTTCCAGCTATGGAACATCATATGAAGTAGATGTTAGGGACATGATGAACTGCCTTTCTGATAGGTGGAATGAGAACTGCCTGTGGGCCATGAGTCCATAGTATAATTGTATGATCTCCCAGTACCTTCCTTGCCTTGAGAGCACATTTAAGGAAGCACTGAGACCCTCAGTAATTAAGATAACTGGTCCTTTGAGATCAAAAAAAATTATTTTTTAAAAATAAAAATGCAACAAATCCAAAATATTAAAAAGTATATATGTCTGTATATAACATATACATATGTATTAAGAATATCATCTAAATAGTGTGTGGGTACTTGAATGCTACAGAGTGAGTATGGAGGTCAGTAGACAACTCGGGAATCAGTTCTTTCTTCCTTTGTGGGTCCTAGGGATCCAACCTAGGACATCAGACTTGGCAACAAGCACTTAGCCTGCTGAGCTATCTTCTTAGACATGTTAATAACTTTTTTAGTCATGTTCTTATACCACAAGCTGGGCTTTAACTCTGTCTGTTTAGTATAGACAGGTCTCAGACTTGATCCTCCTACTGCAAGTCATCTAGCATTGCAGATGTGCACCATCTCAGCCAGCATAGAAAGGAAGAAACTTGGTACACGTGCATAGTGTATGTGCATGTGTGTGGAGGCTAGAGCTAGACCTTGAATGTCTCCCTCTGTTATTCTCTACTGCTTTTTTGTTTTGATTTGTTTTGTTTTAGATCGGGTCTCTTTCCTCCCCCCAAATGCTGGGGATAGAAGCGTGAGCCACCGTACTTGACTTTTATTCACTTATTTCTTAATATAATTGACTTCTGGTTTTTCTTTTTACTTTAGTCCTTAATATAGTTCTGTAGACCTACAACTTGTAGAAAAGTTGTGACAGAGCCAAATTTATAATGTTGTAAGCTTCATAATTGGGCTTAAAGGTGGTAGTCATCCCTGGAATGTGGGTGAGTTTCCAGGACTGTGTATATAAAGAGTGCTCTCCTTGACCTGTCCTAGGAGGGAGCCTCTTTAAAGGAGTGCAGTGGGAGGAATCACTAGCACTGTCCCTCGGGGCAGGAGTTTCAGCACAGAGTCCTCTGGGGAAGGAGACCAGAGAATGCTTCAGTAGTTAGAGTTAATTGGACCACAAGTCTGTGTAAATGCTAATAGGGCACTTGGGAGGATACATAAAAACCAAAGAAAGTTAAAAAGTGAGAAAGAAAGCTATCTTCTGGGACTTTCTCCAACCTAGAATGTTTATACTTTCTTTAATTTGATCCTCAGAAGCAGAAACCACACTGCCGGGGCATGGCTCCCAATGGCTTACCCAATTACATCATGGCTCCTGTTTGGAAGTGCTTGCACCTCACCAAGGACCTGTGAGCTTTGGGGACAGGGACTGAGGGTGAGGGGGTGGAGGAGGACTATAAGGACCATCTGGAAAGAGGGAATCCCTTGCTAGTGTGGAGAGTGGTGGTAGCATCTTTACTGAGAGAAACTGTTGATGGCAAGATCTTTCTTTACTTGACCAGATTTTAAGGGCTGGTTACTCCCACTCTCACAGAAAATGATTTTAGACAGTGCCATGTAGAATCTGTCTCCTTTTCCACTGATGATGTGTCTGTCTCTCTAGCCGAGAACAGCAGCATTCATTCTGGGAGTTTGCTGAATGGATTCCAGTAGCCTGGAAGTGGCAGCTGTTATCAGAACTGTAAGTTGGATTGACATCCCTGAAGCTGTATTACTTTTCTATTACCATGATAGGATAATCTGGCAAAAGCAGGAAGCTTTTTTTTTTTTGGCTCACAGTCAAAGGCACTGGTGAGTCATGGTGGGAAAGTCCTGGCAGAACCTTGAAGCAGCTGGTTGCTCTTTATCTGCAGTTGGGAAGGCGAGATCAGTGGGTGCTCAGCTATTTTATCCAGTCCAGGACCCAAGCCCATGAACATTTAGGGTGAATTGTCCCATTTCAATTAACCTAATGAAATAATTCACAGACTTAGCAGAGGCCAACCTAATCTAGGTAAGCCTTCACAGGTATGCCCCCAAACTTACCTAATTGGTAATTCTAGGCCCTGTCAAGAAACACCACCAAAGTCCTCGAAGGAGAGGGAGAGGACAGACAAGTGACAAAGAATTCTTTTTTTTTTTTTCTGAAGATTTAATTATATATACAGCATTCTGTCTGCATATATGCTTGCAGGCCAGAAGAGGGCACCAGATCTCATTACGGATGCATGTGGTTGCTGGGAATTGAACTCATAACGTTTGGAAGAGCAGTCAGTGCTCTTAACCTCTGAACCATCTCCCCAGCCCCCCGACAATTCTTTAGTGTACAGTGGGAATTCTATGGCGGGGAAATTCTTCTGAGTTGAAGCTAATGTTTTTGCTTCCTGCAGTGAAGCAGCTCCTTACCTACCACAGGAGGAGAAGTCCCCCCTGTTCTCGGTACACCGTGAAGGAATTCCTGAGGATGGCACAATCTACAGAATAAACAGGTAAAAGATAGCCACTCAGCCTTTTCTCTGATTCTCGAATAGAGAAATAGGAAAAACAGATGTTTCAAGGATTAACAGATTAGCCCTTTCCTCTCCTGAGTGTTGGTCTGGTTGGTTCTAAGAATAGAGTCCAGCTGTAACAAGCTAGTCCTCTGTAATGTACAGTATTCAGCTCTCTCCAAGCTGGGCTAGAGATGTTTGGAGACTCAGGCGGTCCAAGTCACAAGATGGCATACATTTAGTATGAAAGAACAGCTTCTCACCTTTGTAAGTGAGCTGGCGTTCATTTCTGAGAGTGAAGGGAGGGAAGTGTGAGGGTGGCGAGTCCTGCTCCAGCAATAGGCTAATTTTCAGAGCCTCATATAAGTCGGTCACCTGTTCCAGTGGGACTTGTCATTTTGTCCTTACATTTCCTAATACCGCTGTTACTCTCTGACCTTTCTCTAGATTTAGCTCGATCTCAGCACACCCAGAGCGCTGGGATGTGTCCTTCTTCACAGGAGGACCACTCTGGGCTCTGGACTGGTGCCCAGTGCCTGAAGGGTCGGCAGCCTCACAGTATGTGGCCCTTTTCTCCAGCCCAGACATGAATGAGACACACCCACTGAGCCAGCTTCATTCAGGCCCTGGGCTGCTGCAGCTCTGGGGCCTTGGGACATTGCAGCAAGAAAGCTGGTGAGGTGGGGCTGGGACACTGCCACAGGCAGGTGGGTGAGGGAGAAATGAGGCTGGGAAAGGGCTTGCATGGCGCTGAGACAAGACAAGGAAATGGAGCTGTTAGTCCTAGGCTTTTCCTACCTACTGTGTCCCATGTTTCTCTTTCCAGTCCTGGCAACAGGGCCCACTTTGTCTATGGGATTGCTTGTGACAGTGGATGTATCTGGGACCTCAAATTCTGCCCCAGTGGGGCATGGGAACATCCAGAAACCCCTCGGAAGGTACTTCTAGTTGACTGGGCTAGCTCTGGGAGGTCTTAGGGCTGGAGGAAAGAATGTTAGAGTGTGGTGGGTGGGGGTTTTCCAGAAATCCCATGTCGTGTTCTGAGAGACAGAGCCTCAGGTTTTCTGAGAGGCACCTGAAAACAGCAAGCCTCAGCACAGATCTGCTCCCCACCTCTAGGCTCCTCTCCTGCCTCGGCTGGGTCTTTTAGCCCTGGCCTGCTCAGATGGGAAGGTCCTGCTGTTCAGTCTGCCGCATCCTGAGGCCCTCCTGGCTCAGCAGCCTCCAGGCAAGTAGCACAACTACTACAGTGGTGGTAGCCAACTCTCCGCCTGTCTACCTCCCGTCCTTGATCAGGCAGACTTCTATGACCGAAATAGGACTTCGGTTGTTCTATTTGTTTGTTTGTTTCTTGAGACAAGGTTTCTCTGTGTAACAGCCCTAATTGTCCTGGGGCTAGCTCTGTAGACCAGGCTGGCCTTGAACTCACAGAGATCCTCCTGCCTCTGTGCTGGGATTAAAGGTATGTGCCACCACCATCTGGTGCAATTGTTCATTCTTGAGCTTAAGCTTTTTCTCTTTTCCAGACTAACTGTACCCTTTCAGCATTTACCAATCACTTCCCCCTCTTCCATATTCTGTGCCCTCATAAATTGACTACGTAAAGAGTTGCCGAGGGTTGAGGCTGACAAGGAGGACTCACCTCCTCTGTCCTACATTTTTCCCTTGTGCTGGTCTCAGGATTCCCCTCACCTATGTTTAGGCAGTATCTTTTAGAAAGAGTTAAAAAAGGCAGATCCTATTTTTTCCCCCAACAATACTCAAGTATTTAAAATGAAGGTGTCTGGATGTAAGCCCTTGAATGTTTTGTGTTTGTGTCTGTTAGAGAAATAGGTTGAGGCAGACATAGGGCATCAGGCCTATCCAGTACTGTGACATTGTGATGTGATATCATCTACAAAGCTCATTTCCACACTTGAATTACCAAAACATGAAAAAGCTGGTAATGTGTTCAATAGAGTTGCTATTTTGTGTTGAGCCACATTCTTAGCTATTCTTAGCTGTATGCAGCTTAAAGATTGGACAAGTCTCATAGATAATTTCTTTAGAAAGTTTGGAGATAATAGGGAACTTGGGAGACAGGTGTATACTTGGATCTCTGTAAGTCCAAGGCCAGCCTGAACTTCAAGTGAGTTCCAGGACAACCAGAACTCTGTAGAGAGACCTGTCTGAAAAAAATAAAGGAAAAAAAAAGTTTGGATATAAAAGGAGGCAAATAAATGAGGATGCCGCTGAGTGAATATGGGCCAAAGGGAGGTTTTATGTGCTTCTTTTAGCTGATTTTTTTGAAGCAGTCTCATGTAGCCCAGACTGGCCTTGAACTTACCATTGTAGCTGAGGATAACTTTGAACTTCTTTTCCTTCTTTTTCCACTTCATGTTCTGGGATTACAGGTCTACACTACCACACTTGACTCTATATGTTTAATAACTCTTATAGAAGAGACAGTAGAACATATTTACATAGAAATATAGGAACAAGTCAGTAAGGAAAGAACACGTGGATAATGAAAACAGAGTTATAAGCAAACGAGCAGAGTTCTAGAAATAGAAAGGAGAGAAGAACATCTGGAGAAGTTAGCGTTTCTCATAGAAGGGAAGCTAGTGTTGGGGAAGGAGGGGGCAGGTGGACATAGTGAGAGAAAGAATGAAAGAAGGGCATTGCTGAAGCATGAGAGAGGAGGAGCTCAGTCAGTCCTGTGGATCCAAAGCATCAACTATCTACTATTCTTGTTTTTCTTCCTTACAGATGCTATGAAGCCTGCCATCTACAAGGTGAGTGAGGAGCCTGTTAACTTAGCTGAGGCTGCATCTTCTTAGAGCCTTATTTTACAGAGTCTACAGTGAGTCTTTCACTTCTGAAAGTATCCCCTTTCTCAGCTGGGTGGTGGTGGCACACGCCTTTCATCCCAGCACTTGGGAGGCAGAGGCAGGTGGGTCTCTGTGAGTTGGAGACCAACCTGGCTACAGAGTGAGTTCCAGGACTGCTAAGGCTACACAGAGAAACCCTGCCTCAAAAAAAAGAAAAAGAAGAAAAACTGATTTGAGGGTTTTGGAGACACTTCGTCCTCTTGTAGAGGACCCGGGTTTGGTTCCTAGCACCTACATGGAGGCTCACAACCAATCATAACTCTGGTTCCAGGAGGTCTGACCTTGCCCCTTCTCAATTCCGTGGGCACCAAGCAGTTATGTGGTACACACATACCTTCTCTCTCAGAGAGAGAGAGAGAGAGAGAAGCCACTTAGACAGATAGAATAAACCTTGAGAAAAAAACTAATTAGAGTCTCCTTTCAAACAGTAAGAGCTCCTAATCCTAATCCCAGCTCTTCTGTCCTTACAGGTACAGTGTTTGGCAACCCTTCAGGTAGGGTCTGTGCAAGCTTCAGACCCCTCTGAGTGTGGTCAGTGCCTTAGCCTGGCTTGGATGCCTACCAGGCCCCACCACCACCTGGCTGCAGGATACTATAATGGTAAAAACCAAGACCTGTTGTTCTTTAAGCTTTTTATATGTGCTTGGGTTTGGATTGTATCCTCTTTAGATTAATTGTAACATTATATTATAGCTTAAAATATTCAAGCAGAGCTGGAGAGATTGGTCAGCAGTTACGTACATTTGCTCCCCTTGCAAAGGACCTCGGTTTGGTTTCTAGCACCCACCTATAGCTCACAACTATAACTCCAGTTCCAAGGGATCCAAAACCTTCTGGTCTCAGGGCCCTAAGCATGTACATGCTGCTCAAACAGACATGCAATCAAAAATACTCATATGCATAAAATAGAGTAAATCTTTATACAAATTCAAGCATTATTAAAAAAATACACAAGAAATGTCACTATAATTTGTCCAGTAAGAAAATTATTGGGTGGGATATAGTTCAGTTGGTAGAATGCTTACTTGGCATTTCTTTTTTCAATCCCCACACTCCATAAACTAGGAATAATGTTACATGTCTGTAATCTTAACACTTGGGAGGTAGAGGAAGGATGATCAGAGATTCAAGGTTGGGGTATAACTCAGTAGTAGAGCATTGACTGCAGAAGTTTGAGGTCAGTCTTGAAGAAAATAAGTGTTTGAGCCAGTAGTGGTGGCACACACCCTTAATCCCAGCACTTGGGCAGAGGCAGACAGGTCTCTGAGTTCAAGGTCATTTTAGTCTATGGAGCAAGTTCGAGGACTTCTGGGGTTACATAGAGAGACCCTCAAAAAAAAAATAAAAAACCCTGAAACTATTTGAGGTTAGCCTGGGCTATTCTGTCCTTATCTCAAAAGAAAGAAAGATGTGAACATCCTCTATAATGATGAGAAAACATTGAATATTTTCTAGTTAAAAGTCAAATCAGAGTTAAATGGGGGTGCTGGCTAGATGGCTCATTAGGTGACGATATCTGCCCTCAAGCCTGACGGCCTGAGTTTGATCCCTGAGACCCCACAACAGAAGGAGAGAAGCAGCTCCTATAGGTTGTTCTCTGACATGCCTGGACTCACACATAAAAGAAGGAAACATAATAATTTTTTCAGTTAATAGAACAACTTAGGGGATCTGGAGAGGTGGCTCATTTGTAAACAGTCCTTGCTGCTTTCCAGAGGACCCATCTTCAGTTCTTAGCACCAGTGTCGGGCAGCCCACTCATCTGCAACTCAGCTCCATGGCATCAGACATCTTCCAGCCTGTCAGGGCACACATGACATATGTATTTTAAAAAATATTTTTTGGGGGCTGGAGAGATGGCTCAGAGGTTAAGAGAATCATTGCCTGCTCTTCCAAAGGTCCTGAGTTCAATACCCAGCAACCACATGGTGGCTCACAACCATCTGTAATGAGGTTTGGTGCCCTCTTCTGGCCTGCAGGCATACATGCAAACAGAATATTGTATACATAATAAAAAATAAATTAAAAAAAATTTTTTTACTTTAAAGTTTTTGTTTGTTTGATTGGTTTTTTTTTTTGACAGCATTTCTTTGTAGCTTTTGGAGCCTGTCCTGGAACTAGCTCTTGTAGAGCAGACTGGCCTTGAACTCACAGAGATCTATCTGCTTCTGTGCCACCACTGCCCAACCCAATTAAAAGAGTTTTAAGAAGAGCTGGACATTGCTAATCCCAACACTCAGAAACAGGTAGGAGGATCTCTGTGAGTCTGAGGCCAGCCTGGTCTACATAGCTAGTTTCAGGATAGCCAGAGCTACATAGAGAAACCCTGTCTCGGGGAGGGGCGGGAGGGGGGGTAGTACTGGGCAGCTGAATAAACAGCCCAGAATGTAAAATTGCTGCTAAGCCTGACAATCTGAGTTTGATCCCCAGGACTCTCACAGTCAAAGGAGAGAACTGACTCCCTCAAGATGGTCTTCTATACACATGCTGTGGTACACAAATACAAAACAAATTTATATAATTTGAAAAAATAATTAGATGGACAGAACTGGTAAATATAATAAAGTACTGAGCAATTTAAAAAAATGATGTCTCCTGACATATAGTATGGATACAGCTCAGAACAGCTACCACAATGCCTGCTGATCAATAGTGTGATATGCAGATAGTTGCTTTCCTCATTCGTAAAGAGTCATAAGAAATTTTGACAGTGATGGGAATATTTGGGTTCTTATTTGTGGGGTTTTTTTCCTGGTGCAAGTACCTATCAAACTCATGGAATCGTGTTTGAAATGAATGTACTTCACATAAATGTTTCCACTATAAAAGAGAAAAATTCTCTGATAATACAGGAGTTCATCATGGGAATATAAAGAAGGACAACCTTATAGAAAAAGATCATACTATGTAAGCTGTTTAATGTAAAGGTGTAGGGGCTGGAGGAGTAACTCAGTTAAGATCACTGACTGCTCTTCCAGAAGACCTGGGTTTGATTCCTGGCATCTACAGGCAGGTCACAGCTGACCGTAGTGCTCCAGGATCCAATGTTTGGTGGGCCTGCTGTACAAGCTATAATCAGCTACTTGGAGTCTGAGCTAGGAGGATCAAGCTCAAGGAATACACAGGCATTTTAAACACTTATCTCAAAATTAAAAATAGAAAGATTAGCAAGTGCCTACATAATACTCATAGATTCTGGATATAATCCCCCAGTTCTTCAAATAAGTACAATTTAAAGGTATTTAATTACATATTTTTTACATTTACTTATTAACTCAAGGAGGGGCAGCGTGTGGAGGTTAGAGGACAACTTACAGAAGTTGGTTCTTTCTTCAACCATGTGGGTAGATTCCCAGGATCAAACTCAGGTTGTCGGTTTGGCAGCAGATGGCCTTACTACTTGAGCCATCTCTCCTGTTTTATTGTTTTAAAGTAACAGTTTCATTTTCAGAGATCAGTATACTTTCTCTCAAGAAGATAAGGAAATTAATGCTTTTTTAAACCTCCTACATCACTCTTGTGTCTGTTTTCTGCTTTTCTCGGATGGTATTTCATCATCAGGACACATGACTCGTGCTGTATTGCTATTGTTACACCTCTCCCGGTACTCGGGATTGAACACAGCCCTTGCATATGTGAGATAAGCTGCTTTAGCCGAAGTGATCTAATGATTGTCTCCCCGAGATCTCTCAGCTCAGTCTCCTGCCTCCGCTGCTGAGTTATTTTCATTGTTCGCCTACAATTCACTGTATTTGTTTTGTTTTTTGAAAAAAGTTCATAAATGCTACACTTGCTTTGTTTATGTATATAAGATTTTTAATGCCCTTTATCTTTTCTTTTTATCTGAGTTACATTTCTGAATACCTCTTCTTTGCTAGCCTTGTTTTTTTTTTTGTTTGGTTTTGGGTTTTTTGTTTTTGTTTTTCGAGACTGGGTTTTTCTGTAGCTTTGGAGCCTGTCCTGGAACTCACTTTGTAGACCAGGCTGGCCTTGGACTCACAGAGATTCATCGACTCTGCCTCCCAAGTGCTGGGATTAAAGGTGTGCGCCTGGGCCTGGGGAGATGGCTCAGAGGTTAAGGACACTGCCTGTTCCTCCAGAGGACCTGGATTCAATTCCCAGCACCCACATGCAGTTTACAGTTGTCTGTAACCCCAGTTCCAGGGGATTTGATACCTTCACACCAATTCACATTAAATAAAATTAAAAAAAAAAAGGTGTGTGCCACCACTACCTGGCTCGCCAGCCATGTTTTAAGTCAAGTTGTTTTCTGTCTATACATTTGTTGTCTCTTCCTCTCCATTTTGTTGCTTTTATTGTTGTAGAGCAGAATTAGAAATATTCTGGGTTTTGTTTTGTTTTGTTTGAGACAGGGTTTCTCCATGTAACAGCCCTTGCTATCCTGGAACTCACTTTGTAGACCATGCTGGCCTCAAGAGTTCTGCCTACCTCCGCCTCCCGAGTGTTGGGATTAAAGGTGTATGCCACCATTGCCCAGCCAAGAAATTTTTTGTAATGAGCCAAATAGTAGTGATTTTAGACTCTTTAAACTAATTTGCCATTGTTGGTGCTAAATTCTGTTATTTGGGTATGTAATCAACCTAAGATGTTGCATAAATGAATAGGTATGACAGTGTTTCAGTATAATTTGCCAAAACAGGCAGCCTAAGCGAGACATTATGTCTGATAACTACATTGGAGGCAGAGACCAAGGGATGCTATGAGTATGAAGCCAGCTGAGGCTGCACACTAAGATGCTGTCTCCAGAGAGTGTGGCACTAACTAACTCCATTCCCATGAGATGAAGCACTTGGCATGCATGAGACACGTTTATTCCCTAGTACCCAAATAAAAAAGCAAAACTGAATCTGTCAGATATGCTGGTTGTAGTCTGCCAACTACTATTCTAAAGGGCTTTTAGTTTGTTTGGTTGAGATAGGGTTTCATGGTGTGTCCCAGGTAGATCACCCTGCCTCAGCCCAAATGCCGAGATTATAAGCATGTACCACTGTGTCAGCCATGTGTGCTTTTTAAAACTCTTATTTGAGGCCTAAGAGATGACTCAGCAGTTAAGAGCATGCATTGCTCTTGCAGAGGACTTGAATTTTGTTCCTGTGTTCACATCAGGCAGCTCACAGCCCCCTGTAAATCCTCCTCTAAGAGATCCAAAGCCCTCTTCTGGCATCCATACACTCACATAGGCGCATACCCACATGCAGACAAATACACAAACACATAATTCAAATTTTAAGAAATTTTTTCACTTATTTAGCAGCCATCAGATACATTCAAACTGAAACTTCAGGTGCAGGTCCAGGACTAAACTGTTGCTTTTAGTTGACTTTGCATTGGGTGTTAGAGCTGGGCAGGAGAACTCAGCTGGCCGTCATCATCCCTGCTCTTTGATTGTAGTTTGGATTTCAGAGTCAGGAGACAAAGCCTGGGATCCCAAAGAAAGAAATGAGAACACAGACCCAACACCTTCCTTTAATGCAGTGGTTCCTGATCTCCTAACGCTGCAGCCCTTTAGCACAGTTCCTCATGTTGTGGTGACCCCACCATAAAATTATTTCATTGTTACTTCATAACTAATTTTCAACAGTTATGGATCTGAATGTAAATATTTTTGGAGGTAGAGGTTTGTCAAAGAAGTCATGCCCCACAGGTTGAGAACCATTGCTTTAATGTCTACATATTCTATCCCTACTTTAGGCATGGTGGTTTTCTGGAATCTTCCCACTAATTCACCCCTCCAACGGATACGTCTCTCTGATGGCTCCTTAAAGCTGTACCCCTTCCAGTGTTTCCTAGCCCATGACCAGGCTGTTCGTACAATTCAGTGGTGCAAAGCTAACAGGTACAGAGCAGGAGGGCTGTGGAATGGGGCTGCTGTAGCAGGCTGCCTCTTCCATATTGGCTCTGATGTGTTCTCCCGTCTTTCAGTCATTTCCTGGTTTCTGCGGGGAGTGACCGGAAAATCAAATTCTGGGATCTTCGGCGACCTTATGAACCAATAAACTGTATCAAGCGCTTCTTGAGTACAGAGCTTTCCTGGCTGCTCCCCTACAATGGTGTCACCGTGGCTCAGGACAACTGCTATGCCTCGTACGGCAAGATGAAGCTATGAGTTGGAGCAGAAATGGGAAAGGAGGGTTGGGTTGTTCTGAATTCTGTAGGAAAAGAATTTATTATTCTTAGAAGAAAGACGGTTTATTCTATCTCTCTTTCTCATAGTTATGGACTCTGTGGAATTCATTACATCGATGCTGGTTACCTTGGTTTTAAGGCCTACTTTACTGCTCCACGAAAAGGCACCGTCTGGGTGAGCTTCTCCTTCTTCAAGCTTTAGTATGCAAGAGATGCTCATTTGCTCACTAGTAGTCAGGGCACAAGGAGGAACTAACGGTATAGGAGATATAGGATAATTCCATCATTAGGGATCTGAGTTGTTTCTTCGTATCTCTCTCCCCAGCCTCAGACTGTATAGTCACTATCACAGGCAAATGAATGAGTGGATGGATGAAATAAATTTGTCTCTCTTCCTGTTAGAGTCTTTCAGGTTCAGACTGGCTCGGGACAGTAGCTGCAGGAGATATATCTGGGGAGCTCATTGCAGCTATTTTACCTGACATGGCATCAAACCCAATTAATGTCAAGAAACCTGCAGAAAGAAGATTTGTGAGTATACGAACATCTATCTATAGATCATAATCCTCTTGCCTCGTCAGCTCTTGGTAGAATGCAAACTAGTGCTTGGTCTCCAAGCTCTGATACTGTCCTTGTTATGGCAAGAAATTAGGTATAATCTTCTCTACCCTGTTGGAACTGAGCATGTGTGTTTGTTTGTTTGTTTGTTTGACTGGTTTTTCGAGACAGGGTTTTTCTGTAGCTTTGGAGCCTGTCTTGGAACTAGCTCTTGTAGACCAGGCTGGTCTCTAACTCACAGAGATCCGCCTGCCTCTGCCTCCCAGTGCTAGGATTAAAGGCATGTGCCACCACTGCCAGGCCTGAGCATGTTTTTTAAAAAATTGTTTCCATCATATTTTGTGTATATGTGTATGGGTGGTGGTGTGCACGCCAGAAGACAACTTTTAAAGAGTCAGTTTTCTGTCTCTCTCTCTTTCTCTGTCTCTCTCAGTCTCTCTCTCTGTCTCTCTCTCTCTCCCCACCNCTTGTAGACCAGGCTGGTCTCTAACTCACAGAGATCCGCCTGCCTCTGCCTCCCAGTGCTAGGATTAAAGGCATGTGCCACCACTGCCAGGCCTGAGCATGTTTTTTAAAAAATTGTTTCCATCATATTTTGTGTATATGTGTATGGGTGGTGGTGTGCACGCCAGAAGACAACTTTTAAAGAGTCAGTTTTCTGTCTCTCTCTCTTTCTCTGTCTCTCTCAGTCTCTCTCTCTGTCTCTCTCTCTCTCCCCACCNCCATATATATATATATATATATATAGATCCTGAATTTTAAACTCAAGTTACCAGGCCTAGCATCCAGAGCTTTTACCCTCAGCTACCATACTAGCTCTGGTGTTTTGTTTTGTTTCTTTTGGGTTTTCAAGGCAGGGTTTCTCTGTGATAGCCCTAGCTGTCCTGGAACTTGCTTTGTAGACCTGGCCTCAAACTCACAGAGATCCGTCTGCCTCTGCCTCATAAGTATAGGGGTGCACCATCACAGACTGGCATCGAGTGTATCTTTACTCTTACTACTTTTGAGACTTTGCCACAGTAATCCAGTTTACTTTTTCCTTTTGTGTTCAGTATGTTAAAATCTAATCTCAGGTGGTGGTACACACCTTTAATCCCACCACTCAGAAAGCAGAGGCCAGCCTGTTCTATAAAACAAGTACCAAGACAACTAGGGCTACACAGAGAAATCCTGCAACCCTGCCCCCCCCCCAAAAAAAAAGAAATCTAAGGCTAGAGAGATGGTCTGCTAAGCCCATGTGCTGAATTTAGTCCCTGAATTCCTCATACTGGCATGTGTGAATGCATGCAGTTGTAAATTAAAAAAAATTGTAAGACACTAATTTTTGGTCTTCTCCTAGCCTATCTATAAAGCAGATCTGATAGCGTACCAGGACAGTCCTGAAGACCAAGATTCCTCGGCCTCCTCTGAGACCCCCAATCCTCCCAAAGCCAGAACGTACACTGAGACCATCAATCACCACTACCTACTCTTTCAGGATACAGATCTGGTAAGCTGTGGCTACAAGTCAGCGTGGCATTAGAAAAGGTAGAAACTTGGTTGGAGAGATGGCTCAGAGGCTAAGAGCACTGACTGCTGTTTCAGAGATCCTGAGTTCAATTCCCAGCATTCCATGATGGCTTACAACCATCCATAATGAGATCTGGTCCTCTCTTCTATCATTCAAGCAGAACACTGTATGTAGATAGATAGATAGATAGATAGATAGATAGATAGATAGATAGATAGA
>LOEQ01001258.1:140510-154791 GCA_001685075.1 Bramus lutescens
ATTAACCAATGAAAGTAACACATAGACAGATGACCCTCCTACATCATGGGAGAGATACCACAACCACACATGGTTTGGGGTAGGAGGGAGGTCTGGACAGATCTGTAGACAGTGCCGCCTCTCCCTCTATGGCTTAGCCAGTGACCCTGGCCCTCCTGCTGGAGATTAGTATTTAGAACAACAGACCCTAGAGAAAGAACTTTTTTGTTGTTTGTTTGGTTGGTTTTTCGAGACATGGTTTCTCTGTGTAACAGCCCTAGCTGTCCTGGAACTAGCTCCTGTAGACCAGGCTGGCCTTGAACTCACAAAGATCTGCTTGCCTCTGCCTCTGCCTGCTGATTAAAGGCATGCGCCACCACTGCCTGGCTGAGGAAGAACTTCTTGTCTCATCTGTCTGGCCATTGTTTGTGCTTGCTCAGCCTTTTTTTTTTTAAACTACGTTTACTTTAGGGAGGAGGGAAGGCATGGAGCATAGGTGGAGGTCACAGGTCAATTGACAGGGGTCAGTTCTTTTTTGCCAGAGTGCGGCTTCTAGAAATTGAACTCAGGTCATCAGATTTGGTGACAAATCTAGCCACACACACCTCCCTCTCCCTTATGAAAGACAGACTTTCATGTAGACTAGGCTAGCATCAGCAAAGATGACCTTGAATTCCTGATCCTGCTGCCTCTACATCCACAATGCTGGGGTCAGGGGAGAGCACTATCATTCATTCCCAGTTTATGAGGTGCTGGAAATCAACGCAGGGTCTCACGTGCTAGACAAGCACAGTCCATGGACCAAGCTACATCACCCTCGGATAGTCTGTTATGTCATCCTAGGAGAACAGCTGAAGAGGCGAGCGAGAGAAGGCTGCTGTGCTGGGCCCAGGCCTGCCTTATGATGTGGACGTAAGAGTGCGTGATTCTGGTCCGCTACTATACTAGAGACGCCATTTCAAGGATGCTAAAATTGCTTAGAAACTGAGACAAGCATGGACTGGAGATGTCTCAGTGGCTAAGGCAGCCTGTCATTCACTCATGAGAACTGGAATTCAGAACCCAACCCTCACAACCATCTGTCCCTTCACCCCAACTCCAAGGGAATCAATGCCCTCTTCTGGCCTCTACAGGCATGCACAGACACATGTGCATAATATTTACATGGACATGCACACAGATGCACACACAAACATACATAAATAAAAAGAAAAAGTTAAGCTGGGCGCGGTGGCACACACCTTTAATCTCAGCAAGTGGGAGGCAGAGGTAGGCAGATCTCAGTGAGTCTGAGGCCAGTCTGGTCTACTACAAAGCGAGAGTTCCAAGACAGTCAGAACTGTTACATAAAGAAACCCTGTCTTGAAAAAAAGTTGTGAGAAACAGATGTGGCTAGAAGAATCCACATGCCGCAGAGCCAGTCTGCAGAGAAATCTTAGGACCGTTGGGCATCTTCCACCCCCAGCTCCACAGTGATCAACTCTACTGATCACACAGTCTCATCCCAGACATGAGCAGTAGTCATTGGACTTTTTCTCTGTCCCCCACACAACTTGTCTTTTTGGGGGGTCCACCACACACTGTAATCAGACAAAGCTTTTTTATTATCAACATTCTTTATTTAGTCCTTCTCCCAGTGAGGGCACAGAGGTTTGAGGGTTCGAGGCCCCATCCCACGAGTAAGAAGCGGTAAAGAGGATACGGAGAGGGTGCAAAGCCAACAGCACACTGAGGCTAGAGTGATGTTTCTGAGTACCGTCTGTCTCCATCACAGTCCACACCCCTGCGTTAGGAACAAATACAGGGTGATGGGTCTGTATGAGGTGTCTGAAGGGTGGAGGCAGCAGGCCCTGGTGCATGGGCTGTAGCCAGTCCACAGGACCATGGCTGATAACGGGTCCAGGGAAGAGGCTGAAGTCCAAAGGGAAACCACAAACCTCAGGTGCACTCACATATTTCCCAAGCTGTCTTATGAGTAGGGTGTCATTGCCAATGATGGAGGTAAGAGAAGAGGGCAAGACCTGCCTCCCTAAGGGGCATTGCTAAGAAATGAGTTCTCAGTACACAAAGTTGCAACAAAGGAGGGTTGACTGGACCACCAGCTCTTGGGACAGCAGTCATCTTGCTTGGTGATGAGGGTCTTGGTGAAGCTGATCAGCAAGTGCTCAGGGACCCATCTGACATGACAAGTAGCTAGGCACGCACTGGAAAGAGTTCTCAGGACAAGCCTGCCACCACAGCCTGAGACCTCACGTGGATAACGATGGGGAGGGGCTAGAGCTAAAGAAGAGTAGCAGAAGGCTCTGTGTGGACAGGCTCGGTGGCACCCTGAGGGCAGAAAGAGATGTTGCCCTTTCTAGGATTGATGTCAGCATCGATTGTTTTTAAGAACAGGAGTCAAGTCAGGGTCAATGTCAGAATAGGGCTACTTGCTTCTCTCTTCAGTGAGTACAGTGGGCTGGGTGGTGGGGACTCTCACTGACCCAGCACCTAATGGCAGAAACAGTTTCATTGGAACCTTATTAGGATAACCACCAATAATTGAAGTACTTATCTATGCTTTAAAGTATATAATACAGACATATAGATATGTGTTATATACACATATGCACATGAATATCATAGGTGATTATATATGATATATAATGTGTGTGCATGTGAATATGAGTGTAGGTTCCTGTGCCATGGCATGTGTGCAGAGATCAGAGGACAGGAGTCCTTTCTCTCCACCACGTGGGTCAAACTCGGGTAGTCAGGCTTGTGGCAGTCGCCTTTGCCAGCTGAGCCATCTCAGGGGCTTCTCTTACCCGGTAGCCATTGCGGCGCCTCCATTTACATACCTCACTCTTCTACACATTTCATTATTAGTCATCACTGTCTTCATTCTCGATTTTAACCTTGCATTGTGCTCCTGAGGTGGAATTACAACATGCTCTCGTAGCTACAGTAACAACTATTACGAGAAAACCCTTCCCTTACTGTTGTTACCCATTCGCATCGCCAGGTGGCATAGTATGAACTTCGGCCAACATCCCATTTTATACTTTTAACTATCTGGGGTGGGAACAGTCTCAAACAATTCCCCCAACTCCAAGACTGGGGATGATACCCAGGGCCTTTCACTTGCTGGGCCAGCAAGGCTGCGGATGGCACCCAGGGCCTTCCACGTACTAGGCCAGCATAGCTGGGGATGGCACCCAGGGCCTTCCACGTGCTGGGCCAGCAAGGCTGCGGACAGCACCCAGGGCCTTCCATGTGCTGGGCCAGCAAGGCTGCGGATAGCACCCAGGGCCTTCCACATGCTGGGCTCAGAGGCATGTGCCATCGCAGCTGGCTTTATCTTATTTTATGTGTGGGTGTTCTGCCTTCGTGTATGTCTGTGCACCATGTGCGTGCCTGGTGCCCGCAGAATCCAGACGATAGCTCTGCGACAGGAGTTACAGGATGTCATGAGCTACCATGTGAGTGCTGGGAATCGCACCCAGGTCCTCTAAAAGAGCATTAAATGCTCCCAACTGTGAGCCATCTCTCCAGCCCCCACCCCAACTCCTTTCTTACTTTGAGGGACTAGGAAGAATGGCGGTACCTTGAACCAACAGCTGTTCACAATAAAATAGTATCTGACACCTTCTTCACCAAAATGATCAAATTGGTATATTCCCAGTGAGCCATGCTGGTCGTAGATTTTCTTTTTGGTAGGGTCACTGAGTACAGCATGGGCTGTGTTGATCTCTTTGAAGAATTCTGCTGCTTGAGTGTCCCTTGGATTCTTGTCGGGATGATACTGCAAGGCCAGTTTCCTACCCAGGCGATACCCAAAGGACAGTGGGGGAGGTGTAGGAAGTGACTGAGAAGGGAAGGTTAGGAGGAATTGGCAGAGTGGGGTCTTCAGATGACTCATGGGGTACATGGGATACGCAGGATGGAGACAAGGTCACATCTGAAGAAGGGGTGGCCTTCTTTGGCCCCCAAACAAAAGCTTCTTAGGATTGAAAAAAAAAAGGTCTGCTGAGGTAACGGGATTGAGGGGAAATACCAGGGTTGAATAAATGGCAGGGTCTGAACCTGTAGGCTTTTTTGACCTCTTCAGGCCGGGCACCTTTCTTTAGTTCTAGTACTGCGTAAAGGCTTGTTCCAGTCTTGGACAGTCGCCGAGGTGTGTCATCTCCTTGAGGCATGCTCTGGGCCAAAAGGACGAACATTACAAGATAACGAACGGTCTAAGGCTACTGTGACTGGAATCGGAAGAATGCAGAAATGTAATGAGGATCCATCTTCTCTTTGCGTTTCCGGTAAACCGCCCTACACCTGCCCAAGCTGGTAGCTGGGTTTGAAAGACCAGGGTAACACAACCATTAAATAGGGGGTGGATGAGAAATGGAGAAAAGTAACAATAGGCAGGGAAGAACTAGCCAGACCAGAGCCCGCTAGCTGCAGGTCAGGTTCAGGTGCAGGATCCCAGGAGGGCCTAGGCCAAGGATGCTTGCCCCTCCATCTCTGGCCATCTCACCTCTACCCTTCAGAGAGCCCACAGTGGTTAGAGCTCCCTGGATGGAGAGAAGCGTACAGGAGCTGCTGCAGGGGACACACTCTGAAGGATCCAGAACAGGTCCCAACAGAGTGGGCCGGAGGCCTGGGGGGCCCGTGGGCCCCAGGAGGATCCAGGGAACTTGGATCAAGGGAACTTGGGAACTTCAGGTGTGTTGGGACAGCCTAGCCTTGTGTCGACTCCCGACCTGGCTCTTTACCTCAAAATTGGTCTATTAAGCCAGGTAGGCCTCACACAAGTTTCCTTCCTTCTGGTGGGTGTGAAGCTTCATATTGCTGCCAGGGGCCTTGGACAACTGCGCTTGCACACTTTGTAGGAGCAGTTAGTTATTTTCTGGCGCCCCCAGTGGGACTGAGTGGAGAGCCCATATTGGGCCTGAGACGGAGGAGAGGTACATGGGGACTATCATTCCAGATTTCCTCGGAGTCTTCACTTGGTCCTTTTTATTTCCCTTACATCTAGAAACTTCTCAACAAACATTGAGACTCACCTCAAATGTCAGTGTTCTGGGAAATCTGTCCTTCACCCCTCGGTTGTCCCCACCTTGCCTGTTAAGGCACTGTCAGACTGTAACTGTTAGTTGGCCCAGCCCTTAAAATCCTTTCCAAAAGCTGTTCACCCGTGCTTCCATAAGGAGATACCGTCATGTAATTATGTAATCTAGATTGCATACTGAGTTATTATTGATAGTATACTAACCCTTTTCATGAGAATGCTTGAACACATTTCTGATTTTTGTCCAAGAGTAGTGTAGTGGAAATGGAAGGATTGAGTCAAATTGAAAGAAAGAAAGAGAAAAAGACATCTATGTGGTGTGTGTGTGTGGGGGGTGGGTGTGTACGCAGAGTGTGTGGATGCCGGTAGTGGCTGGCGTGTGGAGGTCAGAGAACACTTTGTGTGAGTCAGTTCCCTCCTTCTATTATGCAGGCTGCAGGGATTGAACACAGGTGACTGTGCTTGGTGACAGGCACATTCACCCAAGGAGCCATCTAACTGGCCCTGAATATACATATTTTAAACTTTTCCAACTTGGCTTTTTTTTAAGATTTATTTATTTGATGTGTATGGGTGCTTTGCCTTCATGGGTTCTAGGATCAAACACAGGTCATCAGGCTTTTTCTTTTGTAGCAAGTGTTTGTGTTATTTGTTGTTTTTGGTTTTTCAAGACATGAAACTCGCTCTGTAGACCAGGCTGGCCTTGAACTCACAGAGATCTACCTGCCTCTGCCTCCTGAGTGCTGGGATTAAAGGTGTGTGCCACCGCTGCCTGGCTCCAATGGGACTTCTCATTCTTCACAGGAGGCAGTATTTGTGGTGTTGGTTTCCTTTGCAGAGGAGAGTTCTCAGTGCCTCCTGGAATGTAACTGCAGGAGCTTTCTTACTCAGTAATCCCTGTCCATCTCTCCCTTTGTAGCTTTTGTTCTTTATTACGGCTGTTGTCGCAATTCGCTCCCTCTCCTAAGGTTTAAATGCGAAGTCAATACTCCACCCCTGAAATGCCAGTCTTTAGGTACACTGAGTCTGTACATAAAACCATACTCACCAAGCCCACGGGATGGGGTTAGATGAGTTTTGAGGTTACCCAACCAAACAAGAAAGGCTGAAACGGACCACATTAGTGGTTTGTGCTGTGTTCGATCTTCTAACCTCAATTTTCAACAGCACCCAGGGGCAATAGAACCGGTGGAACAAACCAGATCATTTCTGCACTGTGCAGGGAGGGGAGCAGCAGGCTCTAAAGCAGAGTGAATGGACAGAGGCTTCCTTACCTCCGTTTCCCAGGCCAGGGTGGCTCTGCCCTGCCTCTTCCTCCAGTCTCGTTGAGAACCACCGTTCCACTTGCTCTGGGATCTGTCCCTCTTCTTTCTTGTTACGTCTCTGTGAAGACGCTGTGTTTCCTGTGACCATGTTTCCTCTGGCTGGAGGGTCCCCTTGCTTTACAACTCATCCCCCAAAGGTCTCAGGAGCATGCTTCCTCAGACAAACTAGGTTCTCCTTCCACCTCCTCACTTCAGAACCTCCACCATGATTTCTGTATTGTCTTAGTTAGGGTTTCTCTTGTTTCAACAAAACTACACAACCAAAAGGTAAGTTGAGGAGGAAAGGATTTATTTGGCTTACACTTCAACATTGCTGTGTGAATGAATGTGAATTCATTTTTCACGAAGGACAGGGCAGGATCCTGGAATCAGGAGCTGGTGCGGAGGCTATGGAGGGGAGCTGCTTACTGGCTTGCTCCCCATGGCTTGCTCAGCCCATCTTCTTATAGAACCCAGAACCACCAGCCCAGGGATGGCACCAACTACCTTGGGCTGGGTCCTACCCCACTGATCACTAGTTGAGAAAATGCCTTGCAGCTGGATCTCACTGAGGCATTTCCTCAACTGAAGCTCCTTCCTCTGATGACTCTGATTTGTGTCAAAACGACACACAAAACCAGACAGTACATGTATACATATATCATTGTTTTCATATTCATTTCTTCAATGTCTGGTTTTCTTGGTTGACAGTGTCCACGAGGGCAGGGACCTTGTTGGTTGTGTCTCTAGTGCCTACAACTGTGCCTGGCTCTTAATAAGCGAATGAATGACCTGGTGAGTGAGCTGAAGCTAAAGAGTCGCTCTCCCACGGAGTGTAAGCCTGGAGGTTAGCCAGCAAAAACTCCCTGGGTAGGGGCTGGAGAAATGGACAAGACGACCGAACCTTCCTTCCTACACTTCTAGAGGTGAAGAGACCAAGTGAAGGAAATGGAGAGGACCGAGAGCCTGGAACACGATCCTGAGCTCATTATTTCTTTGTCTGAGTATTCCTCCAGCTCTTAATACAGCAACTGGGATACTGGGTATAAGCAATAATGAAAGCAATAATGTAATAATTAAGTAATAATAGATATGTTTGCTTATTAATAATAAATATAATGTTTTATATTAATAATTATATCATAGCATAATTATATCTTATAATATTAATATGATAATTATAATAGTAATTAATGGTAACTATTAAAATGATATATTTATTATTATTAAATGAGTAATAATAAAGCAATAATGAAAGAGTACCTCCGCCACGCCCCTTAGAGCTGGTCTGACCACATCCTGATTTGCAGAGGTGAGCCCTGGTAAGGACTTACTAAGAAGCCTTCACATCTTGTCGGAGGCTCCACAATTACTTCTCATCTATGCCCTCGAACTGTGAATTCATCACAGTTCACGGCCCTCGAGAGAGCCTTCCAGTCCTGTGAGGTCCTGCTCCAGCTGAGAAGGTGCTGCAGAGCACTGGGACAGAGCAGGGCCTAGCACGCTGTGACCTGAGGCTTCTAGACTGTGTTCTCCAGAAATCACAGGTCCTTTGATGGCTCCTCACCCACATCACTGCCATAGGATGAGTGCACAGGTCAGGCGTTGGATATCTCGATCACTGCTCTGGCTCTAACAAGCTGGGTGAACTGATCCCTTGGCTTCTCAATTTTTCTTCTGTAAAATCCTGAGTTATCCCACAGAGTTGATTCCAAAATTTAATTAGATTTAGTTGCAAAAAAATAATAGGAAATATTCTTTAGAATTAAAGGCCCACACATGCCTTTAATCCCAGCACTCAGAAGGCAGAAGCAGGTAGATCTCTGAGGCTAGCCTAGTCTACAGAGTGAGTTCAAGAACAGCCAGGGCCACACAGAGAAACCTGTCTTGAAAAACTAAAATAATAATGATAATAATAATAGGGGAAAAACCAACAAAATAACCTTGTCAAATTTCTTGAGTTCTTTGTTTTCCCATAATGCCTTGAGTCAGTGAGCATACTGTATCCCACAGCCTTTTGGTCCTGTCTGAATAAACCATGAAGCATCCCTTGTTTGTCCACAAACAGAAGACACTGTAGCCATATAGCTAGAATACAGACATATATATCCAAAACACCAGGCTCTGGAACATATATAATTGGAGAGAGAGACATCATAATTTGTCACATCTAACAAGCAGGTTCTAGAATTACAGTTTTTGAGCTGGAAAGGACCATGGAGATTTAACCCTGGCCTGTTGTTTCATTTCCGAACTGAAGCAGGTATTACCCAAAGAGGACTGAGCTGCGGCAGGTCACCCAGTGGTGTAATGGCTGCCCCTTATGGTTTCTGTTCTGTGTTAGTCAGGGTGCCTTCTCTAGAGCAGTGATTCTCAAACTGTGAATTATGACCCCTTTTCACAAGGGTCACCTACGACCATTGGAAATATCAGATATTTACATTGCTATTCATAACCGTGTCAAAATTACAGTTGTGAAGTAGCGATGAACATAACCACAGTGTGAGGAACTGTATTAAAGGTTGCAGCCTTAGGAAGGTTGGGACCCCTGCCCCAGAAAGACAGAGCTAATACAAGAACTTTTAGAGTTGCTCACAGGTTTGGTCTAACTGCTGTGGGAATGTCTCTGACATAAACACTTGGACACCAATGAGAGTGGAAGAGAAAAGATGGCCTTGGTAGAACTAGGTTAAGACAGATACTGAAAATCCTTGGTACCCAGGTTGTATTTTCATTTCATACTCTAAAACCACAAGGTGGGGTGGCCAAGCATGCAAAGTTTACAGAACGGCAGTCATTGGGTTGTTAAGGGCAATGATCTATTGTCTCAGCTATTTCTCCAGGTCATTTTATTTCAGGTAGCAAGCAAGTGAAGCCATGCTTGATAAATACGCAGTACAGGCAGTGCTTTAAGTAAACCACTGCTAAATCAGCATCTGATAGTTGGTCTTTTCTACCTTACTCTACATCGTGACTATTGTAATATTGGCTGTCTCAAGATGCAAAGTCAATTATATTTTGATTGATCGTATGTGTGCGCATGCATGTGTGTGTGTGCGCGCGTGTGCGTGCTCAAGCCCATGTGTCATGGCACATGTGTGGAGGTCAAAGAACAACTTGTGCGAGTTGGTTCTCTCCTTCCATCATGTAGGTCTCAGGAATTGAACTCAGGTCATCAGGCTTGACAGCAAGTACCTTTACCTACTGAATCATCACTCTGGCCCAAGTGTGCTTTATAATAAATTTGTATTGCCTTTGTGAGACAAGGTCTCATGTAGCCCAGGCTAGTCTTTAACTCTCTGTGTAGCTGAAGACGGCCTTGAAATCCTGCTCCTCCTGCATCTGTCTCCCAGATACTGGGATAATTGTCATGTCGCACCACACCAGGTATATTTATCCTATTTGATTTTTTATTGTTGTTACTATCGTTGTAATGATTCTGTCTTGTCTCCTCCTGACTTCAAAAAGAAAGAAGCTTCTTTCCATCTTATCTCTAGAGAGAGAGAAAGAGAGAGAGAGAGAAGAGAGAGAGAGGAAGGAAGGAGGGAGGGAAGGAAGGAAGGAAGGAAGGAAGGAAGGAAGAAGGGAGGGAGGGAGGGAAGGAAGGAAGGAAGGAAGGAGGGAGGGAAGGAAGAAATCAAGGACTCTTCTCTGAGATTTGCTTATTGTCTCCTTCTCCCAGGCCCTTAGACCCTGTTTCTTACTCCTCTGCCAGTGTGCTTCAGGCTGGCAGTTAATTTTGTACCTCTCCGAACTCAGTGTCTCCCGTTGCCTTCACAGAAACCTCCGCAGTCATCTACCTAGTCTGCCGTATTCCAGCTGTTCCTCAGCTCTGTTTTCTGCTCTTGTTCCTTGCACCCCATGAAACAGCTAGTTAATTAATTATCAATTAAGTTGTTCAAGAAGTATTCACTAAGTACTGCCAATATGCCATAGATACATTGATAAGTGGACTAAGTTCTTTTTAACTTAAAAAAATTTACTTTATGTGTGAGTATTTTGCCTGCATTTATGTATGTTCATCACATGTGTGCTTGGTGCCCCATGGAGGTCAAAGAGGGAATTAGATCCCCAGGACCTGGAGTTACAGATGGTTGTGAACCATTACATGGGTGCAGGGAATCAAACCAGGTCCTCTGCAAGAGCAGCAAGTGTTCTTAACTACCAAGCTGTCCCTCCAATCCTCCAAAATATTTTTTAATACATTTTTTTGGTCTTATGTCTATGGGTATGTGTACATGTGTATGGGTGTATGTACATGTGTATGGATGCCTATGGGTGCCAAAAATGGAGCTGGAGTTACATTATAGGTGTTTGTTAGCTGCCTCACATGGGTACTGGAAATCAAACTCTGGCCTTCTGCAAGAGAAGTAATGTTCTAACCAGGGACCATCTTTCCAGCCCCCAAAGTCCTTGTCTCATTGCCTAGTCTCATACCCTCATAAGACATCCATTAGTTCCTTTAACACATATTTACTGAGTGTTATAATTCATGTCTGCCTGGTCTAAGTGCCAGGGATAAAGACAAAACTTTTAAGGCCCCTCAAGGTGGCTCAGTGGGTTAAGGTGCATGCTGCCAAGCCTGATGACCTGAGTTTCATTCTGGGTACCCACATGGAGGAAGGGTAGAGCTGGCTCCTACAAATACCACCTGAGCACAGTGGTACACATGTATCCACATACATACACAATAAACACATTGAATACATGTGTGTAAATGTATACACATATATGTTCCAAAGTGTATGTTCTTTTTTTGGAGCATTTTGTTTAACTTTTTAAAATTTACTTTAATTTTTATTCATGTATATTTGTGTATCTGTGAGTATATGCACATGAGTGCGCACAAGTGCCCAGAAGCCAGAAAAGGCGCCAAACCCACTGTAAATAGATTTACCAACGACTGTGAGCTCCCTGATATAGGTGATGGCTGCTGGGAACTGAACTCGAGTCCTCTAGAAGACAGCAAGCACTCTTAATCGCTGAGCCATCTCTTCATCACCCCCTCCCCATTTTTTTTCCTTTTGAGATTAAGTTAGGTCTCTTTGTATAATCCTAGGCTGGCTTTGAATTCATAGAGATCCACCTGCTTCTGCCACCTAAGTACTGGGATTCAAGGCTGAAAAAGCTTTTTTTTCCCCAATTTTTGGGACAGCATCTCACTATTAGTCCTGGCTCTTCTGGAACTCACTATATAGGCCAGGCTGATCTCAAACTCACAAGAGATCTGCTTAACTCTACCTCCAGAGTTCTGGGATCAAAGGTGTGTGCCACTATATCTAGCTAAAAACCATTTTCTTTTGCTTTGGTTTCTTGAGCTAAAACCCTTTTTAAATGGTGCTTGTTTATTTTGTGTGTGCACCACTGTGTTGGGGAGGCAATGAGAGGACAGCCTGTGGCGTTTGGCATTCTCCTTTGGCCGTGTAGGTCAGGGATTGAACTCATGTTATCAGGTTTGGTGGCAAGTGCTTTTCCATGCTGGCCCTGCTTTGTTTTAGTTTTAAATGGGACAGGATTGCTATCTGCAGCCCAGTGTGGCTTGGATGCACTTTGTAGCCCAGGTTGGCCTCAAACTCTCAATCCTCCTGCTCAGCCTCCTGAGTGCTGAAATTCCAAGCAAATGTCACCACATCTGGCTTGGAGTTTACATTCTGTTGAGCAAAAATGGCAAGAAAAATAAGTAAAAGATACAGGCTAGTTAGCCGGGCTTGTAGTTCACTGGTTGTGTTAGAGTTCATTCCAAGCATGCACAGGCCCTAGGTTTGGCCCTGTTGTTGTAACAAAAAGGATGAGGAAATAGGTCACTGGCACATCTGGCAGAATCCACTACAGTTAGTGATATGGACAAGTGCAGACATCCTGTGGCAGGGGTAATGCCTGGCATATTGTAGCGCTGTGGGACTCACATAAGGCTAGAATAGTTGGGGAATGGAGTAGGGGGGTGGGGAAATGAGGTCAATGTAGGGGCTTGTAGGCCTGCAGAAGGATCTTGACCTGTACTCTGCATAAGAGAAAATGTCTAGCAGGGCAGTGGTGGCCCACTCCTTTATCCCCAGTACTTGAGAAGCAGAAGAGGTGGAGCTCTGAGTTTGAGGCCAGCCTCATCCACAAAGCAAGTTCTAGGACAATCAGGGTACACAGAGAAACCTGGGGCAGGGGGAGGAGAGAGAGAGAGAGGTGAATCTGACTTGTGCTGCCTAGCTACTGGACTGGACTGGGAATATAGTCACAGGATAAGAAGAAAAGCGGGAATGGGGAGGTCACCTGGGAGGTGAGCACAGCCATTGGGAGGCCACCTGGGAGGTGAGCACAGCCATTGGGAGGTCACCTGGGAGGTGAGCACAGCCATTGGGAGGCCAGGTGGTGGCAGTGTGGAGGATGGGAGTGGCTGTGGGTGAATACTGAGGAGTCAAGATGGCGGTAAGGTTGTTTCTGGCCTGAGAGAATGGAGGATGGTGTCAGGTTCTGGCACGAGGGCGCTGTGGGAAGAGGAGGTTTGGGGTTGAGTAGTTATCAGGAGGTCAGTTTTTAACTTTATAACCCAAGATGCTTCCCTACTAGATACTTGAGACAGCATCAAGAATGGCACTGGGTAGAGAGTTTGGAGGGAACCATCATCTGTAGATGTCATTTATTTTGATTTTTTTAAAATAAATTCCAAACATAAAACTTGAATAGGACAATGGCTTCCCACACCCAACATCCAGCCTTAACAAACCACTGCTTTCTGTTATTACTTGACATCATATGAAGGCTTAAGACCATAGGATAACTCCGTAGGAGTGAGTGCAGAAAAATAAGAGAAACAGCGACCAAGTCCTGGATCAGTTCATCATCAAAAGGTTGAGAAGATGAGAAGAGAGAATAAGGAGTCAGCAAAGCAGGAGAAAAAAAAAACTGTTATCCTGGGAGCTCAGTGAAGAATCAAACAATTGTCGAATGACAATTACAGTTCAGGGGTGGACACTAAGAAAGAAAAAGTAGCAGGCAGGAGAATGTTTAGTGTGAGACATGACCTAATTAAGAGCCAAGGAAGTCTCCCTGAGGCAATGAGACATTTAAGCTGCAGGCTCTTGTCATTCTCTTTATTACCAACGAAAAGCCCGCCTCCTCTGCCCGGCTGCCATTCTCACAACCCACTTCTCCTGTTTGGAACTGCTTAATTGAGAGCCGTGGGGCAGCCACTAGTGGGGCGCTGGGGCACAGCGTGCTTAGATTGCAAATTTTGTCTGCCGGCTTTAATCCTGACTTCATTGCCTCCTCTGCCGACAGGAGCTGGTTCAGGGTGGAGTTTTAACCTGGGTACCCCTGTAGCTTCTTCCAGGCTGTTCTGACAGATGCCCTTTGGAATCTGGCCTTGAATTGTCCTCCTGGGGACAGGCATGGTTTCCTGCGTCCGGCAAGCCTTTGGGACTAAGAGATGACCAGTGAGTCACCTTAGAGAAGATTGCTAGAGAGGCAGAACAGGGCAAGTAGTAAGGCATGTGGATGAATCAATATCGCACTGATTTAACAAAGGACCGTAGAAGAAAACCATCTAGAAATCGCTAGGAGGGGGACCTTGTCTATCTCGTTCAGCACCAATTCCCAGCTAAGGTGCCATGGTGGCGATGACGGTGAGAGGTGTGTTGAGTAAACTTGACAGTTCTGTAAGGGACACCAGCCTTAGACTGGCCTTCCAGCGTCCTCTCCAGGTGCAGCATGACTCTCCCAGGCTGCCGTTCTTAAGTACCCTGTACAAAATCCTGGTAGGGCCTCTTGGCGGCTCCCGGAGAAGCGGGCACAAACACCGTTTTTACTGCCAAGCTTTCCTTACATAGATTCCCAAGCGAAGGCAACTGTTGGTCTTCCCACTGCCGGCGCTCTGGGCTTCTGGAGGCGGCGCATTCGGCAGTCAGACACACGGTGAGGCTGTCATCCATCCTCTCCGACGTTCCTTTCACTTCCAGGCCTG
>LOEQ01001258.1:174200-194520 GCA_001685075.1 Bramus lutescens
GTCTGCCTCGGAAATATGCACAGGGCAGCACTCACCCTCCTCTTACACCAGAGGGCGCTGAGACCCTCCCCTGCGACTTGTCACAACTTGACATTTCCACACTAGCATGACTCGAAACTAAAGCCACCCCTGTGTGTAAGACCCAGAAGATACAACATCACAGCTGTCTCCTGGGACTACCCCCATGTGTAGGTCAACCATGGCTGGAAAGCAGCCAAGGGACAGGGCCAGATCGCAGGGACCTTCCAAGCAGAGCCGACAGCACAGTCTGATGTATACACGAAGGGACCAGGTAGACCCACTGTCCACTACACCGCCCTCCTGACCTTTAGGATGTCGAGGCTCCGCTCTTTCTGAACCATCATCCGTAGCGTGTGCGCCACATTAAACAGATGGGACATCTGTGAAAGACCGTGAGTCAGCCCCATGGGCCCTGCCACCAAATCCTCAAACTCTGGGTGGTGCTGCCCTTTCTTCCCCAGGCACCTGATCCTTAGTGAACTGCTTGACAGACAGGATGTGTTGACCCACTAAGGAGTGTAGCAGGGGTGACGTCTGAGGGTGCAGCAGGCCAGAAGCCCCCAGGTTCTGAGGTGATGCCTGTCTGGGTACTGGTGGTGCAGGGTAGCAGGGGCCATCAGGGATTCCCATCAGCTCTGCAGTGAGGAGCAGTACAGAGACGCTGGTCAGAAGGCCACCCCACCATACTTGGACCAGACTACAGAGGCCCCTGGGTGAGTATGCATCAGGCTGGGCTCACCTGGCTCCACTATCTTTCTGGATGGCTTCTCTTTGGGTTCCTCAGCTGCAAAGGGCAATCGGACAGAGGTCACCTGGTGGCTGTGCTGTGGTGGGCCCAAGTCACAAGGACCTCTGCTCCCGGTGCTTGTGTTAATGCCACCTCAAACCACAGGTGCTACAGCAGGTTAGGGGAGAGCAGGAAGGATGCAGCAGCTATGGGAGGGACCCGGGACTCCCGGACGGGATGTGCTGCATGGGCCAAGTGGTGCCCTCCCAGCTGGCATCAGGGATCTGAGGCAGAGGAATGGCCAAGTTCACACCAACCAGCAAGCGGGATTTACCCCATGCTCGGCTGCCCCATGAGATCCCAGCTCCAGGGCGGAGGTACATAGCTGCCCACAACGAAAAAAGGCCTGTGAGAAAATGCTATGGGACGCTTGCTTCATGTTGTAGAAATTACTTTAGTCAGAGAAGGATGCAGTGGCTCAGACTAGGAGCAAGGGAAGGAGAATGAGGCAGGTAAGGGACAAAGGAGCCCAGAGAGGAAGAGCCTGAATCAGTTCCTGGGCAGTTGAGCCCCCAACCCTGGCCCATTATGGATGCTGGGAGGAACAGTATCCATCCCCACACAGGTCAGTAGGAACGAGCCTGCGTCCTGTGCCTCGGGACCCCTCTTACCTGGCAAACCTGGATCAGAGGCTCGGTGGATTCGGGGTGGCAAGTGGAAGCGGCCATCAGGAAGGCCTGGCATGACTCGGCGTGGTCTCTCAGGGGTCTGAAATGGAGATGGCCCAGCATGTTGAAAAGTGACTGACCTGCACTGGCCCACACACAGTCCCTTAGGAAAAGCCAGTGGTCCCCAGTGCAGAGCCCACCCCACGGCACCTCTGTCCTGCTACAGTCTCCCAACATGCTGCCAACAATTGGTAGACACAATTGGCCTGTTTGAGGTATGTGCCAATCTAGCAACAAGGCCTGGGCAGACACAGTAACTTGTGATTCTCAGAGCTGGCTTCCTAAACTCAAAGCCAGGTCCACTCTGCAACAGCCAGGGAGGTAGTCTGTCAAGTGTGGCACTCTCCACCAACGAAACTGCTGCTGGCCCATCCCTAGAGCACGCCCTTCAGGCTGATGGCCAGATCTAGCCCGAGGCAGAGTGGTTACCGTGATTATTTCTGTGGTAGCAGGAGCTGAAGGAGGAGGCTGGGGAACAGCTCCCTGAGGCCACTTCCGTACATCTTGTCCATAGCCCGGGGGTACCAACACCTGACACAGAAGGCAAGGGATGTGAGGGAGAAGAGCACACAGGGGCTCTTGGAGAAGCAGACACCAGCAAGCAAATGTCACCTGGGACACGGCAGTGGGTCTGTACTGGGCAGGGGTAAAGTGAGAATCCTGCCAAGAATCACCACAGAGACCAACTGGGGCCCCACGTACCTGTCCGTCGATATAAGCAACCTCCCCTCGCAAGACCACACGGCGGATGGTACCCTTCACCTTTTGCCCTTCAAAGGGGGTCCAGTGGGCCTTAGAGAAGGGCATGTGGCTGGGGATTGTCCACTCGTGCTCCAGATCCACCTGCCCAAAGGGTCAAGGGTCACACAAGGCTAAGGTCACAAGAGCACAGCTCTGAGGGTGGCACTCTCCCCACCTCAGGTCCCTGTCCCCACACCTCAACATAGGTGTCCTCCTGAAGGGGCAGGTGGAAGATCCGCCGTGGGTTGTGGTGCAGTCGCTGTAACAGGTCATCCAGACTGAGGCGGCCCTCGCTCACAGCCGTCAGCAGGAGCGGCAACATGGTCTCCAGTCCTGGGAAGCCAGGCGGAGGCTTGGGCCCACACTTCTCCTCCAAGGTATGGGGAGCTGGAAGAAAGCAGCTATCACTCTGGGGGACAGGTCCAGAGACCTCATTCCAGTCCCCGTCTTCACTGCCAAGCACGGTAGTCATGCTTTTCTCTGTGGCCCCTCTGGGGCTCGGCCCCTGCACATATAGCCTCTCATCTACAGCCCTCACTCATCTTCCCCTCTTCATCCAGAACTTGTCAACTACCTATTACCGAGTCCCTGAACTCACCATGGTCTGAGGCAAAGCAGTCGATCACAGCCATGTTCTCCCACAGAGCTTCCATATCCTCTCGGGAACCAAGCTCCGGCCGGACCTCTCCCTTCCCAGGTCCCAGGCGCTCCAAGTCTTCCAGGTTTAGGAAGAGATGGTGGGGTGCAACCTCACAGGTCACTGGCAGCCCCTGGGCCTTCGCAGTTTTAATCAGCAGGATCTAGAGAGAAAGCAGAGCGATCCACAGGGGCCCCCAACATGCTCTGCCCTACAGAGTCTACGCCTGGCATTCCCTCTGAGAGCACTGAGGGTCAAATGTGACAAGGGTACTGGCTTGGGCTCCTCGACTCCCTTCTGGCGACCTCTGTCACACTCTCACCTCTTCCTTCCGAGCCACGTGACATATGTGCACAGGGCGCTGGGTCAGCTGAGCCACCATGAGAACCGCAGCAACGCTCTGCCGCTCGGCATGGGCCACAATGGGGAGGTGGGAAGGCCAGGTCTCAAAATGCTGGGCAGAAAGAATTGATGAGAGAAACTGATGAGCTTTTGATTCCCTGTGCCCCAGAAGAACCTGAACCCCCTCTGCTGACACCCCACACAGACAAGGCCTCAAGCCAGGAGACAACCTGTGGTGATATATTCCCTACCTCCATCCACTGGGCCACGCTGTCCAGCTGTAGCTCAGAGAAGGTCTCATTGAGGTAGAGCTTTAGCCCCGCTGCAGACCCAGCCACAGCACCCAGAGTCCCCGCGTTTTCAGACGAAGCCCCAAGGAACAGGGCAAAGTCACATCGGGCACCAGCCTCTGCCAGCTAGAAAAGATACACACGAGGTAAGGTTTGCTGACATCCATGCCCACACATCATCAAGGTGCCAGTGGCCGGGGTCACAGGAAGGACAGAGGGAAAGAGGTTCAGGTAGGCAGGGGTATAATGGCTTACCTTCTGGGCCAGGGCCAGAGCAGGGGCATCAATGATGGGGGGTCGGGTGTTAGGCATGGCACAAACCATGGTGACACCCCNAGCGGCTGTGCCTGAGGCAAAGTCCTCTTTGTGTGTCCCACCTGGTTCCCGAAGGTGCACATGGACATCGATCAATCCTGGGGAATGTGAGGGTCAAAGTCAAAGTGGGGGAGAATTCACAGCCGCTGATGCAAGCCCCTCAGTCAGGAGCACCACAGACCGAGGGAGCTCAGAACAGAGCCTCTAGGAGCTGTCATCAGTGTCCCGAGAGACACACTCACCAGGTAGTCGCACCAGCTTCTGGGAGGTCATGCAGTCAACATGGACTTTCAGAGGAGGGGCGGGGCCAATCTGACCTAGGGCCTGCAAAGGGAGGGGCAGTCAGGACAGGCTTAAAGGAAGGGTGGCCTTGGGAGGTGAGGTAGAAGCCGAGTTCTCTCCATCCCACCTCTGCCTCTGGATCCACAAAGCTGCACCCGCATAGCCTTTCCACATGGCCCCCTCCCATCACAGCAGTGGCCAGCACGTGGGACCATGTCACCTCCACAAAGAGTTTGGTGCACTTGATGTCGATGATGAGAGGGACAGAGAAGTCAGCAGCCAGGCGCCGGGTTCGGTAGCCCTTGGTGACAAAGGAGGAAAGACGGCGACCCCCAGCCCCACGCATCGACAGGTTGATCACTAGCTCAAAGTGATTCTCGGCCAGTTGATCCAAGATGCTCCGCTGGGGTGGGCACTCACCATCCACAGCCTCTTCAAAGTGCCAGTCCACAGCAGTTACCTGCCAGCCCAAACGAGAGTCAAGGCCAGCCTCACTCCTGAAAGCGCCAGGGAGGCTTATCTGAAAGGCTCTGGTCCCAGAGTCCACGATGAGGAGAATGAGAATCCACAGGCTGGGGTGGGGGGCTGCCTCTGTTTGCTATTGGCAAGGTACAGTTCTCAACAGAAAAAGTATTTCTCCTGTGTGCAAGAAGTATGAGCTCACACGCACAAGACTTGGGAAGTAAAAACACAAGACCATCAACACGTCAACAGTGCAGGAGAGCCTTCGAGAAACTTCTTTGCTTTCTTACATACCCTACTTGGTCTACACTGGGGAAGGGGAAAAGGTGAGCCTCCTTTGGGGCCAGAGGGGGATGGTGGGAGGCCACCACGTACCTTGACCCCGTGCTCAGTGTAGAAGTCAGCCGTACCCAGACTGGCATAGAGGCTGTAGCCCAGGCTCTCCAGCAGCCGCACAGTTGGGAGCAACTCACTTTTGTTCTAGAACCGGGCAGGTGGAGGGAGACAAGTGAGTCCTGGCCTAGGAAGCTGAAACCGTGTGACTTCCCACCTCCCACGGTGGCCTTGGTACCTTGTAGCTGCCAATGGTCAGAAGGATGTTCTTCTTTGGGATCTTAAACCCAGTGCTGAGCATGGCTTTGAGGTAAGCCTCACAACGGCTCTCTCCAAAGCCAGCCACCTCTCCAGTGCTGGTCATCTCTACGCCCAGCACCACGTCAGCACCAGCCAAGCGGGAGAAGGAGAACTGAGGCACCTGGGGGAGCAGCAGGACCAAAGCGTCGGGAGAAGAGGCAACAAAGGGGCCCTGTCCCCATCACCCCGGCACAGCAGGGCTGGCCTTCCCTGAGCCCTGCTGTTCCCACACTGCCTCCACCCTGGCTGTTTCCTAGCCCCAACACAGCTCTAAGGAGCTCTGTAAATCCAACAGCCTTACCATTCTTGAGACTCAGTTCCAATACCACCCCTTCTCCCAAGCTTTCCCAGAGCACCCTTTTGGAAACGGCATCCTGCGCGTCTCTAAACTCCTTGTACATTTGGTTTATAACTTGGTTATGTAGGTGTATCACACACAGACTGTTCCATAACAGGCTATTTTTGAACCAAACTTCTTTTGCCTCCTACAGGGTAAGCTCTTAAGGGATGATGACCATCTTATTATCCCATGGTTGGGCATCAATGCCTTGTGTGGGTGAGGGTTTATCTGCTCATTGAGCACTCCCCCTGGGCTGAGTGGCAGAGCACTTGTCTCGCATGCCTGAGGCCCTGGGTTCAAGTCTCCAGTACCACCAAAAATATAAATAAATTAATCAAACAAAGCAGTTAGGTGTTCCAGTTTGCAGAACCATCTAGTTTTTAACCTAAGTCTTTTGTAACAATGAGGGGCTTTGTACACCAGTCTCAAGGGCCCATGTTCCCCTTACCTTTACTCCCACGACTCCAGAGCCGGTCATGAGCCCCACGGGCTCTACCTTCTCTCCCATGATGATCCTTGTGGCCAGCGCCACTAGGTCAACACCTAGTGTTTTGGACACGAAGGGGAAGGAGCGAGAGACGCGCACATTGCATTCAATGACTTTCAGCTGGTCATCCTTGGGGACAGAACATCGGATCGGACCCTGTGCAGCCCAGGTGGGCCAACACTGCTCTACAAACCTTAGTTCTCACCCTCATTCTCGAGTCTGAGTGATCAACTGGGTGACTATCATCAGTCCTGACAGTGCTGTGGACTCTGGAAATGACCCCTTCCCTAGCTCTGCTGCCTACATGGATGAGGGTTAGACAGTGCACAGCCCCCCAGCAGTGGAGCAGGCAGAGAACAAGGAGGAGCTGTAGGCTTTGTTCCCTTCCTGTCGACTTATTACCTTGGCAATGAGCTGCAGATTGAAGGGCCCAGTGACCTGGAGCTCCTGGCCCACAGCATGCACAATGGCTTTGATCCGCTCCAGAGTTTTGGGAGTGATATCTTGTGGGGGGGTCACTAATGTAGCATCCCCTGAATGCACACCCGCATTCTCCACATGCTCAGAGATGGCAATTGCCGACACAATGCCATCGCAGGCCACAGCGTCCACATCAATCTCCTGGGGGCAGACACAGGTAGTGGGATGTAGGACAGGGCCATTTCCGATTCCTGCTGCCCTCCCCAAGAAACTCCATTTGGGAAACAGCACTAACACAACCCATCTTTCCGAGCCCACTGTGCCTATGACTCAGCAAGAATGCAGCCTTGTCTGGGGCTGGCAGGGAGGAGACTCCCACCTTTGCTTCTTGAATGAATTTGGAGATGACCACAGGGTGCTCCTTGGAGACAGCTGCTGCACTGCTCAGGAAGCGCTCGAGGTCCCCATCAGTGTAGGCCACATTCATAGCAGCTCCGCTGAGCACATAGGAGGGGCGCACTACGCAGGGGTACCCCACAGTCTGGCAGAACTGGCGAGCAGACTAAGGGAACAGGTGGCTCAGCAGGGCTAGTCACACTCACAAACATCCAATCCCTAGGCCTCCTGCCAGGTCCCAGCCTACCTCAAGGTCGCTGAGCTCACGCCACTGAGGCTGGCTGATACCAATGGTATCTAGGAGCCTGGAGAACTTGAATCGGTTCTCAGCTGAATCAATGGCTTCAGGGGAGGTGCCCAGCACTCGGCACTGCTGCCGATGCAAAGCCATGGCCATGTTGTTGGGCAGCTGCCCACCCATGGACAGGATCACACCTTCAGGGTTCTCCAGCTCATAGATGTCCATCACCACCTGCAGTACAGGAGAGGAACCAAGGGCAACAGAAGGGCTCAGGGGACTGAGCCTTCTCACTCACTGCTTCCCTCAGTCTGATTAAGTGCCAAAGGACCTTGGGCTGCCCAGCCTGTCCCATTCATTCCCTGGGTACCCCCTCACCTCAAAAGAGATCTCATCAAAGTAGAGTCGGTCACACATATCATAGTCGGTGCTGACTGTCTCCGGGTTGTAGTTCACCATGATGGTCTTATAACCCATCTGCCATAGGGAGTAGGTGCGTTAACAATTAAGAGGAAGCATAAAGAGAAAGTGAGTCAAAGCTCCCACTGCAGCACGCCAGCCTGCCTGCTTCCTGTGGAACAGCTACACATGGGGAAAAGCAGGCAGAATGTTGGGGAGGAGATTCAGGCAGTGAGAGGGAGCAAGACAGACAGAAGGTAGAGCAGTTAATAGGAAGACCAGGGTCTCACGTGGGAGGACAGGCAACTGCCACAGAGAGCAAGAAAACTAGGAGCAAAGGATTCCGACCTTCCGGAGCTGCTGGATGCAGCCTACGGCACACCAGTCAAACTCAACACTGGAGCCGATTCGGTAGACGCCAGAGCCAAGGACCAGGACGTGAGGTGTTCGAAAGTCGAGGTCATGGGTGTTGCCCCAGTATGTCAGGTACAGGTAATTGGTCTGTGCTGGCCACTCAGCCGCAACGGTATCAATTTGTTTCACTGCTGGGCAAATCCCCAGTTCCTGACGTAGCTTCCGAACGGCCAGCTCTGTGCTAAAGGGACAGAAACACAATTGGGCCTTGGGAATAGAGCACAGACTAATGACGTAATGCTAAGGCAGGGATGGAAAGGAAAACATTCTATGGACAAATGAAGGTTAAGACCCTCCAGGTTTCCCACCAATGCCCCCCCTCCCGTGCAGAAGCTCCCTCCCCACCCTTGCTGGCCCAAGGCCGTCACCACCATCTCTGACCTCAGGACTGCAAGGGCAATCTGTTTGTCTGAGAAGCCAAGGCACTTGGCCTGGTGCAGCAGGTCTTGGGGCAAAGGCTGTCCACGGTGTTGTTCCAGCAGCTGGGCGTGGGTCACAATGCGCTTCATCCGGTATAGGAACCAGCAGTCGATGCGCGTGAGCTCATACAGGCGCTCCACTGAGTAGCCAGCCCATAGAGCAGCAGCCACCACAAAGATCCGCTTATCTGTTGGTGTCTCCAACTCCTGTTGGGGAAGAGCACAGAGAGATGGATGGATGCAGAACGGTGCAGGGGTAGCAAAGTCTGTCCAGAAGTGAGAAACGGCAAATCACCATGTGACTGCTGCAGTTACTGTCTAGAAGTTCTGGCTGAGGGGCAGAGTGGAGAATGGCCCACGACAGGGTGCTTTTGGGAAGAAGAGCTGCTTACCACATCACTGACTGGCTTCACTGTGTGGTCAAAGCCCACACAGTTCTCATCCACCATGCGCAGGGCCTTCTGGAAGGCCTCTTCAAATGAGCGGCCAATGCCCATGACTTCACCTGGAGGAACAGGATGATGGATGGAGAGTGGTGTGGGTGGGTACGTGCGGTGATTGATGCCCAACACGCTCATGGGCTTTGTTTAAATCTTGGCCATGGTGGTGGGCTTCATGGTGCTTCGTCGTTAAGAAGCCTGAAAACCATCTCTTATTCCTACCATCTTCACAGACAAGCACAAACTGTCCTGACTGAACATGGAATTGGCATGCCGAAATGGGCCTGTGTTACTGGGATTTATTAGCTAACAGCAGCAGAACACACTACTGATGGTTGCCCAGCTCTCTGACTTGCTTCATTCACACCATGATGGCACCATCTGGAATGTTTCATCCTATAGAACATTAAAAGGTCTGGATAACAGGAAGATGATCCCACTACTCCTTGAATCCATCCTTAGCCAATTGCATGTTTTAAGATTTGAAGGCCCACATGATAGCACAGGCTGGCGGATCTTTGTGAGTGTGAGGCCAACCTGGTCTACATAACAAGTTTCAGTCCAGAAAGGACTAAGTAAAAAGACCCTGCCTCAGAAACAAACGAACGAACAAGGATTTGAGGTACAAAGTTAGTTCAGTCAGTATAGGACTTGCCTAGCCTGAGTTCAAGTCCCAAAACCCCAGACAAAAGATCAGTGGGGGCACAGCTTCCAGTCCTAGAACTGGGGATGGGGATCACTGGCCAGTCAAGAGAAAGGGGAGTGGGGTGACAGCACACGAGGTTGTCCTCTGGCCCCCTCACATACCAGTCAGCACACCCACCCAAACCCACACCCAGACAAGCATGGGCTTTGGCTCCAGGGCTCTCCCTATGTTTTATAGACAGTTATAGTATAAACCCGAGTTCCGCTCCCCCCTCATAAGCACTACTCCAATTCCTACACAGTTTCCCATCATTTAACTGCTGAATTACTAAAGGACATTGAGCTTTCAAGTGTGGATAGTTATGAGGCTGGAATATTTTTTTTTATTTTATTTCAGGTTACTACTTACAAAAAGATCTCCAGAAGTACAAGGGCCCTTGGTAACTGTGTAGCCCTTGTCAAGTATCAATTGCATCACATAAGCTCCTGACTACAATACAAAGTATAAAGTGTAACAACTCCCTAAGAAGTGAGAATGATCATTTGGGTGATTTTTGCTAAACAGTATCTTGAAGGTTGAATGTGGTGGCTCATGCCTGTCATCTCAGAATTTGTGAGGCAGAGGCTGGAGGAGCACTCTAAGTTGGAGGCCAGACTGTTCTACACATAGCAAGTTCCATGCTAGCTATGGCTTATATAGTGAGACCTTGTCTAGGGGGAAAAATTAAGAGACTCAAGCAGAAGGATTGCCCAAAGTTTGGAGACAGTATCTGGGCTACATAGTGAACACGGAGCCAACCTCATCTACAGAGGGGGACAGTGCAGGGCCAGAGCCTCTCTCAAAAAGACAAAAACACAAACTTATAAGAAGTAAGCAGGAAGATGGCATTTCAAGAAGACCGGAGGAGTGTAAGATATTTCAAAGTCTCAGCTGGGACTCAATCTTTGATTGTCCTATTTCCAATCCATTTATTTCAACCATAATTCAATTATGGCTCTAGTCCCATGTTTATTATAATTTTCATATAACAGAAATTCATCTCCAGAAGGAACATCTTGGCAGTCTTGTAGGATTTCTAAAAATTCTGAAATAATATCTGAGCTGACTTACTTGTTCAAAAGTCACTCCCACCCTAAATGGAGACTTGGAGCAGTGACATGCTTCTCCAAATCAGGTGGCCCACGAGCTAGTGCATGTGCATGCTCACCTGAGATGGGGCATCCGCAGGGACACTACAGAGCACACCAGCACTTAGATCCCAGCCCGCTTCACCACTGCGTGGTCGTGACTGTCACACAATGCTCTAAAACAATCTGAGGGCTTTTCGTTTTGTTTTTGAGACAGGGTGTCACTCTCACAGGTTAGGCTGGCCCAGAACTTACTTTGTAGCCCAGACTGGCCTTCAACTTACAATCCTCCTCTCTAACCCTCCCAAGTGCTAAAGTTGTCAGATAACTAGTGCTGTCTTGCTCTGATCTTAACACTCCGTTAAGACAAAACTTCATTGTACATGCTGGAACTTGTTGCAGTTTAAAGCAACAGCTGGAACCTCTGATGGTTGCCCAGCTATCTGACTTGCTTTATTCATCCCATGATGGCACCATCTGGAATGTCTAATCCTTTAGAATATTAAAAAGTTTGGATAACAGAGAGACGATCCTACTATTCTTTGAATCCACCCATAGCCAATTACACTTTTAAAAAGTCCACTTTATAAAGTGGCAGAGGAGGAGCTAGGCTAAGAATGGCTAGCACCATGCTGACTAAAGTTTAGAAGGGATCACTGAGAGCAGCTTCCCACCTGGGCCTGGCGACCAGAGTTCAATTCCCAGAACTCATGAGAAGGTGGAAGGAAAGAACTGAGTCTAAAATTGTCCCGACTCACACATCCATACTGTGGCATGCACACACCATCCTCACAGATATCGTACACACAAACACAATACTGTTGAATTTTAAAAATTAAGTAGGATTGGGGCTGGAGAGATGGCTTGGCAGTTAAGAGCACTTGTTGCTTTTCCAGAGGTTTCGAGTTCAGTTCCCAGCACACACATGGTGGCTCAAAACCATCTGTTCCAGGGTACTTGATATGTTCTGAGGCACATACAAATATGCAGGAAAAACAGTCACAAATAATAAAAAATAAACAAGGACTCACAGGAAAGCAAGAGTAACTCTCCCCTGAACAGATACTGAAGCAGAGAGTAAAAGGTCGCTGGCATTTATCAACCTAACGATGGGGCCGTGGAGAAGACACCATGTGGATGAAGGTGCATCTAGGGGACTGGTCGCAAGGATAAGGGGAGGAGTAGTGAACAATGGCCTCACAGGACCTGGTTGTTCACACTGCTCCTTTGTGAGCCTTCACCCAGGTCACTTTCTTCCTGTGGCCTCTCCATTTACTCAGTTGTTAAAGAAGAGATAAGAAGACTCCAGGGACTATCCCAACACAGGTTTCCAGATGAGTCTGACTCTGCTCCTGACGATGACCATCCAATCTGAAACATCCATTAACTCTGAAACCATTATTTCTAAGCTACTATCAATAAGGGAGCAGGAGAAATTCAGGCCACACTAGACATCACTGACATTCTAGACCAGTGGTTCTCAACCTCTGGGTTGTGACCCTTTTGGGGATCACATATCCGATATTCATTCTGCATATCAGATATTTACATTATGATTCATAACAGTAGCAAAATTACAGTTATGAAGTAGCACTGATCATTTTAAGGTTGGGGGTCACCAGAGCATGAGGAATTGTACAGAAGGGTTGCAGCATTAGGAAGGCTGCGAACCACTGGTCGAGCATGTACAATGATGTAATGCCAGCATCTTGATTCTACAGGACCCCAGAAGTGTGACACTCACCAACACTCTTCATACAGCTCCCAATCTTTGTACTGACACGCAGGAACTTGCTGAGGTCCCATCGAGGAATCTTTACCACACAGTAGTCCAGGCTGGGCTCAAATGCTGCTGTTCCCCCCGTAACAGAGTTCCTGAGCATCAGGAAGTTGGGGTGCCAGATGGACAGAGAAGGAAATGCAGGGTGAGCATCGCAGTCCCTGTCTTCTGAATGCTTTCAAGTCCCCCCTCCCCCTGACACCACCTTATACCTGAGCTCTGGCAGGGGAATGCCCAAGGCTAGCTTGGCTGCCACATAGGCTAGAGGATAGCCTGTGGCCTTACTGGCCAGGGCAGAGCTGCGGGAGAGCCTGGCATTTACTTCAATGATGTAATACTGCCAACGGGGAGAACAGAGAGAATAAGTCATTGGTACCTGACCTAGAAAAGTGCTCAAAAATGGGACGAAAGATGATTACATCCCCAATAGGGTTGAAGTGAAAGGGCCCTCCCCAAGCTCCAACCCTAACCAAGATGCTGGCTTCAGTGTAGAGTGGGCAGGACCAACAAACCTCTTAACCTGGAGGCCCAAAGACCAAGGTACAGTGGTGCAGTATTAACTTCACAGGCTCACCTGCTCGGACTCCGGGTTCAAGGCATACTGCACGTTGCACTCCCCAACAATCCCCAGGTGCTGGGTGACCTTGATAGCTGTCCTTCGCAGAAGTTGGTACTCTCTGTCATTCAGGGTCTGGCTGGGAGCCACCACGATAGACTCACCAGTGTGGATGCCCAGTGGGTCTAAGTTCTCCATGTTACATACCTATGAAGGGGGGTGGTGGAGGTCACCAACGAAGAAAGTCAAAAGAACCAGGAGGCTACATCCCCAGGTCCTGCTATGACTGGGGCTAGACTACTCTAGATTCTGCTCTTCCATGAGTTCAGAATGCCTGAGCCACCCTGCGTCCCATCACTCACCGTTACACAGTTGCCATAGGCGTCTCTCACCACCTCATATTCAATCTCCTTCCAGCCCTTCAGAGACTTGTCTATCAGCACCTGGCTGGTATGGGCGAAAGCTGGGGCCACAAGAGCTGATAGCTCCTCTTTGGTGGAAGCGAAGCCGGAGCCAAGACCGCCCAGGGCAAAGGCTGCACGCACCAGCACAGGGTAGCCCAGTCTCTCGGCAGCTGCCTGAGCCTGCAGTGAGCAGAAGACGTGAACCAACAAGTCATTTGCTACTGCCCAGAGGGCTCCTGGACCCAAAGGAAATAAGATACAGAGGAAATGACATCACTCTTTACCCAACCACCTCACAAACCTGCTCAAGAGAATTTGCCGCTTCGCTGGGGGCTACGTGCTCTCCAATCTCAGCCATCCTGGCAGCAAAGGCTCGTCGGTCCTCGGTCAATTCAATGGTTTCCACGGGTGTACCCAACACCCGGACCCCATACCGAGCTAGTACCCCAGCTTTGGTCAGCTCCACACCACAGTTCAGGGCTGTTTGGCCCCCAAAAGTCAGTAAGACACCATCTGGGCGTTCGTTACGAATCACCTGAGGCAGGAGGTAGGAATCCAAACCATTAGGGGAGAGTAGATCAAAGCAGTTTAGGACCCCATAGGTACCAGTGAAACCCCTTGCCCATCAAGAGTCCCCTCTTCCAGCCACCCTTATCTGAGCCATACCTGGGTTACGTAGTGAGGTGTTATGGGAAGGAAATAGACCTTGTCTGCCAGCCCCTGAGAGGTCTGCACTGTGGCAATGTTGGGGTTGATCAGCAATGTCTGGATGTTCTCCTCCTTCAGGGCTTTAATTGCCTGACAGGACAAAAATGGCCTATCAGCCTCCTCGACAGACGACTGAAGCCTTAGGCCAGCATTTCTCCTCCTCCCTCCTTCCCTCCCTCCTTAGTAGGGGACTTCTGTCCTTCACAACCTCATCAATCTGGATGCACGCAGACCTCCCTGGGCCATTTCATCCCTGCTAACAGTGCCCAGGCTTCAGTCCTTCTCAAGACTCCATGGGTCGCACATCTGGATGGGAGGCGATAGCCACACCTTACCTGAGAACCCGAGTAGTCAAATTCTCCAGCTTGGCCAATGGAGAGGCCCCCGGAGCCTAGGATCAGAACCTTCCGTGGTGGTGGAAGCCCAGAACCAGGAATGAGAAGCCCAGGGGGACAGAGGCGCTGGGCCAACCGCTCTCTAACTGTGAATTCAAAGAAAGTCATTGAATGCCAAGTGAGTGGGCCTCCAGGAGCCATGCAGATTGAACCCCTCAGTTCCAGAAAAAAATTACAGAGTGCCTGAGAGAGGAGCCCAGGACCTCTAACTGCCTGGGGTTGTTTCTCTTCCTCCCTCCCAAACACAGCCTTTAGAATAAGTCCATCTCGGGCTTGTCCTGAACTAGCCCCGTTCTTAAGTCCACAAAGCGGCTTACCTGTCTGGCCCCTGGGGTTCCCAGCTACAGCCTCTCTCACAGTTTCCAGAAATATATCAAAAAGCAGTTCCATATCTGAAGGGCCAGCTCGGTGCTCTGGATGAAACTGGACACTGTCAAAGAGATTGAATGACGGAAACCTGTGACATCACTGCTATGGTTGTGGCAGCCTCCAGGATCAAGGTCCACAGCTGGGCTTTCTTTGCCCATCTTCACGGCCCCTTGTCGCCCCATGCACCCCCACGCTCACCTGAAAAAGGGCAGGCTGTCGTGTACAATGCCTTCATTGGAACAGTCATTGGCATTGGTGAAGAGAGGAGCCCAGCCTGCTGGCAGCGAGTCTGCATCCACAGCAAACCCGTGATTCTGGGATGTCAGAAAGCAGCGCCCGGTACCCACCAGTAAACAGGGCTGGTTGTGGCCTCGGTTTCCGTATCTAGAGAACGGGATACTGAGTCAACAGCTCTCACCACCCTCTTCTGACGAAAGCAAACTCAGCCCTTTCAGATCTCATTGCTCCCGACAGCTCGATGCCAGTTTCCACACCAGTAACCCCCAGCTCTCAAGACAATGCGTTCCTCGATTACGTTCCAAGTGCTTGCTCCTATTCTCCCAAGTCCCACCTCATTTTGTAAGTTTTGGCCCCAATGGCTAAAGCCAACAGCTGGTGTCCAAGACAGATTCCAAACACAGGTCGGGGATTGGGCTCAGACAAGACGCGGTTCAGTGTGGATACCACACCAGGATAAGAGGCAGGATCACCAGGTCCATTACTTAGGAAGAGACCATCGTATTCTGGAATGGGCAGAAAAGGTGGTCATAAATGGGATTTCAAAGTCACCCGAGGGCTGACGAGATGACTCAGCAGATAAAAGCACCAACTGCGCAAGCCTGATGACCTGAGTTCGATTCCCAGAACCCATGAGAGACCTGACTTCTTAAGGTTGTATGGCACACACGTGTGCCCCCCACAATAATTAAAATAGATCACACACACACACACACACACACACACACACACACACACTCGATCATGAAAATGGAGCCCCTGGTTTCTGCCTTCCTTCCTACAACTCACGCTGAGTTTCACCACCTGTTCTGAGGGATAGCTCTCCCGCCCAAACAAAAGCTGCTGGTCTACAAGGCCCCAGATACTCACTCTGGCTGTCTAATTCATGGTTCCACGGTACCACAGTAACCTCAGCCCCAAGCTGGCAGAAACATCGGATCTGATTGTACTTGAGGCCACAGTCCAGAGCAAAGATCCGAGGGGCACCCCCTGCATTGAATACCCGTGGAGTCTGAGGAACAAAGAACAACAGTTGGCAGCCACAGATCAGCAAGTGAGGACATGTCCACACCAAACACCATCTCTCAAGTCCTTGAGTTTACCCCACTTGTGGGCACCTCCTCTGTACCTTAATAGAGACCTCTGGTGCCAGGGGCCTGGCATTGGGGTCCACAAATGGCAGGGCTGAAGGCTCTGTCCCACTCTGGACCAGCTTTCCCAGTAGAGACCCTTGTTCCCGTAACTTTTTAGTCAGCTCCCGAGTGTCCACGCCTATCAAAACAGCACAGCCTCAGATGACAGTCACCAGGGAGGGCAGGCGTCCAGGAACACTCCCACTCCACAGCCCTAAGACAAACCTAACTGCTCCATGGGCTGATGGAGGGACACTGCCATGAAGTAACCCTGCCCAAAATATCACACCCAAATTGAACCACAATAGAGAGCAATCTAATCATTGAAAATAACTTCTAGAAAAAAACGAAAAGGCTAAGTGACACTGTAGGAATAAGAACATAAGTTGTAGTGGCGCAGCGGTAACATTGGCCTTTGGGAAGTGGCAGGAGGAGCATGCGTTCAAGGTCATCTTGGTCACACATTGCCTTTGAGTCAAGCCTGGGCTACATATACTCTGTCTCAAAAGCTCAAAACCAACATTCTCCCCCACCAAAAGGGGGAAAGGGGAGACTACACAATTAATTCTCTTAAGGAAGAACAGTTTGTTTTCATGAAATAGTTACAGGATCTACAGATTGCATTTTACAAGTTAGCAGATATCCACCCAGAATACAGCAGGGAGCGGAGCTGCCTTTTAGACATGCATTAGCCAAATGCAATGTAACCATGTAAAACTCTGCTGAGAGTCAGACTTAAACAGGCAAACCAGGAGCTAGGTTTGCTTTCTTTAGAGTTTTTCCTTCAGAGCAATAGTTTGGATTCTTCTTTAATCTAAACTTTGTACATTTTGCATTACAACCATAGACTCAGGAACTAACAGATTTCAGAAAACTGTTTCTTTCCAGCTAGGCCCACTACCCTGTACCCAGACATCCCAGTGCATGCGATCATACCTTGCAGGCCAGGAATGCCATGCTGTTGCAGCCACTCATGCAGGGTGCAGGTGGCNGGCGTGGGACAGCATTCACCCACCACCAGTCCTGCCACGTGGATCTCCGAGGACTCAAACCACTACAGATAGAAAGAGGAGACGGTGAGGAGTCCAGGGACAATGCCCGACATTGTCTGCTCAGCCCCACATGACAGTCTGTCACCCCTTCCTGCTTTCACAGGTAGTCCTGAACAAGGGCCCAGAGTGCCCAAGGAACAGAAAATGGTACTTTCCCTTGTCCTAAAACGAGTTTACAAGTCTTCTCTGTAAACACCCTACTCCCGCATATCCACTGTATGTTAGCTTCCTTCAAAGATGGAACCCCTTCCACTTCTTCCGTTTCCAATGTGTCAGGAATGTGTACTTGCACCTGACACAGACTGGTGCTGGGATTAAAAGCCTGACTCCCTAGTACTGGGATTAGAAGTGTGAGCCACCACCTGGATTTGTTTCAGCATTGATCTTGAACTCACAGAGATCCATCTGCCTGTTTCACAAATCTTTGGATAAAAAGGTGTGCGCCACCACTCCCTGACCTCTAGTCTAGAGGTTTAGCTTTGCCCTTCTGATCTTTAGGCAAGCTTTATTTATTAAAACGTAAATAAAATAAACTATAAACAGATATTCGCACAGAACATTACAATAAAGCTTCCCAGGTGTGGTGCTGCACACCTTTAATTGGATCACTGAGTTGGAGGCTAGCCTAGTCTACAGAGTGAGTTCCAGGGCAGCCTGGGCAGTCAGGGCTACACTGAGAAACCCTGTCTCAAAACAAACAAACAAACAAACAAATTTTTTAAAAAGTTACAGGGTATAATACCAGACAGATATGATGTCATTTTATCATTTCATTTCAGATTATAATTTTAAAAAGATAACCAATTTATTGCTCAAAAGAAGTACATTATAGTAAATTAAAAAGGACACTTTGTTTGGAGACAAATTCTCACTACATAGTCCAGGCTGTCCCTAGATGGGCTATGTAGAGCAAGCCTGCCTCTACCTCCCCAGCACTGGGACTAAGTGAGTAGATGCCATACCTGACCTGGTAAGTTTTTGTGGGAGGGATTAAATGGCATTCAAGACAGGCTGGTGGCATGTGTCCATAATCCCATTCCTGGGGGCTTGGGGGGACAAGGCAGAAAATTGCCAATAGTTGAAGGTCAGTATGGCTTAACAATAGTGAGTACCAGGCTAGCCTGGGAAACACAGTCTTTAGTGATGATGATAATGTACTCGCTGCACCTGTAATCTCAGCACCAGGGGAAGCTAAGGTTCTGAGTTTGAAGGTCTACCTGAGCTGCAGCCCTCCCCAGGGTAGGCGGACTGACCCACGCACACAGCTTCAGACACAGCAAATGTATTGGGCTGTAGGAGACCTCAGGGGTCTAAATTTTTGATAATTCACATGTTAACCAAATTCATAAGATACTACGTTGAAAATTAAAAAGCAGGTATGCAGCGGCTTATGATGAAAAACTTGCAGGAATAACAACAATTAGTGCGCCCTTATTCAGGACAGGCTTCAAAAATAAGAATTAGTCAGGTGGTGGTGGTGGCACATGTCTTTAGTACCAGCACTCAGGAGGCAAAAGCAGGAGATCCCTGAGTTTGAAGTTAGCCTAGTATAGAGTATCATATCTCCAAAAACAAAAAATATAAAAATAATTTAAAAAGGAGGAAAAGATTTAAGGTTTGGTAAAGTATCAAATGTCACGACTTGGAAGACAGAGGCAGGTAGATCTCCGGGAATTCCAGGTCAGCCAGGCTTCAATAGGAAGATACCATAAGACTGGGATGGGGCTTAAGCAAATTTTGTGAAATACTGTATCTAGTCTATGGTGATTTCTATTATTATCATAATTATTGTGTTAATATTTGTACCTATCTCTCAGAGACAACTTAGTTTCCAGATTTTACAGAATGAACGGGGAGGACCTCACTACATGAGGCAAATTTTTCTTTTTCTGGTTTTTCGAGACAGGTTTCTCTGTAGCTTTGGAGCCTGTCCTGGAACTAGCTCTTGTAGACCAGGCTGGCCGAAATTTGAGTTTTCTATCTAGAAATAAATACTATTGAGAAGCAGAAAATGAAACAATGCCCCGAGTCCAGATGGTGATCAGTGTCACGGATGTAGATGAACTGGCAATGATTGGTACTAGAAGGGGTACAACCCTGGTTTCCAGTTTCTTACCAACTTATAGGATCCTAAAGCAGTGGCTCTCAACCTGTGTGGGTCATGAACCCCAGGCCAAACGACATTTTTACAGGGGTCGCCTATGACCATCGGAAATATCAGATGTTTACATTATAATTCCTAACAGTAGCAAAGTTACTGTTATGAAGTAGCAACGAAAATAATTTTATGGTCGGGGGTCACCAAGACATGAGGAACTGTATTAAAGGGCCATAGCATTAGGAAGGCTGACTACCTAAAGGATTTTGTTTGCCCTTATGACTGTTACTAAAAAAAATTTAAAAAGCTTTGTTGGTTCTTATGAAATAACTAGAAAAAGTGCACCTCTTGCATTTCATTTGGATAACTACTCCCACAAGCCCTTTGCCATTTCCTGTGGCCCGTTCCTTTACCTCACACAAGACTCTGAAAGGGGGTACCACCTGGAGGCTCTGTGGTCTCCAGCTCCGCCTTTCAAGGTCCCTAAAAGCCCTGTAACCACGGCCGCCTTAGTGTTTTCCGCTCTTTCCTCTAGGATGTCTAGCAGAGTGTCACTTCACCGTTAACTTCTGATCTGAGAAGGGATGTAGAGAAAGCACTGGGTTGTGACTACCTTGCTCAGGCCGAACTCGTCCTCTTCATCTGAGGGAATGCCGTAGTTGCCGATGAGAGGGTACGTTAGCACTAAGATCTGAGCTTTGTACGAAGGGTCAGTGAGGGCCTCTGGGTAGCCGACCATGCCGGTCTGAAACACTGAAGAAAGAGGCAGGACTGAGTTCTAGCAAGGGCAGCCTTCAGAACACTGCCCCGAGCGCAGCAAATCCCGGAGGAGATGACTGCTTCGGTCGTGAGTGGTGAAAGGGAGCTGGGGCTGCGGCCACCGAATAGGGGAGAGGAGTGTGCAGGAGGGGTGGACAGGTTAAGCAGAGTGGGATGAGGTCGGCAGCCCGCCCGGGCTTGCTTACCCACTTCCCCAGCAGTCGACACAGCGGCCCCAAAGGGCCGGCCCTGCAGCACCGACCCGTCCTCCAACACCAGGGCCGCCATGGGGTCGGAGCTGAGACCTGGCGAGCACACAGATGCG
>LOEQ01001258.1:231555-241744 GCA_001685075.1 Bramus lutescens
AATAATAATAATAATAATAATAATAATAATAATAATAATAATAATAAATAAAACATTCCTGTACTGAAGGCTCAAGGAACACTGTGGGAGAGGGTGTGGAAAGATTGTAAGAGCCAGAGGATCAGGGAGTTGCTGTGAGATTGTGTTTCCTAGGAATGTCAGAAGCTACATCCTTAAAGTCTCACTGACAAGACTGCCCAAACATGAGCTGATCAAGGACAGTAGACATGCCAAGGTGGATGGGAGTCGGGGACACAGAGGACAAGCCCATGAGCCCTCAACCCTACACAAAGAGCTGTAGGCAGCTAAGGAAGGCTGAGTATGAGCTCCTGTTCCTAGCCTATGCTGTGTTTTAGTGGGTGCTGGGGATTTGAACTCAGCTCCTCACGCTTGTGAAGCAATTCTCTTACCCTGTGCCCAGACTTATCAGCTTCAGTTTTAATGGAACTGTAGCCCAGAGGATGATCAGTGTGGCCGACCAATAGGGGACTGGGACCCAAAAAGGTAGTGGCACACAACTTTAAAGCCAGCACTCAGGAGGCAGAGGCAGGAGGATCTCTGCATTCGAGGTCAGCCTGGTCTGCAGAGTGAGTTCCAGGACAGCCAGGGCTACACAGAGAAACCCTATCTTGAAAAACCAGAAAACCAGCGTCAAAAAGAGAACTGCATGAAGACTTTCTTTAAAGACATGGGTGAAGTGAGAAAAAAAATCCCTGGAAAATCATGTTTGCCTTAGTCAACAAGTTGAATGTGGTTTGAAAAGAATAGTGAAATTCATCAACTCTGGCAAAAAAAAAAAAAAAGAGGCACAAATATTTAATTCTAGAAATAAAAAGACACACAGTCACAGATAAAATTGACACCAAAGTATTAATAAAATATAGACAGCTTTTGCCAATTAATTCTGAACCTTTAGATAAAATAGATTAAGTTCTAGAAAAATATTACTTGGTGAAATAAAATATAAGAAATAATAAAGTATCTGAACTCAAAGGTTAAAAGGGTAAGACAAGGGAACATAATTTAAGATAGTGCAAGCATTTATTCTGGAAAGAAGCATGCAGAGCATAAGTGGAGGTGGGGAGGGAGATTGAAAAACTTCCCATTTTTGGTCTGAAATTGGTCATTACTTGGAGTAAAGAGGAATAGTGAGTAAAAGAATGTCAGGTGACAAGCATCTCTTGTGGCCAGCCATTATTAAGGGTTTGCAGGGAGGGTGGGGTGGTCGGAATCTAGGCTTTAGTTCTGGAATGCTAATTACTCTGGTTTCTGGAATTGTCACCACATAACCAACATGAAAGAGCTTTTCAAAAATGGCCTGTTCATGACGAATGTAAGCAGTTCCGGTTCCACCAAAGAAGCAGGAACAGTAGAAGATGATCTTAGCTTTCAGCCGCAGCTGCTGTCTTTCCGTAACTCGGCAAAACGACGAACACAGTGGGAAGGAGAAAGGGCACTTGCTACATGTTCTCCAGGCCTTTTAGGAAACATGGAGTTGTCCCTTTGGCCATGTACATGCAAATCTACAAGAAGGGTGATATTGTAGACATCAATGGAATGGGCACTGTTCAAAATGGAATGCCCCATAAGTGTTACCATGGCAAAACCGGAAGAGGCTACCATGTTACCCAGCATGCCTTGGGCGTCACTGTAAACAAGCAAGTTAAGGACAAGATTAATTCAAGATTTACATGTATGACATAAGAGTGAGCATAGATAAGCCCCTTCCTAAATGTGCTTTGTAAGTACCAGCAACATTAGCTGGGCGCAGTGGTGCGCACCTGGAATCCCGGCATTTGAGAGGCAGGAGCAGAAGGATCAGGAGTTCAAAGTTATCCTCAGCTAATTCTGAGGCCAGTCAGGGCTATGTGAGACCCATATCAAAAACCCAACCGATCAAAGAAAATTAGCAACAAGCATTTAAATTATGAAAATTTAAGGTGTGTTTTCGTAAGGGCATCAACCAAAGACCAGAGGGAGTAAAACCGAGTTATCTGAGGACCTGACTTTGCAAACTCTGTTTTGAAGAAGGGGCTTCATGTTAATTCATATAATGAGCTGGGGCAGATCTCAGCTCCAGAAAGGTGCTATAATAGCAGAACTTGAACAGATACCCTGAAAATAGCCAATTAAGGAGCCAATTTAAGGAGGTCCAGATGTTCCTAGGAAGATACCTTGTCAGTATTAATGGCTCTTTGTTAGGATCTTCGCACCCAAAAACTGACCAATGGTTTCAGAAACTACCTTACCGTATGCCCTCCTTACCCAGTCCCAAGACGACAGAACATGAACTCCCTGATTACAGCATTTCCCCTTTAAAAGTTCTACCCTTCCAGGGATCCCTGCCACACTCTCTGTACCCACCATGCTGGGGTGCTGGAAAGGTGCTGGTCTAAACTTGAGTTTGAATGTTAAAAACCCTCATGTAATTTGCATCAGAAACCCAGCTCTGTGAATTCATCTGGGGACCAGAAATTTGGGCATAACAAGTTAAAGTTCAGCTGGTCTTGGTGTCACATGTTTATAACCCCAGCATTCAGGACTGGAGCAAAATGATTATGAATTTGAGGACAGTCTAGGATTGCCAGTGAATTTCAGGCTAACCTGAGCTACATAATCAAGACTCTCAAAAAGAGCCAGTAATAAAAGCATAGGCTAATCTAACTCAAGAGCACAGATTAAAAAAAAAACATATTTTTTTGATACAGTGCCTTACCCTTTGTAGCCCAGGCTTGCTTGGAACTTAGTATGTAGCTCAGTCCAGCCTGAATAGCTACATGGTAATTCTCCTGCCTTAGCCTCGAAAGTGTGGGGATTACAGGCACAAACCCCAGTGTTTAACTCAAAAATCATAAAACATTAAGACTGACTATAGCACTGTATTGCAAAATAAATTTACTATGATGATATATTTATTAGCTATATTATTACTTGATAATATCATAATAAGAAGTGAAAACTGCTTTAACAATATACATTCAAATAGTACATTACTGTCAAGAGCTCTTGGGCTGGTGTCTTAGTTATTGTTCTGTTGCTGGAAAGAGACACCATGACCAAGGCAACATACAGAAAAAAGAATCTGGGGGGTCTTGCTGACAGTCTAAGAGGGTTTATGACTGGCATGGTGAGGAGCATGGCCGCAGGCAGGCAGGCATAGTGCTGATGAAGTGTTTGACAGTTCACATCTGATCTGAAAGTTGCAGGCAAAGAGAGAGACTGGGCCTGGCATGGGCTTTGAAAACTTCAAAAGCCAGTAACACACTGCCTCCAACAAGGGGGCCACACCTTCTCATCCTTCCCAAACAGTTCCACCAACTGGGGGCCAAACATCCAATGAGCCTATGGGGGGGGCATTCTCACTCAAACCACCATCATTGAATTTCTTTTCTCTGTCAATTAAAGAAATAAAAGGTAGGAGATAAATTAGAGTCACAGCAAGCAAGCAAGTTTTATTAAAAGCAAAAGTAGCCTTGTAGACTCCTCAAATGGGGAGGGGATTTGGAAACCAAAACCTTTCCCTCTGGAAGACTGGGAGTTCCACTTTTTTGTTGTTGTTCGCTTGTTTGTTTCGGTAGCTTAGAACAGGGCTACTTCCCCTTGTTTTGGATTGGTCTTCGTAAACAAAGGAGGAGGTTGATTGGTCCACAGAATGTCCAGGGTCTGCCTATGACATGCCCAAGCGTGTCAGCTGAAGTGGGGGGAGGGCATGGTACAGAGAAGAACCATACCAAGTCTTTGTTCTGAGAGAAGCTGGAAGCATGTCACTTTCTTGTATCCCTATGACCGCTGGTCCTAGCTGTCTGACAGGGCCCATCTGACACTGATATTTCCTCATTGCTCTGTGTCAGAGGTCACATTAACTGCTGTTGGGACTTGGGGGCCAAGACCACTCTGGCTGCTTCCTGCTGACAACATGGGCGATGTGGGGAGAGAAAGCAGTAAGATCGACTCTGGAGCGGATTGAACTAAGTGGCCACGGTAGCCCTTAGTTGATGGCGGATCGCCAGCATGAAGGACAACCACTTGACGACAGCGTACCTCCTTGGGGTCTGCTATGAGGGTGAGGTAGCACCAGTAACTTAGGTAAACTGAGACAATTAGCGCAACTATAAATCCTACTGAGAGAATAGTTAAGAAGAAAATTGGAGCAATGTTGCCCTGACTGGAGGATGACAACAGGCAAGAATACCACCCGAAGAACCCTTCGCACGACTTGTTATCAGCATCACTGAGGCTGATCATATGGTTTCCGCTGCTGTCCACCACAAAGCGTACACTGTAGAGCCCCTTGGTTTGATTCAAGAGCTCAAGTAGTCTTCCATCAGCCAATTTAAGTTCAGAAGTTGACCACTGCATCTCTTCCAACACAACCTCCTCGTGAGGAACGCCGGGAGGTAGCGTTAGTGAGAATTCTTCTACATAGTGATTAACGTAAGTCTTGTTTAAGAGAATGAAATGCAATCGTGCAGTCGGCTTGACTGTGCACCAGGGTCCTGCAGAAGGGAGGGAGAGTTTAGAAACCTCACATGAGAAGTCAGTGAGAGCCACAGTGTCGTTAGTCATGCCCTCCCAACAAAATATACCCTTTCCCATATACCAGATGGAGTTCTCGGTGGGGGTGGGTACCAAAGGCCATGCCTGTGTGAAATCTGGGACCCATTTTTGTCGAGGGCAGAGCCAGATACCATTTTTCAATTGACAATCTGATAGGGAGATGCAATCCCATTGGGTTTTGTTCCATAGGATTGCCCAGCGATGTCCCATGGGCACAATACGGGTGTTTTGGATAATTTCTCCTAGCCCTGTGAGTTTGACAACAGGGTATCTGATTGCCCCATTCAGTCGGGGAATGTGGGCAATTAAGGCACAGGTTGTCTCATTACAGTTATGAGAGACCATTTTCCAAAGATGAGGCATACCATAGGTGGCAAAAATATTGTGAGATTTGGCCTCAGCATTTAGGAGTGTGGGCCATTGCCCTGTGGCCAGTTCAGATCCCATTTGGATTAGGCCATCCAGCAGACCTTGTTGAACCTGGATACAAGCTCTTTCCCAGGTTGTAATAGAGGCACATTCCTGGAGGATCTGCTCTGTGGAAGCTATCCATTCCTTTAATCCTGCATCTTCTATCATGTGGGGAGTCCAGCCCCTCCCTTCCTCTTGGACTAGTAAATCAACCTTATATACTATCTTCGGTCCAGAGACCTTTTCTAGTGAGTGCCTCTTCTCCAAAATGGCCCATTCTAAGCTCTTTGCATTTCTTGGGTCTGTGGGGTCTGTGTCAGTTTCCCCAAGTAGGACCTTTCTATTGTGAGGAAGGGCCACAGTTGTGGGGAACCGTTGGCCTGCAGTTCCTTTAGGCCAAGTTTGGGATAGTGCTCAGAGGAACTGGTCTTGTTGGATGACTGTGGCCCGAGTACAGTTAGGATAGAAATGATGGATGAATCCAGAATCTGGAAATATCCCACTGAAGGATGAGGGTAGTCAGAACAACTCCCAGGTAGGCAAAAGTCTGGGTGTGCCAGAGAGGCTCCCAGATCCGTCCAGCCCGCAGGTTGAGGTTGCTTCGATGGGGCTTGTGGGTCCCTCTAGTAACACCCAGTGTGGCCTGCAAGGTGAAGTTGGTCTTTTGAGGCCTGCAGGTCCACCAAGTAAGTCACTCCTAGCAACTGAGGTTGTTTATCAGGGAACTCCATGAGAATCCCACAAGAGCAGGGCAGGGAGGTGACAGTGCTCTATGTTACAATGAACCTTACATAGTTTGTGGGGTTTGTGGACCTTACACACCGACGACCCTGTCTGGGGGTGAGCTTTACAATCAGTTAGCCATTCCTGGCCGGGCACACTCATCATATTGACAGTAACACATGCAGGGATCCAGCAGCTTTGGTCCTTAGCACAGGTATCAGCCAGGGAGGGGCTGAATGGGGTGGCCTTGCTGGGGGGTGGGCCAAGATAGGAGAGTATTCCTGAGAAGGGCTCTCCTTTGTAAAGGTCTAGAGTGGTCCTATTCCACAACAGAATAGCAGGTCCCCCTAAGGAGTGAGGAGTCAAGCGGCGGATCTGTGTGTGCCCCTCACCAGCTACTGGCACTGGAACACACGCCCTGGTAGCATCAGACTCTGTGAGGTTACAATGAACATCATCCTCATCAGTCCATTGCCTAGAGTCTGGCTCAAAGAAATCTGGATTCTGGGGAGGGCACTGGGTTATGGAGAGTTCTATCAGAGCTGCGAGACAGGTCATTACTGAGAGACACGACACCAGAGAGTATGTCACACCACCCATGACAATCAGAGGACAATAACTGTGACAGGGGCAGTGGGAGATGGAAACCTCAATAGAACAGCTCAGTCGGGTAGACTTATCTGAGTCTGGCACTTGAAGAGCAGCCCAAGTCCTCCAATGGCTCACGGTGTCGCTGGAGAGCTGAGTTTCTGGGGGAGTCTGGTAACCTCAGAGTATCCAGGAGCAGTCCAGCGCTTGGCACCTGTGTGGTATAGCCTAGGAGTGGCCAGGAGCAGTCCAGTGTGGTGGATTCAAGCATCTAATCCCGCAACTTGAACTGTCCTGGGTGTGGATAAGGTAATAAGGCATGAGCCCTCCCATAGTGGGTGGGCAAGGCCTTTATGACAAGTAGAATGTCCCCTGGACAGAAAAAAGTCAGTCAGGTCCCTTTTGTCCCCTAGGAAGTCCTGTCTGGAGCTCTGAAGAAATCTTTTGGAATTTGACTGATTGTTTCAGGGTCATTGGTGAGGGAAGCAACTGCCTATATGGAGCTTCAGAAGGCAGGAGAACTTTTTATGTTTCGATTTTTTTTGTTTTTGTTTTTTGTTTGGGGGGTTTTTCTTGAGACAAGTTTTTTCTGTGTTAACAATCCTGGCTGTCCTGGAACTTGCTTTGTAGGCCAGGCTGGCCTCGAACACATAGAGGTTTGCCTGCTTCTACCTCCCAAGAGCTGGGATTAAAGGGATCAAAGGTGTGCACCACCACAGTACAACTTTTTTTTTAATTTTGTTTTTAAGATTTATTTATTTTTCATTTATACAGTGTTCTGCCTGCGTGTATCCCTGCAGGCCAGAAGAGGGCACCAGATCTCACCATAGATGGCTGTGAGCTACCATGTGGTTGCTGGATATTGAGCTCAGGACCTCTGGAAGAGCAGCCAGTGCTCTTAACCTCTGAGCCATCTCCCTAGCCCGATTCATTTTTTATAATGATAATTTATTTATTTATTTTTATTTTGTTTGCATTGGTGTTTTGCCTCCATGTATGTCTGTGTGAGGATGTCAGATCTTGGAGTTACAGACAGTTGTGAGCTGCCATGTGGGTGCTGGGAATTGAATCCGGGTCCACTGAAAGAGCAGTCAGTGCTTTTAATTGCTGAGCCCTCAAACCCCTCTTGCAATCTTTTGAGGAAAAGAGTGGGGTCTCCTTTTCTTCCTGAAGCATAAGGGACAGCAGGGGACATCTGGGGGTTACCTTCCTGAAACCCTATTTGATACAGCAAACAAAGTGTGTCCTCTGTTTGTCAGAGGTATCTGAATTTGCATCTTGGTGAAGATTTGGGGAGGGAACCAATAGCCCCACCCTCCATTGTCTTCCTTTACTCTGTGGGCAGTGAAGAAAGCATTGCCCATTTTGGACAGTGGGAGCCAACACTCTGCTCTTGTCTGAAGGGGTTAGGGTTTGTTCTAAAGATCATTGCATGGCCCAGGTTAATTCATGTGCCTGAGCATGGACCAGCTTCCCAGTTCTCCCCTGATGTCGTTCAGTTCTGCCAGGGAAGTTGATATGTGGACATCTGTGGCTGTTTTCTCCTCCCAACATTTCCTTAAGAGAAGCATCCCCTGTGTTCCTTAAGAGAAGCATCCCCTGTGGGAAGGGGAGCAGGGCAGCACTTCCTTTGTTTCTCCTTAGGATTAGTGGGACAAAGCTATTCAGAGCATTGGGATTCAGGACCTTCCAGAGGTTGGGGTACATCCCCCGGTAGGATGGGGGTGTTATCTACTGATGGGATTTTTCTCAGATGCGACTTTTTCTTCTACTCTGAGCCCTTTCCATTTCACCCTTCCTGGATTGGAGCACATGCTGCCTAACATTTTGCAAGTTTTGGTGAACTCTGGGTGATCTTATAGGGGGAAAAGGATTTAAAATATAGGTTATTTCAGAGGACTGTCCTTGCTGCCACATGTGTGATGGGGGATGGTGTTATAGTTGAGAATGTTCCTTCCGGGTCATTTGCTGTCATCCACGCAGAGGTTGAGAAAAAGACCAGAAGGCATTCCTTCTGGGCACTTGGGGGTTTAGCTTGCTCTGGATGCTCTGGAGTCAAGCTGGTGCAGAGCCTGAAAGATTCTTGGAGGTTTCTATTCCCACTTGCAAGCTGAAAGCAAAAAAGAGAGAAACAGATAGAGGTTCACCTATTCCTCCTGCGGTCTCTCAGCCCTAAGTCTGGAAAGGTGGCTCTGGCCTTTGATGGGGCAGTTGGAGTGGCCTCATCAGATAGATGCACCTTATTTGACCGGAGGTCCCATGAAGAGTTTTCTCTGATTTAGTTTCCCTTCGAGTCACACCAAGTTTAGGTCAGTAGGGGGAGCAAGTTAGTCTCTTTTCCCAAGCAGGTGTGGGGTGGATGGTGAACAGATTTTTGGCTAATATATTTAAAGAAGTTTTGTATATGTTAAGTGATTTGTTAGTGGCCCCCTTCATTTTGATTTAGAGAAGGGAGACAGGCACAGCGTGGGAAGACAAGATGCCGACAGAATCCCACTGCTAGTTAGAGAATCCCATGAGCAACAGAATGAAGGAAAGCTCAGTCCCTTCAGGGACGTTTGCCTGGAGCAAGCTGTCAGTAATTAACTCCATGAGATCCTTGACTTCAGCCTCTGGGGGTGGGGAAGAGGGGTCGTGCCAGCATAGAATGTGGAACTGCGCTAAGTGAAAATATTATTTTGCTCTTGGAAACATAAGTATGGGAACTAAAAACCTTCCAAAGGGACCCTCCTTTCCAGAGAAAAGAAACAAAATGACCAGCCTAAAGCTCACAGTGCTAAACTTCCCCTGGGGTGTCCCCATCCCAGAACGGAGGAGAAGCCAGATAAATTCAACAGCCACGTTTTCGCTCTTTCCACCGTGTTCTCCCCTCGTTTCAGGGTTTAGTTTGGTTATGTTGATCTTAATGAGTCAGTCATTCTTGGAAGAAATCTCAGACGATCATTGCAGAATGCCGCCATCTACGCCGCCATCTGCAGGTCTTGGGTTGGGGTTTACTCTGCTGATTAAAGAATGAACACCAGAAGCCGGGTGTGGTGCTGCAGGCCTTTAATCCCAGCAATCAGGGGGACAGAGACAGGCGGATCTCTCTGAGTTCGAGGCCAGCCTGGTCTACAGAGAGAAAGTTCAAGGCCAGCCTGGTCTATACAGTGAGTTCCAGGACAGCCAGAGCTGTTACACAGAGAAACCCTGTCTCCAAAAAGCAAAAAGCAAAAAACAAAACAAAGCAAAACAAAAAAAAAACAGTCATGGTGGCTTACGCCTTTAGTCTGAGCACTAGGGAGACAGAGGTGAACCTCTGGGAGTTTGAGTCTAGCCTGGGCTACCTAGTAAGACTGTCTAAAAATTAAAAACCAAATCAAGCTTCTGTATTTATGATGATGAAATAAAAGTGGTAAAATAAAAACCTTAAAAAAAAAAGCAAAGAAGCAATTAACCACAAAGGCAGGGGAGAGATGACTTCTTCACTGAAAGGCTAGAGCGCAGCCTCAGGAGAGGTTGTAAATTGCCTTCTAGTTCTTGCTTGGTAGAGGTTCACTGCAACATGGCCACTGCAGCAGAGTTTGATTTTGTGGTACTAGGGAGGGATTGGATTGACCCTTGGGTTGAACGCCCAGGCTAGGTAAGAGCTCTACCACTGAACTATATCCTAAGTCCTTTTACATCATCTTTGACTTTGAGATAGAGTCTTGATAATTCTCCCAGACTGGTCTGATCCCTCAATTTCTTCCTTTCTTTTTAAAAATTTTTAAGGTTTTAAATTTTATTTCTTATTCTATGTATATGGGTGTTTTGCCTGCATTTATGTCTGTGTACCGTGTGTGTGAATTACCCATGGAGGCCTGAAGATGGTGCTGGTTTCCTTGGGTTTGGAGTTACAGGTGTGTGTGTGTGTGTGTGTGTGTGTGTG
>LOEQ01001259.1:20606-33146 GCA_001685075.1 Bramus lutescens
CTCTCTCTCTCTCTCTCTCTCTCTCTCTCTCTCTCTCTCTCTGTTGTATGTGCACATAATGAAGGGTACACTTGCCTATGCTAACTTATACTGAAGCCAGAGGAGCATGCCTAGTGTTTATCTAGGAGCTCACATTTTACACTAAGCTGAAAGCCAGCAAGCCCCAGTAATTTTTTGGTCTAGGCTCTCCACAGCGATGGGGTTACAAGCATGCTGAGACCACTCCCAGCTTATTATTATACAGTGCTAGGATCTTAATGCAGGTTCTCATGGCTGTTTACAAGAGCTCTTAGCCAGGAAGCTACCTCTCTAAATCTTGTTATTCGTAAAATTCCAGAGATAATGTTTTGTGACTGACAAAAGCTAGCCTAGTGCTGTTTAGGATATACCTCAACAAAGGCCTTGGCTTTGCTTCTTACAAATTATAGAGGCAATATTTTTCACCTTCATCTGATTTAAGAAGTTTTTCAAAAACCCATTATATTTCAAGGAGTACACACTGGACGCAGCCTTTGGCTCCTTGTCTTGATTCCCAAGAACATGTCACTTTCCTTTTCGACCCCTGTCTTCATCTCTGCCTATTTCCTATCCATTTTTTTATTCCAAACATTCTTCACCATCAGTTCATAATTGATCGTGAATTTGAGGAACATAAGGAATCTACCTCAAGGAGGAGATTGTTTGATGTGTTCCAGATGTGGGCAGCTGTCAGGAGAACAAAGTGATGGGGGAGGGGGCTCAAGTCATTACGCACGTGCCAAGAACTGAGCTCTCTGCTTTGATTCAGTATCTGTGTCCAAATCAGGAAGATTTGTGAAGTTCAACCATGATGTTACCAGGTTTTATTACTTGTTCAAAATATTATGTATTTTTCTATCTGATTGCGGAATGCTGCATTTTGATAGAAATGATCACCATGGAATTGAGACTGTTATGAAGTGCCCACCAAGGATAAATGCCAAACTATTAATAGCATAATACAAATTCTGTCATGCTTAGCTTTCCGGTTCATTGCTTTTCTTAGTAGAAAAATTGCTTTCAGTTTAAAATCGTCTTCTGAACTAGAGATTGATGTGAAATTTCCACAAATCCCAGATGTACACAGTTGTCACCTTGTTCTCTTTAATTTTACACTGTTGTGGAGTTTAGCTTTACTTTGAGTTTAACAGCAGCCATTAACAAATTATTAACAGCACATATATGTGGACATGTATATATATACATATATATCAAATATATATCATATATATATAAATCCTATTCAAAGATAACTTTTAACTATGCCACATTAAAAAATTGCCTTTACTAGTTACTGTATTAGAGAGTAAAAGTGGAAGTTAAGGGGCTGGTAACTACAGGATTTCAGAACTATTCTGAAAACTCATTCCTTCACTTCCTAAGCTGCCACCAGGCTTGTGGGTGAGAGAGAGAAGGCTGAAGTGGTTGGCGCCCCCCCATCCTGGGATTCCTTGGGCTGCTTTCCTCTCTCCAGCAACTGCTTGTTTCCTACATCAGCATCTCTCTACACTGGGTACTTAATCCTCTTAGGTCCCATTCTCCAGGGTGGCCCTGACTTGGAACAGAGGAAAGAATAGGCTGGATGGGATCAGTTGCATTGAAAGTAGTCTGGGCTTGTCATTCTGTCCCCCGTCAGCAAAAAGGAACAAAGAAGCCAGATTCTTATGCTTTATTTTTATAATTTTAAGTCAGCTTAATATGTGTACTTATTTATTAAATACATTAACCATTGCCTATAATGTATAATTATTAAATCAGGACATTTATATTCCTCTCTCCAAAAATCTTCCTTTTTGTGTTTTATCTTCAAACTCTTATTCAGCCACTTTGAAATTTAGTATAAATTGTTGAGGACTATATTTGCCTACCATCCTAGAGAGTCTGGCAACTATTTATTGTCCCACTACTGGTAAGAGAAACATTTGCCTGGGCCTTCTGGCTCAGCCACCATGTAAGGATGGGCCAGGCTAGTCTAGTTGTCTCTGAGTTCAGAGTCTTGATGTTGAGGCTGTTCTAGAAGAATGTGAATTAATTCCTTATGGAAAACGATACAGAGGCACCTCAAAAAACTTAGGGCTCCCATGTGATCCAGCCACTTCTCACCATTTGGGTATGTAAGCCATGGAAATGTAAGGGTGTGCAGGAGACACCAGCACTCCTGAGTTATTCCAGCCAAGAACTGATAATGGCCAAGAATTGAAAACAACTTATGTGTTCACCAGTTATGGAGCAGAGACAGGAACTGTGTAGAAATACAGTGGGCTCCTCCAGTAGCCACCTTCCTGCTACTGTGCTAAAATACCAGAAGCAAGAGCAGTTAAAGGAAGAATTTATCTTGGATTACAGTTCAGAGGGCTAGAATCCGTAATTGTGGTGATGTCATGGCAACAGGAGCCAGGAAGCTGACTGATCACATTCAGTCTCTACAGAAGAGGACCAGAGAAATAGTGGGAAATCAGATGAGGCTATAAACCTTTAAAGTTAGTCTCAGGGGACACACTTCCTCCAACAAGGATGCTCTTCTTAAAGTCTGCATCTACAAATAGCATCACCACCTGGGGCTCCAGTGTTCAAATACTTGAAGCCCAGAGGACATTTCTCATTCAAACAAGAAAAGATACAATTGCCCATTGTATTAATTACCTTTTCTCCTTGGTATGACAGGTGTTTTACTGGACAGAAATAACGTAAAGAAGAAAAAGGCTTATTTTTGGCAGACAGCTAAGTGGTACGGTCCATCATGGTGGGGCAGGCTTTTCAGCAGAAGTCGAGGTGACTGGTCATACTGTCCAAATGTAGCCAGGAAGCACAGAGATCAATGCTGGTCCTCAGCTTACTGTTTTTCTCTCCTGTTTATTTGGTCTGGAATTCCAACCCACAGTTAGGGCTGGTCTTCTCTCCTCAATGCAAATCTAGAAACTTCTTCACTGACATGCCCTGAAGTTTGTTTACTAGGTAATTCTAGATCTTTTGAAGTAGATAATATTAACAATAAATTCCATTTAAAAAGACAGCTGCAACTTGGGTAGAATGGGTGATCATCATGTTAAGCTCAATAAGCTAGGTACAGGAAGATGGAGGACCAGCCTATCTCACGTCTATGTTGAATCTTAAGACGTTGATCTCATAGAAGGTGAGCAGAGCTGCAGTTTCCAGAGGCTGGGGCCAGTGAGGATGGGAAGAAAGGATGGAGAAGGGGTGTGGTCAGTCATTGGATGATAGGTCAAAGTTAGACAGGAATGAGATGCTTTGGGGATACTACAGCACGGTGGGGTGACTGTGGGTGACAGACATGTGTTGTACATTTCAAGAAGCTAGAAGAAAGGAATTTGAAAGAGTTTCCTTTTTTTGCTATAAAAAAGGACAAATTGGGACATAAGACAGCTCAGTAGGTAAAATGTTTGCCTTGTAAACATGACAACAAGAATTTAATCCCTAGAACATATAAAGGAAGGAGAAAACTGATTCCATGAAATTGTCCTCTGACCTCCATATATACAACATGGCCTGTACTCACCTGTATGTACATCATATGCACACAGGGTAAAAAAGAAATGACAAATGTTTGAAGACACACACACACACACGCACACACAGAGATGTGATTTTTCAAAACAGGGTTTCTCTGTGTAGCCCTGGTTGTCCTGAAACTCACTCTGTAGACCAGGCTGGCCACAAACTCAGATCCACCTGCCTCTGCCTCCCAAGTGCTAGGATTAAAGGAGTGCACCACCACGCCCAGCATGGGAAATGTTTTATAAATGCTATGAAATGTACACATGTATTGAAATATTGATTGCATCATGCCCACAAATAGACGTATTTTTATTCTATGTGTCAGTTAAATACCTTTTAAAACTTAATAATTTTTTACAAATAAAAAGGAAAGTTTGCCAGAAATAACTTTTAAAGGCCTTATTAAAATTTGTCAAGAGGCAATGAACTTTGGGCAAGAGTTTGTCTGAACATTCTTTTGCTAACAAGTCCCCGATATGTTGGGGTCTTGGGGACTTCAGTGCATTCCCAAGATACAGCTTTAGCATTTTCTGGTGGAGGGGGCAGGTCATCTGGCTGCCTCAATGCCACCCCGATCAATTAGCCACAGACTCAAGACTCACTTGATTCCCACGTCACACATTGTGTGCTTTTGCTGTGCTTTTTTCTGCCTGCCATATAATCCTCGAAGGAAAAAAAAAGCATCCTTTTTGTGTGGCTGGAGTGGGGGTAGGGAGTAGCCTTGCAAATCCCTCTGCATGGATGGGAAGTGGCCCCAGTTACCGGGGAGTTTTGCAGCCTTTGTGGAAATTAAGCAACTTGTGGAAGGAGCTTATTCTGTGTTTATGGAGAATTCAAGTGGGACAATGGTCTGTGTGGCAAAGGATTACCCAGCCAGCCACAAAAGCCCCAGGGCCTTTTAATCTGAAATTGTAAGGGTGCATCCAGAAACCTCACTGTGGAAGGGAGGGCATGGCCTGATGCCAGTAGGGGGAACTTTGTCTCTTTTCATTGCAGTGGACCTTCCCAGGATGGAAAGACCACTGCTAACCATCTGACATTTCACTAGACTTTTCCTGATCCCCCATTAATTTATCTCCCTGGGGTCCTGTAGAAGTTATGGTCAATACAGAGAGCTTAGGATACCCTCCAATGTGCCCTAGGACTGTATGCACGGTGTGTGGGTACCACCTGAGCTGGTCTCTGAGGCAAGAGGAATACCACCCAGGACTCCAGGTGGGGCCAAGCCAATCAATTGTTTGAGGCCTTTGGAGAATGTAAGTAATCAATCACATTCTTCCAGTTAATTTCTAGCTAATTTTGATTCTTTAAACGCATTGGAGTATAGGTAATAATAAAATCATGACATATGTTCATCATTTCACACACACACACACACACACACACACACACACACACACCCAAACACACGCACATGAATAAGGACGAGGGGGGGTACAGGAAGAAGGAGAAAGAAACAGATTGCAAAACTCAGTCCACAAACCCCAAACTTGAAACGTCCCCAGATTCTGGATGTCTTGATCACTGTATGGCTGACCCCACATGAGAAGATATAGCTAGAACGTAGGCACAGATGATCCTACATGAAGACAGCAAGGAAGGAAAGGTCTTCTTGGGCTCTTGGTTTCAGAGGGCTTAGTCATGGTCCAGAGACCTTGCCCCACTTCATGGTTACTAGGGAGCTGAGAGGAAGGCAGGGACTGTGGACCAGGAGCAGCTATCAAAGGCTCACAGTGACCTACTTCCCAGCTGGGCCCTACCTCCTGAAGTTTGTACCACTTCTCAAGATGGTACCACCAGCTTGGTCGGCATCAAGCACTCGACACAGGAGGGTGATAGGGACATTTCATATTCAAACTATAACCCATGCCAAAGATATTGTATAAACTTACTTTTAGGCTGTGTGCATAAGGAGTATATGAAATGTAAGTGAATTGTATATATTATCCATAAAGGCCAAAGCCTGGAAAAAAATCACCTTAAAGCCAAAATACTCCTGCTGTTGAAGATTTGTGGCAAGGGATCTTCAACATGAATTTGCCCTAAGACACATCCCAAAACCTGGTAAGGAATAAATTCCTGCTAAGGAATAATTTCTAGTTAACGCTAAATTGTTCCTATTGTCTGTGTGGATAAGCATGTGTCAGGACAGGGGCAAATCCCTCCCATGGTGCTCCCTCCAGAGAGACATTCCCAAAGTTCTGAACTTGCCTGCTTTAATGTCTATTTTCCTTGTGGCCTGGGGGGAAAATTCTCCTTTCTTGGAACCTTGATAACCTTGAAGATTGTAGGCCATTTCTGTAGCCACAGAAGTGATGCCAATGAGGGAAGATGTAGTTTTCACACCTAGAGAAGGACACTCAAAAGTGCTTTGAAAGGATGCGATGGAGTCTTCCTGCTTATGAACATGAGTGTGCTCTGAAGACTAAGGCATTAAGGTCCCTCCTCCCCAGCCCTAAGGGCCAATGCACCAAAGCAAAGGGCCTTTGAGTTTAAAGCTAATTGTGGTACCTCTAGGGGAAGAATTCTTGTAGACAATTAGCTCCGAGCTCCTGCTCCACCATAGGATTTATATTCAAACGTCAGCAAGCTCAGGGCTCTGCCGACCTGGGCAAGAACAAGTGAGCAATGGCCCAGATCAGAAAGAACACAAGGCTAGAGGCACCACCATGTGCACCGCCACAGTCCTGACCTGAGGGTGGTGATGGCAGAACGGCACACCCTGACCTGTGCCCAGCCTGTGCTCCAGCCTCAGCACCAGGTCATTTCCACTCGGTCTTTGCGGTGAGGAAGAATAAAAATGCAAATAGTTTAAGAAAATGGCTGATAAAATGTAAGTATTTTCCAAGGTGACAGAGTTTCAGGTCTGAGGAAAGCAGATCTCCCTTGAATTCAGCAACTTTCCTTACGGCAGCTCTGAATGGAGCTGTGGGTGTTTGTTGGGCCCCCACGGAACAGTAGTAAAATGTGTTCAAAAAGAGTAAAGTGAAGTGATAATAAACTTATTGATATTTCCATTCCAAAGTCCTTCCAGGTGGAGGCCCTATTCTTTTTTCTCCCTCCTCCTCTCACAGTCCTTCCTCCTCCTCTCACAGATCCCCCTCCTCCTCTCACAGATCCTCCCTCCTCCTCTCACAGATCCTCCCTCCTCTCACAGGTCCTCCCTCCTCCTCTCACAGATCCTCCCTCCTCCTCTCACAGGTCCTCCCTCCTCCTCTCACAGGTCCTTCCTCCTCCTCTCAAAGGTCCTCCCTCCTCCTCTCACAGGTCCTCCTTTCTTCTGCTCATTCTTCATTCCCTTCCTCCCCTTCCCATCCCTTTTCTTCTGTTCCTCCCCTCCTCCTTCCCCCTTCTCTTTCTGTCCCCCCTCCCCTCTTTCCTCCACTCCCTCCCTCCTCTCTCTTAACTCTTTCTCTAACAGGTGTGGATATATGTGGTAAATGATGACATGTTTTCCAAGGAAGTTTGCATGAAGGATCAGAAATTGTGTGTGTGTGTGTGTGTGTGTGTGTCTGTGTGTGTGTGTGATGGGGATAGAACACAGAGCCTTGTATATACTGAGCAAGTGTTCTATTATTGAACTACATTCCTAGCTCTCTTTCTACTTTTTCTTTTGAGACGGGGTTTTTCACCCCAGGCCAGATTTGAATTCACTTGTAGCCAAAGTAGCTTTTGAATGTGTAATCCTGCTTCAGCCTCTGGAGTTTCCGTGGTTACAGGGCCTGCACCATCAGGTTCAGCCAGAATTCTCCCTCAACAACTCCTCATACATCAATTTGAAACCTAACTGATTAGGAGTTAATCTAAGAAGTGATAATTCCACTTTAATAATTGAGAAAAATTTTACTTAAGTAATTAAGTAATAAATTAAATTTACTTAATTAAATTAAGTAAAAATGCAGTAAAGTTTACAGTCAGGAAGTGGAAAACTATTATCACCCAGCTCCTAAAACATTGGTTCCCTACTCAGTTTCCTCCTCCATCAAATTAGAACACAATTAACAAGCAACTATAATTGATGGCTTCTTGAGAGTCCTCCTGGGTTTTCACCAAGCTGTACACAGGGAATAGAGATGTGCATTCGCCATCCAGATGTTCTGTCTATACCTGACATACATATCAAAGCACCCTGCAGAGTCTTCCTTGTTGGGTGCAGCGACCTTTATTCTTTTGGCAGTGGCATTTTATTAGTGCGCCACAATGTGTGTGCATTTTTCTTCCTCTGCTTCGTCCCCAGGTTTTACTTCATTAATGGATGACAGGTAACGCAGACTGCTTGGAGTCCTGTCTGTCCCCACCCCCCATCCCCCACCCCATTCCTCTTCACACACAGCAGAGTCTGAACTTAACATAAAGAAGACAGACACCCCAGACCTTAACACTTAGGTGTGAAGTGCCAGGAAGGACATGAAAGAGAGGAAATTGTTTTTTTTCATGTTCACCAACACCCAAGAAAAAATGCAGAACTTTGGGAAAAGGAACCTTCTGGGTGGTGTCCCAGAAGGTGGAAGATGGGAATGGATAATTAGGATGGGTTCAGATGATGGGGTACCAAGAATGCCAGGGTAAGGAAGGCATTTGACCTTGTTCTGTAGGTTGGCAACAGCAGACATCACTTTCATACTTAGTAGAAATCTGTATCTCCATTGTCCCCAGCTGCTGGTGTCATGTGCAGTGCTCTGTGTCCTGGACGTGATATATAAATTTGTACCCACGAGTGACACATATTAAATGTCAGTCACTAAAAATAGTACGAGTTTTAAAGAAGCCCAGCAGTCGCAGAATGACAGTATGACGTATGGTAGGGAATGGCATTTGGGCCTTCCTCCCGGGCACTACTTAGTCATAGGTCACCGATCCTGCCTCCGTTCCTTTGTGTGGCCTGTGTGGGACTGAGAGCACAGAAGTGTTTGGACTCTGCCCTCACTTCAGACAGTGACAGGCTAGCCAGAGTAAGAAAGGTTGATTTCAGGGCCCATTCCTTTCCAGAAAGAAGTGACCTGCAGAAATAGGAATGAGAAGCAGGAGAAGAAATCCGGCCAAACAAAGCCTGGAAAAAATGAGACGTTCTAGATCATAAAATCATTGTTAAATTACTTGTTTCCTACACACTTTTATGCAGATGAAGTCCAAAATTCATTTTTCCATAGATAATCCATGTATGTTACTAAGAAATGCCATGGGTATCTTGCCACATGTTCCAACCCTAAGGATAAATTGCTCAGAATGGGCTGTTGCATTGTGTTAGTTCACATTATAAGCAATTTTGCAGCTTGAGTGGCTTCAATCACAAATGGACGTTGAATCATCACTATGGACAGAGTAGGAGAGGCGCATATCCATACTTTGCTTTTGACGACAGCCGGGAGTCCTCGCCTTCTTTTGAGCATCTGTAAATGTCACATGAGTTTGATTGCATCGTATAAAATACTAGCATTGTGACATCTAAAGCCACAAGTGGAAATGAACAGGTTTTATTTACGAGTTTACACAAGTTGATTTTTATTCATCTATGCTTAAGGAGAAAAAAGAACAAAGCAGAGCATGTACTTCTGTCTTACACTTGTACATCTGCTGCATGTGAACGAGTGTGTACACATGCATGCATGTGTGGCTGCCGAGTATCCCTCCATCCCAGAATTCACATACACTGAGCCCTCTTTCTGAGTCTCTCGCCCTCAGGAGACAGATGGATTGCGCTATCATGCCTTGCCAGATGCCATTAGGTCGATTCTCAGCCATTCTCTGAGCCTTTGAGGTGGTGAGGACGTCCCAGGAAGATGAGTCTGTGAGAAGTTGGCCTTCAATATGAAAATAATGAATAGGCTTTAATGTGATTCTAAAAAGCCTCTCAAGCGGGAAAAGTTGGCTTACGTGCAAGAAGGGGTTTGCAGATGGGCCTCATTTACATATTCTTTTCCACCTGCACATTTGAGAAACAAAGAAAGGCAGTGGCTTTGACTTAAAATAATTTCATGAAAAACTATTCTTCATTAACATTAGGTATCCCCTTTCAACCAAGCAAATACCAGTTCCTCTCTGCCTGGTTTTCTTCCAAGCCATAAATCTTGAGTTTTTGAATGAAAAAGAAGTCAGTAACATACACAAAGCTGGCCTATTCTGTCTCTACACACCCCTTAACACTTAAAAGTCATGGGCATAGTGGGGATCTGCCGTATATTAGCTTAGAGAACGCAGAAGAAGGGTATCACACACAGGACTCCTGATCTGCATACTATCCTGTAAACAATTAATAATGCTGTGTTTCAGATTTCAGGGCCACCTTGGAACAGGCGCCGAGTTTTCTAAGGCTCTATAGCCGTGATTCTTTTATAGACGCCACACAAACACGACTGTGGTGTCACACTTTGGCACCGGAGTTTAAACCAGGCAGGAATCAATTTCTTTTTGTGCTCATTTGTCCCTAATTAGCTCAGTGCTCTTTTATATACAGCATACTCTTATCAAAGTCCAGAGCAATAAAAGGGTAAAGTTATGAACATGTTAGGTAACTCCCTAAACGGCTCTTGACACAGTGAGAGCTGACATTGAGGTCGCTGTACCTTGTACCTGTGGAACCCAGTGACGTCTTCATGGCTCCCTGCTTGTTCCCAAAGCTCGTTTTTCTTTCTTTTGCTGTTTTGTTAAGGAAGAACATATGCAAACACTATGAGCTCACTATAGAATACAAACTTTTTAAAAAGTTGACAGTCATTTCTTCCTGATTTTATGTAAATGAAATATGTAGACGTTTATGAAGTAGCATCTTTTCTTGGCCACTTGTTGCACACTTCCTTATGTCCCCAGAATTGACTGTCCTGAATTAAGTACCCATCTAGTGTGTCTGTGTTTATATATGACTGTACATGTCCACAAATAATATGTAGCTGTGTTTTATACACCATGCTAGAAAAATGCCATTTTTAAAACTTAGCATTATGTCTTCAAAATCTTTTCTTCATATCGCCAGAATGTCGCTGAATTTTAATTCAATTTCTGCCTTTTTAACAAGAGTCAAACTAGCATACCGTCAGTGTGGCTTCTGGATACACTAATGGTTATCTCTACAATTGCTTATGTATTTGCAATGGATTACACTTTGCTTTGAGATACTGCTCTTGTTTGGATCTGGAAGACTCACTTGCAAAAGCCTTGGTCCCTAGTCTTGGTGCTACTGGCAAGTGGTGGAACCTTTTAGAATAGGGCCCCGTGGAAGGAACTGGACCTTTGGGGTGTGTCCTTGAAGAACACGTTGTGAGTCTAGGCTCTTCTCTCCATTTCTGCTGCTCAGCCAACTTCAGTGAGCAGGTTACTCCATTAGGAGATGACCTAACTAAGGTGTGCTGCTTTGCAAAGACCCTAAGTGCAACAGGACCAAGCTGGTCATGAATGGGACACTCTGAAACCTTTAAGCAAAAATTAGATTTTCGTCTTTGCAGCTACATATCTCAGGGATTTTCTTACAGAGAGTCAGAGCAAGTTAATCCTGATGTCCTGTTACTTTTTTACTTGGTACAGATATATGAAGTTATCACTAGTGTATCCTAATGCTGATCCTTATTCCATTTTTGAATCAATACCTCTAGGTATGTGTTTGCCATTATCCCGCGCCAGGAGCTCCCGTGTTATCCTGGTTTCACGCATCCTCCTTGTCCCATCATTCTCACTGTCTGGCCAGCAGTTTATTCTACATGCAATCCACCTTTAATAATTGAACTAGCCATGGTAAACCTGCCATTTATTGCAAAACCCGGTACATTTTAGACAGCATTAGTCTCTGGGAGTGTGTGTGGGGGATCACATTTTGCACCAATTGCAAAATCAACCCAGGGGCATTAATGGCGTGATATGATTACCGCCTTTGAGGAGACTTCTGTCTTGTTTCCACATCTAGATGAGAAATAGAAAGGAATATCATGCTGAGCCCATCAGTCTGTGAGAGGAAGAATATCCAGAACATCGGGTTCCCAGCTGGAAGACAACACTCTCGCAGTAACAACATCCCACCCTCCATTCATGCTCACTTTGTCACGGTGAAGAGGGGGCTCTCGAACCTGTCACATTTACCTCATCCCTATAAGGTGTAGAACAGACGTGACACCGAGTTGCTGATCACCTACTAGATGTCTGAACTAATCCCCAAGTAGTAAGCAAATCAGAGTTTTATCACCTTTCTTTGTGATCAGGATATTCTGCTAGAACTAAACTATTGTTCATTAGGCTATGGCTAACCCAAAGAGAGAAACCAAACGACAGACCCTTCCTATAAACAAAAACATTTAGTAGTTATAGCTTATGCTTTATAAGTAAAAACACACCTACTCTCCAACCTCTTTGTCAAATACAGGGGATAGGAGACAAAGGACATCTAAAATATCTATTATCTACCTAGTTTTTGTTAATCAGTTGGGATATCCAACATTTGTTATAACAGTCGGTATGTAAAGGCTTAAATCTGCCAGTTTAGTTTTTGTTTTCTGCGTCCTGTTCTTTTTTGTTTTTTAATTGTCTATTTGTGGTCTATTGGAAAGATTTTAGAATTCTAATTTCAACAGTTTTTAAAGGGTGTTTCCTTGCGTAGAGTTTGGTGGTTTTTGTAGGCCTATACAAGCAGATAACTCTCCAGTACATCAGTGTTATAGATAAATAGTCCTTATCAATGTTGACACTTCACCAGCATGAATGAAGTGCAAAGACCTTCCTTTCTGCTAAGCTCTTCAAGGTCCTTCACTTAGAGTAGGATTAACCTATGTTTTCCCCATACACTGAACACATCAGAAAATGCTGACTTCTGTTTCCATATCAACTGTAAGTCAGAAAAGGAAGAAAGACATTTACATGTATTTTTTGTACCCCAAAGAGCTCTTTTATGATTCCCTTCCAATTTCAAGGATTTCCATTAACCAATTAACCATTCCCTTCTTTTCTTCTTTGTTTGAAAATGTGTTGAATCCTTCTTCATTCTTGAAAGCTAGTTTTCCTGGCTATATGACTCATGGCTGACTT
>LOEQ01001259.1:45406-58797 GCA_001685075.1 Bramus lutescens
AGGCAGGGTTTCTCTATAGCTTTGGAGCCTGTCCTGGAACTAGCTCTTGTAGACCAGACTGGCCTTGAACTCACAGAGATCTGCTTGCCTCTGGAGTGCTTGAATTGAAGGCGTGCACCACCACTGCTTGGCTAGAGTATCTTGATTCCTGCCAGGACACTTACCTTTCTGGAGTGTCCTTATCTCTTTCCTGCTTCCTTCCACCCATCCCTGGATTTATTTACACCTTCTCCTTGAGGGGGAAGGGGGAGCACTTCAACTTTACCTTTGGTTTTGCTTTCTGGAGACTGCCCCTAAGCAGCCCAAAAGCTGAACTCTGTAAAATGACTTCTGGCTCCAATAGCCTAAGAGTCCACAATTGTGGTATTGTTTCAAAACCGCAAGGCACAAGAATGTTTTTGCAAGGTTGCCCACTCCACCCCCTCCCCACCCCACCCATCGCCTTCTCTGACCCTTGGGTATTAAGAATCAGGTGAAGCTATCAGTAGCAATCATGACATGGGCCACTCTACACTATAGCATCCCTGAGACTGCAGAGTGATGGATTTTGAAGGGTTGGATCACAAAAAGAACGTTCAAATGGTATACAAAAGTCTGACTAATTCTACATAGACTCCATATCCTACTTTGTTGGGGGTGAGGATGCAGGTCAAAGAATCCCAAGCTAACACCAAGAGATTCCACTTATATTTTCTTTATTATAATGGGCAAACTCATGGAACAGGAACAAGAAGTCCAATCTCAGGTGTGTGATGTGGGAATCAGAGAGTGAGCCCTGGGCGGTCCAGTGGTTTTCTCTGGGTACCCAAAAGGTCACACCCTAACCTGTTCCAACCTCTTAAAGGTCATTGGTTGACAGAGGTTCCCCATGACTACTTGGTGTGTTTTTTAGGAGGTTACCAAACCAGTTTGCTGTCCTTAAAACTAGACAAAATCATTATTTTCTGAATCCTACTACAAGAAATTGAAAGTTGTCCTGCCCCAGCAAGAGGGGCAGAGAAGAAGCAACTTGAAGAAATGACCAGAGCATAGAGAAGAGAGGAAAATGTAAAGAGGGAAGGCATTAGCAAGTCTGAGGCCCAGAGTTTGAAGCTACAAAGGGCGAATGATCTGCTGTGCATAAAGACTGGTTAGATGAATGCTGAAATGGAGTGCCCACCCAATGAGAGCTGTATTGGATGCTAAGTATGTTTAAATGTGGCAGAGAAAAGAAAGAACTACACAAAACCCTGAAGACAAATCATCAGGGAGAAGTCTTAAGACATTCAGCCAGATCCTCCAGAGGTATTATCTGAGCACAGTATGGTGGAAATCGTTTGAAGGACTGTTCATTCAGTGATTGAGCAGTTAGAACAGTGGTTCTCAACCTGTGGGTCATGATCTCCCCAGGGGGTCACATATCAGAGAGCCTGCATATCAAATATCTATATTACGATTCATAACAGTATTTTATAGTGGTGAAGTAACTATAAACAGTAAATTATAGTTATGAAAGAGCAAAGGAATAATTTTGTGATTGAGGGCATCACCACAAGATGAGGAATTACATTAAAGGGTCACAGCATTAAGGAAGGTTGAGAGTCACTGAGTTAGAGAGTAAGCAATGACCCTGCACCTCTGAAAGGTTTGCTATTGGTGGTAAGGGACATGGTGTTTGGCTTTCAGAAAGCTTGCTGCTTGAACACACCAAGAGCAATGCCTAGGTGTGCCTTGGGAAAGAACAGCAACCTCGAGGTTTGTGGGAAATCTCAGGAGTGAAACAGTTGCTAGAGACACAGGATGAGACAGTTGGCCCCAGATGACGGTACTCAAGGCAGCAGAGACAAAGGTGAGGAAGAATAAAAAGACGCAGAGGAGGCTAAGGGTCTAGGCACCTTCAGAATGTGGCAATTGCAGCTATCCAGCATGGGATACAGGACAGGGAAAATGCCCCAGTGAGAGAAGAGAAAAAGAATGCAACCAGATGCAGAACATAGAGTGTGAGCCAAGGAGGGGGTGGCCTGAGTTTTGGTGCCAGCTCTGCTTTCCATAGACAGTGGGTCGGAGAAGACTGTCATATGGCCCAATGGCGTTGGCATCTCTGACATTTATTTCTATGGCCTAGCACCTCCCACCTTAAGCCCACTCTCCCACACATTTTCTTTTCTTTTTTTTTTTGTTTTTTGAACCAATTGAATAAAACTTTATTTTAATTATCACTTGGAGCTGGAACATTGGGTGCATCTATCTTTGCCGAAAGAATTTCTAGCAAAATGTAATATTGTCAACGATCTCCCACACATTTTCAAAAGCCATTCCGGGACCAGGACATTTCCAAACCATCCTGTGCATACTTGACTCCCCCAGTGAGTTAGCTTGTTTCTCAGACTCTCAGGTGTGGCAAGCACTTTGGAGCTTAAAGGTCTATTTTGTGCATCTTTGTTCTTTTGGGAACACAGGAAAGAGATCTCTGCCCTCAGTAACATGCAGGTCCCACGTGGGGCTTCGGGTCTCTGAAGGATGGGGAATCTGGGATCTTGTGCAAGCTAGCTAGCGCCGGAAATGCCAGCTGCGACCTATTTCTGTGTTGGATGCCAGGATGCAAGGTTTTGACCCCACCCTATGCATGGCAAGGCATGCTGTGTGATATCCCTGAGAAACCTGGGTCAGTGAAGGGGTGGGGGCTCATATGCTGTTCGATTCCAGAAGTAGAAATGGAGAAAGATCCTGCATCAAGACAAGAAGGGGGCACAAGAGTCCCCTTCATCCCATTTGTGGTTTTATTTTCTACCCTTTAATTATATAGACAATTCTAAAAACAACTTATGCTTTAAATAATTGCTTCAAATATTTCCAAAAATTGCTGCATTGTATTAATTTTATTTTGAATGCATATGTATGGGGGGTATGGGAGTATATATGTTCACAAGTTTGTGCACATGTATGTGCTTATGCATGTTCATGTGGAGAACCAAACTTGTTAGATACCTTCTTTGATTACTCTCCAAATTATTCTTTGAGGAGGAGCTCTCAATTTAACCCAGAGCTCACTAGTTGGGGTAGCTAGCCAACTTGCTTCAGGGATCCCCTGTTCTCACCTTCTAAGCATCGGATTACAGGGGAGCCATCATACCCTCCCAGCATTTGTGTGAGTTTTAGGGATCTAAACTCCAATCATTACACTTGTATGACAAATCCTTTATCCACTGAACCATCTCCCCAACCCTATACTGTTAATTATCATTGTTAGTCTGTTACTGTGTTTAACTTTCCAATTAAATGTTATCATAGGTATAAACACACAGGCAAAAGCACAGCATGCAGAGAGTTTAGTAATCCAGGGTTATTTTCCACACTGTGAAAAATATATAGGAATTATTCATAGGGTCTTGAAGCAATCTACCTTTGAGGATAATACTGAGGCAAAATTTCAAAACACAGTGATAGAAAAAGGTGCAACTACCTCCTAAGAATTCAAATTACCATGACCAAATCAGCTACTTTAAAATGGGATGAACAAAATGAGCATGACTAGCATTCTTGTTTATGATAAGACTGACTCATTAAAGCATTAAAAAATCATTACAGCTACATATTTTGTGTGTGTTATGGAATATTCTTTTACACTGTGTGACAACGTGTCACTGTGATTGGTTTAATAAAGAGTTGAATGGCCATTAGCTAGGCAGGAAGAGGTTAGATGGTCCAGCTTCACAGACCACTTCAGCCAGATTTCAGATAAATCCTACATTTTCCCATCACACTGAGACTAGACAACAGCTGACTCTCCCAGAACTTGACCATTATCTTATTTTCTCAGTGCCCCTAAAGATGTTGTCACCCCCAGACACCAGAGGCAGTCTAGAGAATATGACACCCACATTCCCAAGAGGTAGGGTGGATGGTTTTTGATCATTCAGCAGGTTATAGACATTTTTCGTCATTTAAGGGGCTTGGTTATAAGTTATTATTAGTCATGGTGTAGGAAAAAGCTAAACAAAGAAGATTAGATTCAAGGATCTCTTTCAAAATGTAAAAGTGGGGAATATAATATAGAAATGATGAGATGAAAAGGTAGATTGTTGAGTCTACTTTCAAAAAACCACTAGTTTCAAATATTTTACATTGGTATGGATTTTTGTAAATTGATACAAATTATTATTATTTGTGTTACACTTAATGTATGTTTCTACTCCTGTTTGGAGTATTATGCTTATGCAGCTTATTTAAAAATGTTATGTATAATTAAGAAGTACAGGTTAGTAATTAGTCACTATAATAATCAAATTTGTAGTCATATTAGGCTTGTTTTCAAAGTTAAACAGATATATTTTAGATAGGTAGATTTTCTTCAAACACTTCAAAGGTCTACAGAATATGGCATTTAAGATGTTTTAATAATCTAAGGCTTTTCATGATGAGCCACATCTGCTCTTGGCAGTACCAGTCTATTTCATTAAAGGATGATGGGCATTGAAGAATCTCCATATAGATTTGGTTTTATTGTGGAAAAACTAGCTGTTTGTTCAAGAAACTGCCCTTGCCTCAACTGCTTACAGTATACTGGACAAACAGGACACAAAAGAGTAAGACCGTTGAACTTTGCCAAGACAAAGTGGGAAAGTCCTTCACAGAAAAGACTGTCAGATATTCTAGGCCTATAGGCCAATGATGAATGCTCCAATGTTGCAGAGCAACCTCAGTGACTGTCCAGGCAGCAAGATAGCCTTGTCTTTTTTGAAGTGGTTGGTTGGCATGGTACTTTCTGTTTACTCAAGTAATATTATATCTTTCTGGGATCTTTGATGGAGCTTATGACTAGGTAGTTATAGTTGTAATTTTCCTTAGTTATGATAGAAGGTAAATTGAGTACAGAGCTTGGACTCATCAAGATAGAATAAATAATGGAGTATTTTCTCTGAATATGCCTAATACAAATGGGCTAGACATTATGAATACAATTTTTATCTGAATAATTATTTTTGTTTTTAGTTTTATTATGTTAGATTAAAACTTTTCCTTTTTATTTAGACAAAAGGGGGAAATGTTGAAGATTTGCTCATGTTGATTGCTCTGAGACTACTAGTGGAGCCAACCTCCATTCAGAGGACAAAGTTCACATTCAGCTGACTGGGGTGAACCATTGAGTTCTCTGGAGGACTAAGAGGAAAAAGAAAGGCACACATAGAAGGAAGAGGTGGGGCCAAGGGGTTGCGTGCTCTCTTGGATCAAGGAAGTAGAGAGGAAGGATCATGTCTCAATCACTCTGTGGATTTCTCAGGTTTATTCCTTAATATTTATCTCCAAGTTTTATTTTTCAAAAATCAAACATGTGTGGGCTCATGCATGTGTGTCATAGTGTATGTGTAAAGTCAGAGGACAACCTGTGGGGGTCAGTTTTCTCCTTACTTTATACATTCCCAAGATTGAACTCAGGTCATTAGATTTGCAGCTTTACCCACTGAGCCACCTTGCCAGCCTTTCTCTTAAAAACAAAAACAAACAAACAAAATAACACTTAAATTATGGTCTGCATTTACACATACAGCAGTAGAAGACAAGAAATCTATAGCTAACCGAAACAGTTTCTGTGGTGGCTGGATGCCTTAGGCAAGAGGAGAGAGGATCCATCATAATACTGACAAGATCATGCGCATGGGGAGGTGAGTGGCGAGTGGCCCCTGTAAATGTAGTTTGACTGCTGCTGCTGCACCATTGCTGCCTGCTTTTTACAGCACAGAATTATGAATTAGGACTAGTTGTTCTCTGCTTTTCTTCTTTAGTTATGTTCTTTTCTTTGCACCCAGAGTTTTGGGACACTGTAAGGAGGAGGCCATGAGTTATTTAGACAGAAAAGGGAGCCTGGTAATAAATTCAGACACAGGCAACTGTGAGAAAACCCTAGGTCCTGTCAGCCCCTTAAGTCATGGAGGCCATTTCAAGCAGCTTCACTCTTGTTCAGCGACTGCTGATAAAGGAATTGCCAGCTGTCATCAGGCGCTGCTTTTGTCAGATGATGTTCTGATTGCCCCGTATGTGGGCTCTTGCTTCATACATAGAAGTCTAAAGAAGCGAAGTCTGTAGAACAAATACTGAACTTGAGAGCAGCTTGGATCCCTTGAAAGCAATGCACATTAATGAGCTAGCTAAGTTGTTATGGAATATTAGTCGAAGATGTGTTACATTCTTTTATGCTTTGGAATATTTATTTAATGATACAAAGATGTGCTTCATTCTTTTATGTTGCACTTGTTTAACTCTGTGAAGCTGTGTTACTTTGCCTGTCTAAAACACCTGATTGGTCTGATAAAGAGCTGGTTGGCCAATAGTTAGGTAAGAGAAAGGATTGGCAGGGTTGGCAAGCAGAGAGATTAAATTGGAGAAAAAAATCTGGGAAGAGAATATCAAGAAGCAAGAAGAGGATGCCAGGGACCAGCCACCAGCCAAACAGCCAGAAATTGAATAAGAAGGAAAGAAAAGATATGCAGAAATAGAAAAAGGTAAAAGCCCTGAGGCAAAGGGTAGATGGAATAATTTAAGAAAAGCTGGCTAGAAATAAGCCAAGCTAAGGCCAGACATTCAGAAGAAATTAAGTCTTCATGTGATAATTTGGGAGTTGAGTGACAGGCGCCCAAAGAGTAAAAAGCAAAGTGTTAAACAGCTAACTACACTAAATCTGTGGCACATAGAAGGAAAAGACCAGTATATCCAAGTATACCCAGATCATAGTGTCTCAAGAGATGAGTATTCAGAATGTATTTTATGAGAGATGTCAATTATCTACATGCTGAAAACCACACAACACTGGTGAAGGAGACTGAGGTGGATGCAAAATAAATGGAAAGACATCCCATGCTCATGGATTAAAAGAGTCCATACTATTTAGATGTCTGTACTACTTGGTGCAACATATAGACTCAATTTTTCTGTCAAAATCCAGTAGCATTATTCACAGAACTAGTAAAAGCAAGTCTAAACATTTTATGGAACTACCCTGAGAGGCCAAAAATATCTTGAAGGAAGAAAAAAATTGAAGTCATCACACTTATTGAATGGAAGTTACATTGCAAAGTCATGGAAAGGGCAGAAGGAGAGAGGGGAGGAAGGAAGGAGAGCAAAGAAAAATGTATAGAGCAATAAAAACAATAAAAAAACACAGAAAAAGTAGGCACATGGACTAATGAACTGAACAGAAGCCTGGGAATAAATCACCTCATACAGTCAACTAACTTTTAACAAGACAATCAAGAATACACATTAGAAGAAGGACAGCTTTGGTGATCAGTACTAGATCTATGCATGAGCAATACTCCAGCATGGGAAGAGGAGAGCCTCAAGAGGCCCCACCCCCAGTATAAGCATTATTGGCAATTGTTAGCGGCTGATGGAGGCAGGAGTGTGACCACTGGTAGGTTACCATGCTCTGGTAGAAATGTCTTCTTGTCTTTTAGTTAGGATAACCATTCTGGAAATGACATTCACTATCCACTGCTGAGGCTGAAACAATGGGAGCCTAGCACTATGGTTACGACTGTGGGGATGGTTTCTGACTGGTGTCTCAGTAGGTAATATGAATAAAATGATCTTGAGCTATGTCTAGTGGCAAAGTCGGGTCAACAACCCAAACAGCAATGTTTTGGAATGAGAAGTGGATGTAAGAAGATGCCATCTTGTGTACTTGTTCATGCTGCTCCTATTTCTCCAAGGGAACAGATCTACATGCCCCTGGCATAGTCATGGTCCTTAGGATGAAGAATTGGTGTCTTCTGTATTTCCTTAAAAGGGGTGGGGGAAGTGTGCTACCTTCAGAGTTTCATAAACATTTTAATTTCCTATGTACGGCGTGGGCTTCATTCTGCTGCTTACTCATACTGTTGTCATAAAGTTTAAATGACACAACGTCTGTGGCATACTGCCGAGAATCTAAATGTCAGGGCTCAGAGGCTCAAGTCACTGCTAAGAGGATTTGGAACTTATCTTGTTTAATGCTTCAACTGCCTCAAAAATTGGGGAGTTTTCACTTCATGAACTTGGGGACATTAAAAGCTTTCCAGTGTAAAATGTGAGTGAGTGAGTGAGTGAGTGAGTGAGTGAGTGAGTGAGTGAGTGAGTGAGTGAGTGAGAGGCAGGAGTCTGCTCTACCATGGCTCCACACCCAGGGTTCTCTGCTCACCCCTTGGTCCTCTGTGCTGTTGCGCTGAAGTGCACAGCCCTGCAGGTGCCAAGGAGGCCAGCTGTTGCTCTCTTGCTGAACAGATGAGAAAACAGAGCCGTTGGAAGTGATTCTTCTGACCTGGTAAATCTGAGAAGTTGGTTTGGGACATATGTTTGCTTCCTTTTAGCCGCACTGTCTTCCTAAAATATGTGATGTGTCTCAGGCCCAGACCATAAGCAAGGCCCTGTGGTCGACTTCTACTCTCAAAGCGGCTACTTCCAACTTGGTTCTGTTTCCTAAAACATTGTGTAGTCACGGAAGATGTTTCTTGGAGAACTCACTGATGGAGGAGTCTTTGCAAAGAGCAGTGGATGGAGCACTAGGTATGATCTTGCTTATCACAGGATCTGTAGGAAACCCTGGATAATGAGCTCCTCTTTAGAAGAGACACACCAAAAGCATTTGCTTGCTGTAACTATAGTTCATGTTCCATTTCAAGCATGTATGGTTGAGATCAGGCTGTGCCTGGGTCTAAGTGATTCCATATTGTGTTAAACAGTGGTTTTCAGGCTGTTTTGTGCCCCAAGAAACTTTATTTTGCAAGCAGTTCTTGACTTTGTGAAGAAGGATGCTAAAAAGAAATCCCACACTAGCTCAGAATTGACTATAATAAAGGATTATTCACTTAGGGGTAGACTCACAGATCACAGTCCTCTGCTTGAATAGGGAGCAGGAAACAAATCATGCTGCCAGAAGAGAGGCCAGACCCACACTTTACATGGGAATATATAGTATAAGAGACCATGCCCAAGTGGGTGAGTAACTTAAAGGCTACTGGCTGTAGGAATTCTTACAGCACCTCCCTGCTTTGTTTAAATAAGAAAGGTCTAAGTCTAATACAAACTTACATACAATAAGAACAAATATCAGGTATAAAAATAAGAATTACAACCAGCATAAACAATATCAAGCAAGAAACATATGATAAATGTCTTAATAATTAGCCTATCCTAAGGAGTTTAAGTCTTATAAATAACTTGGCTAAGTCATGAAAGGGAAGTAACTACAACTATCTAGTCTTCAACCCCATTGAAGACGTGAGAAGGGAAATAATATCACCTGAGTAAGCAGAAAGTGCAATCAAGCAACTTCAAAAATGTGCAACAAATGACAGAGACAACTAGCTACCTAGGCAATCATTCAAAGTCTTATTTGCAACATTGGAACAACCACCTTTGGCTAAGACCTTGAGTCACTGACAGACCATTTTCAGAGGCAGGAAGTTTTTCAAAACCATCTTACCCTGCCTTGGCAAGTTTTCATAGTCTTTTTTTCTTGTGTCCTGCTTGTCTTGTCTGGACATCATGTATTTTGTCAGTGGTCAAGGCATAGGCAGTTCCTTGCCCAAAGCTAGTTTTGCCAAGAAGAAAACAAACTCCAAGTAGAGTGTCTTTGGTGTTCAACATTCTCTCGGGAATAGATTGGTGCTGCCAGGAGCATATCAACAGAACCCTAAGTTATTTAAAGACCGTATTCTACAGCTCTTTGAAGTGGTTGAAGATTACCTATCTATGCAGAATACAATCCTTAAGTATCTAAAGAACCTGATTAGTCTAATTATAAGTATGACAAACATGGATGACTATTGATCTATAATTCTTAATACCTAATAACTTAAAGGCTAAGACTTTATATTAGAATATTAAACAATCTTTAAATAATTGTGCAGCAAATGAGGACAATGATCTCAAAATGTAAACAATGTATAAGTATCTTGATCAGAGGTAGAAAGGTATATTCAATATAATAAATATATCCTAAAATTGTATCAATATACAAAATGTCTTAAGCATGCATGCATACAGTATGACAAAATAACTTTGCCTAGGTATACAAATATTGTAGACAAAATAGGAACATATTCAATATAATTTAAATTTGTATAAATATACAAGAATCTATACCAATGTAAATTGCCTATAAATATTAGCTCACAAGTATTCANATTCTACAGCTCTTTGAAGTGGTTGAAGATTACCTATCTATGCAGAATACAATCCTTAAGTATCTAAAGAACCTGATTAGTCTAATTATAAGTATGACAAACATGGATGACTATTGATCTATAATTCTTAATACCTAATAACTTAAAGGCTAAGACTTTATATTAGAATATTAAACAATCTTTAAATAATTGTGCAGCAAATGAGGACAATGATCTCAAAATGTAAACAATGTATAAGTATCTTGATCAGAGGTAGAAAGGTATATTCAATATAATAAATATATCCTAAAATTGTATCAATATACAAAATGTCTTAAGCATGCATGCATACAGTATGACAAAATAACTTTGCCTAGGTATACAAATATTGTAGACAAAATAGGAACATATTCAATATAATTTAAATTTGTATAAATATACAAGAATCTATACCAATGTAAATTGCCTATAAATATTAGCTCACAAGTATTCACTCCATTATTCACTATTATTATTAGTGTGAGTATGCTCACACCAATCTATTATCCCATTCAATTTCCCCTTTTTCCCCCAAAAGAGATCCCTGAGCTTACATAATTTCCCCCAACCTCCAACCCGATAACAATTACAATCTAAAATGATGTTTCTAACTCTAGGGCAAAATTTGCTGGGAGAGTGGATGTTGTCTTCTAGAATTACTTCCAGCTGTCATGGAGGCAATGTTCTTTCTATGGGATCCTGTGAAAGTAAAATGATGGTTAAGTTCTAAGATTACTGTCTGGTATAATTTCAAGTAGTCTCTGAGTATTTGGTAGGGTTTTTCTGAGGTTCCTATTGGTAGTTATGGTCAGAATGTTGTATAAAAGTGCACCATTTCAGCTAACCAAGTTGGAACCATCTCGAGCAGCTGATACCCCAAATAGGTCTTATAGTAGTGTTATCAGCATCATGATGTCATATCAACAAGGTGTAATTGTTGTTGTGGGGCCCTATCTTCTTCCTGGAAACTTTAAAGATTACTGCAGAAAAATTCATTCTTCATTATGGAAAACTTAAACATTATTTATACAGACTATATTCAATGAAAGGTACAATAAAGACAAAAATATGTATGAAGACAAGTAAATTTTTTTCTAAATTCATTTTTTCTTTCTGTTCCATACCATGGCTCCTGACATGAGACAAAAACTCTGAATTTTTATTTTAACAACATGCTTGGGTTTAGAGAAGGACAGAGCCATTGTCCAACTCCAAAGCCAGCTCTATATATTCATGTTTTGATCACATGTCCTTATAAGTCATATTCCTTTTTCTTGATGATTATTATTAGATAGTTATTTTTCCTTCTGTCAGTATCAAAACGTCCAGGGTCTCTTGAATTTTTGAAGATGTGCATTTTCCTGTAAAGACAGGAGCAGAACCCTGCCCCAACCCTATATGCTTTCTTTACCACCTGCATGGTTGTCACCTCTGTGGATGAGCCATCATTTATCTTTCTCAAGAGATTTCTTTTTCTCAAACTGAATCTTTATTAATTTTGATGATATCCATTACTTTTCTTCTCCTGTTGAAACAAGAGCAAAACTCATTCACCAACGTAGCACATCTAAGGTTTATTTAAATGAACTATTAGGTCTGGTGTTATCCCAACAGCTGGTCGTAGACTGGAAATGTCTCCTAACAGTCTTTGAAAGTCATTAAGAGTCCACAATCGATCTCTCCTCATTTGTGCCTTTTGTGTTCTAATTTTCTGTAAACCTATTTTATAACCTAGGTAATTGATTGAATCTCCTCTCTGTATTTTTTCAGGAGCAATTTGTAATCCCCATTTTGGTAAAACTTTCTTTACTTCTCCTCATATTCTTTCTAAAGTATCTATGTTTGAATCAGATAGCACAATGTGATCCATGTAATCGTAAATTATAGACTTAGGAAATTTTTTACATATTATTTCCAATGGTTGACTTACAAAGTTTTGGTATGGGGTGGGGATATTGAGCATTCACTGTGGAAGGATAGGCCATCTGTATCTCCTAGTAGGTTGAGAATTATTATAAGTAGTCACTGTGAAGGCAAATTTTTCTCTGTCATTTTCTTGTAAAGGTATAGTGAAGAAACAATCTTTTAAATCCATAACTATAAGAGGCCATCCCTTTGGTAATAGAGAAGGCAGAGGAATTCCATATTTTAGAGGGCCCTTGGGTTGAATTACCTTGTTGACAGCTCTTAGATTTGTCACCATTCTCCATTTGCCAGGTTTCAGTTTAACAACAAATCTAGGAGAATTCCAAGGGCTGGTTGATTCTTCAATAGGGTGAGCATCTAGTTGTTCCTGTACCAGCTGTTCTAAAGCCTGCAGTTTATCTTCTGTTAACAGCCACTGTTTAACCCATATTTGGTTTCTCAGTTAACCATTTTAAAGGTAGGGCCATTGGTACCTCTAAAGGTTTGCTAGTTACTTTGTGTTCTTGTACAGCCTAAATGGCTGGTGACCTTTGTGTATAGTAATTTATAATATTCTTCCAAGAATTATGAGTTTCTGGGACTGCAGGCATGTTAATCTGGGTATTCCATTGCTGCCGCAGATCACAACCCCATAAATTCACTGCAATATTAGCTACATACAGCCTCAGCCTTCCTCTCTGTTCTTCTGGCCCTATGCATTCAACCCATTTCATACTTTGTTTTACTTGAGATAGGGTTCCAATTCCTAGTTATTGAACATCTGCCTCTTGAGGAGGCCAATTTGGATGTCAAGATTCTGGAGTAATGATACTTACATCTGCACCCATGCCTATTAAACCCACAATTACAATGCCATGTATACATACTCTTAGCTTTGGTTTTTGATCATTTATAGAAGTCTGCCAGAATACATGTTTCCTATTTCCTATTGAATTTTTTTGATTTATCCCCCATGTTTATTCCATAATCAAGAACAGTATGGTTTTTTACATAAGGCTCTACATTTTAAAATTTTCCTAGTGAGACATGTCCTCCACAGTGACTGGGAATAACTGGACCACTTTTGACTTGGGGGCCTGTGAGAGGCCTCCCAAGGAGTTTTCCAGTGGTATAAGATTGCCTTGTCTGTCTTTTGTTGATCCATATTTATTGGTCCAGTATCATCCTTTGCCACACCTTCTACATATACCTGAAGACTGAGTCCTCCTATTCTTGCCATTCTCAGAGGAGACATTATTTCTAGGAATTCCTTGTCTACAATCCCTTTTTAGATGTCCTATTCTACCACAATTAAAACATTTGGCATTT
>LOEQ01001259.1:67683-78167 GCA_001685075.1 Bramus lutescens
GAGAGAGAGAGAGAGAGAGAGAGAGACTATGTGCTGAAGGTTAAAATGTCAGCGAAGTCACAACGTATATACCATGAAAGGTGATGTATCAAGAAAGCAAACAGGTACTAGCATTGCCTTTGCATTCCAGATGAGGAAACTGAGCTTTCGATTGCATGTGGTGCTTGCTCAATAAGGAGAGGCAAAGTTCAGGGATCTGTGTGTCTGGCTCCAGACCTAGAGGAGGAACAGCCGTGAACCATACTCTTCACTCTCATGGGGAAAGACAATCCCTCGGGCTCCGCTGGCTAGCAAAGCCCTTGCCTGCCACCACCCTGCATCGTGCGCTGCCGCGGGCTGTCCAGCAGAACCAAACAGGAAAACAAACAGTCATGACAAGATAAAAGGACCAGAATGGGCTGTTTCCAATCATGGATGGAAAGCAAACATTAGAAGGCTGCTCTGCTGTGGCCTTTGGGCTGTGTTTATAAAGGTCTGGGATTGGTGGGGTCTCATGTCATTCCGTACTAATTTGATTTCCATGAGAGAAACTAATCCGGTCCAATTGTTCCACATGTCGCCATGTCCCAGAGCTGGAATGTCATCCAGGTGCCTTCCCTGACCCTGGATAATGTACCTAGCCTTTTCTGTAGCCCTGGTGTCTTTTATTGGCATTCTGCATACTGGAAAAGCCACTTCTTCTGGCATGCCTCCACATGCTGCCCTGTGCACCAGGACCAGAACTTGCGTGTGACTGCCCTCTCCACAGCCACTGCTTCCTGTTGCCAAAATAGAGACCACACATCTGACCAGTTGTGTTCCAGGCTCTCTCATGTAGAGAAGGGTATACGCACATGCCGGACAGTTGAATTGGGAATTCTGGCCTCTCTCTCCAGCTCTTTATTGCCAGCCTTGTACATTTGGATAAGATGGGTCTGTAGCTGAGTCTCAGTTTCCCTTCCTGTAAAACGAGTGGTTATAACTCTGTTAAAACATTGAGAATATTTCAAAGGCTCTTGTGTGGGTAAAAAAATGATAACTCACTCACAAAGGGTCCATAGCTCAAACTAGAGGACCAGCCATCACCAGTTAGGAGCCATTGGAGAGTGGGTAAAGTCACAGAGTTCCTTAGGTGTCTGAAGTTGGACAGTCTTTGGAAAAGCAGGCAGACCCTCAGCCTGGAAGCGTCCCAGCCACTGGGACCTCAGTCATCCCTACTGTTTGTGTCCCTTCCGATCTCCAAATGATTTCCATGTTGCTGCACACGTGGACTTGAAGACTCCAGGTACGGCCTTTACAGCTAGAGTCTGCAAAGCCCTGACTCCTCTGAACTCCTGAGCGTAGAAGCCGAGGGACCTAAAGTGTAATGTGCAGACATGCTACCGAAAGCGGTCCATCTCTGCTGCTGTCTTTCCAGAGTGCTCTGCCGGTCACAAAACAATGACCTCAAGAAATGAAGTAACACCAAAATAAAACGTTCATTTTTCTTCCCTTCCAGGTTTTCTCCCTTTGGGTTCTGGCAGCTGCGCAGTCGGTCACCTGGGGTACAGATCATATGCCACTCTGGGCTAGTCAGCCATTAAGGAACTCTGCAGTGTTCGTGGTCCATGTAGCATCTTCAGCTTTCTGAGGGAACTAAAAGGGAAATTTTCAAACTACTCTATGTGGTATTGAGATGAGACGGGGAACAGACTGAGGTCAGGACAGACTGCTCCCCTGGAATCTTGATTGTCATGGAACATCAGAGGTTACAGTGCCCTGGACTGAGATGGACTTGTTTGGCCCGGAAGAATAATTCAGCCAATTATGTGAATGATGGCTTTGAGAGAGATGATGGAGTAAGAAAAACACTGAAAGGACCCCAAATAACCCATCAGAGGCAGACCCACAAATAACCCATCAGGGGTGGATCCCCAAATAACCCATCAGGGGCAGACCCCCAAATAAGCCATCAGGGGCAGACCCTCAAATAACCCATCAGGGGTGGGGGGCATTGACTGTCAAACCAAGATGTCTTAGTAGGACTAGTAATGGAGGAAGCAGAGTTAATAGCTATGGAGGAAAACAATGGCTAGAACTTGAGGACTGATTAGATGTTTGGAGAAAATGCTGAGATTTCTGCATTATAATGGAGCTGGGGAAGGCAGAGATGTGCAGAAAAGAAGTGTATTGGTAGTAGTTTGTGATGACTCCGTGAATTTAGTTTTTGACAGATTGGGTCTGAAGTGCTTTGAAGACATCCAGATAAAAGATGCCCAACAAGCTTTTAAGGTAATGCCTGCCAACCCCAGAAGGGAATACTCGTTATAACATAGGTACAGATGCAATGATGCTGAATTGACCCATCCAGGAAGGTTGCATATCGTTCTCTCTCTCCATGTTACACTCTCCTCTCTTCTCTGTTTCCTTGTGCCAGTGGTGGAGATGCAATCCACGGCCTGCCAAATGCAAGGCAAGGGCTCACCCACTGAGCTCTACCCACAGCCCACCTGGGAAGAGTGGATGGGTCAGGGCCACAGATGAAATCATCATGAATCCCAGCACATGTGTCGTGAACCTGGGCACAGAAGACCAACACCAGACTGATGCATGTGGAACAGTTCTCAGGAGTGAGGACACATCCAGGAAAGTCATATATCGTAAAAGTGAGGTATAAAAAAGTAAAGCTGAGAAAAATTTGTTGACATTTGCTCTCCAAAATATAACTAAAACGTGGTAGACATATCATCACTCTGTTATATAAGGGATATTAGTTCTAGAATATTCTGAAGACACCAACACCAGTGAATGCTAAGTCCCTGAGACCAACTTTATTATCAGTGAAGTATTACTCCATGGACACTTCAGATAATCTCTAGAAAGACTTTTTCTTGAAGTTGGAGGTGAAGTTCTCTGTATCTGTTTCAGAGAGACAAATGTATTTTTAAAATGTCTTCCTTTTTCTAGGCAACTTACACGTCAATTCAATATTACAGAGAGTCCATTTTTTATATATACTGCCAAATTAAAGGGCAGTTAAAATGGTATAGTGCATGTCAAACAAGTGTCAATCATGTCTAGAGGGGACACTCAGTTCTAAATAACTGCTAATGTTTGTTGACATCTTCACATCAATCTTGATTTTCTGTTCAGAGAAAACAGCAATGAACTTGACTTTGTAATCCTTTGCCTGGTCCCTCGAGCCAGCCCAATCTCCTACTGCTTGACTAAATCACCAAGAATCTGCTGTAGTTCTGGAATTTGAGAATGGGAAAGAAAAAACAATAAGCCATGGTTTCATGCATTTCTATACATCATGGAAAATGTGATAGGGCCTTCCTTTGGGACATGTGTCGAGTGGGTTCATGACGTACTGTATTACCCTATATTTTGTTATTGTAACAAAATATCAAAGGCTGTGCGACTTTGTAAAGAACAGTTTATTTAACTCATAGTTGGGAAGGTTCAGGAGCATGGAGCAGTCATCTTGATGAAGTCTTTGTGACTGATGGCAGCACAATGCTGGGAGCCTGCAGGAGGAGAAGAGCACATTGCCAGAGAGAAGGCAAAAGCGCTGGGTGGGGCCAAACTTGTTCTTCTACAGCACTGTTACAAGTGCCAGGAGTCTCAAAAGGGCTACCTCGGTCTCCTCCAAAATCGCAGTGCCCCCATGTTGTTCTGCCAGGCCTTACATCGCAAGGTGCTATCGGTTCTACACCATCTCACTGAAGACTAGCCTTATAATGTGGACAAACCACAGGTCAATCAAAGGACATGAGATGAGGTTCGAGTCTGGCTCTTCTGTGTGGTCTGAAGAATACCCATTGAGCATTAACCTGTCCTGTCATGGCGAAGAGCTTTATCCAGTAAGTATGTCAGACAGCTTCCCACTGCTGGAATAAAATGCCTGAAACAATCAACCTAAAGGAGAAAGAGGTTTTTTTGGTTCATAGTTTGGGAGGTTTTGTACATGGTCGCAGTATACCATGGTGGCAGCAGCGTGTGGCAGAGGGAGATACCTGGGAAGGCAACAATCAGAGAACAAGTGGCTGGGCTCCCAAGAGCACTTCACAGGTTCCTACAGGTCCAATTTCCTTCCACAGGCTCCAACTCTTTAAGGTTCTATCACTTTCGGACAGTGCCACAGGCTTGGAACCAAGCCTTTAACGGATGGGCCACTGGGCTATGTCGAAGATGCAAACCACACGAACAAGTGAAAGTTAAACCTCGAGATTCACAGGTCCAATCAGTCATGGGCTCCATTTCTATTGCATAATTTTCACTGGCTACAGGAGCCTTTACCAAAGCCCAAACTGTTTCTCTAGTAGTGTTGCTTTGTGTTGTCCCCAAGAGAAACTTGGACTGGTATTTGGGGAAGGAGAGTAAGAAATTCTAAGCCAGGAAACCATTCCCAGCTCACCTGGAGTTGGTTGAAAGAGCATTTACTTACTTCTGACCCCCACCTGGGGCTGTGCCCCTGCGCGTTCATCTCACTGACAGGCCTCCCTCCATACAGTGCATGATTAACTGAGACCCACGTGTGGCTTCTTAGGTCACAATTGGTGGAGGATGAATTTGTACCCAGAGTTAAAAAATCTTAGGATTTTCCCTAAATTTCTCTTGGTAACTTTGAGAGAGCAAATGGTGGCAGAAATAATTTGGGTAACTTTTAGTCTTGGAATGTAATAACTGAAATAGTTTTTAGGGGTTCAGTTCCCAGGAATCTATAGACACTTCCTACCATGCTGTCCCTGCTTTGGCTGGCCACACCTCCATGAACTGAGCTAAGGGACCCTGACGCCTAACTAATCAGGTAGGAGGCTTTATCCACAGACCATTTCAAAGTTAGGGGGCCAGCTCCTCACATCTCTATCTTTCCAAGACTAAGCCCATTAAATCAGCTCCCAAATAACCCTGCGGTTAGAGGATTTGCTTTATCTTTGAACAACACACATCTAACTTTGCAATTTCTAATGAAACGTCTTGCCTTTTATGTTGGAGCTTGCCATTTGACTGTCTTATGACTTGCAAAGCTTGAACGTCATAAATAATTGTGGTTCATAAGATCCTGAATGCTATAAAAGCCTTAAAAAACAAACTTTGAAGTTGATGTCTCACGGCCTGCAGTACTAGGCAGACAATGTCAGAACTATGCTCAGCAAGGGAACGAAACGACAACATTTTCAAAGTTCAAGAGAAGAACGGAAGTGGGTTTTTTCTTTGGCCTCCACGCAGAATGTTTTTTCTTTATTCTGAGGGATTTGTATTTGTAAGTTAGACTTGCAAAGATCCTGAGCAGTCTGAATGAAATAGCCCCAGCCAGCTGCAGTGGGTCACCATCCCTTCCTTCCTTCCCACAGCCAACAGCTCCGTCCCAGCCTGCAAGCTCCCTAGAGGATGTAAACATTAGAATGACATTTTCTTTATTAGGATTAGAACATTTTAAGTATTTGATTGACATATGGTTGATGTGGGATATCCTTCTGTATATGTGTTGCTTTTATTGGCTAATGAATAAAGCTGTTTCAGCCAATGGCTTAGCAGAGTAAGTCCAGCCGGGAAATCCAAGCAGAGATAACAGAGAAAATGAAGGCAGAAGTCAGGTCAGCTGCCAGTTGGATGCCAAGTAAACAAGACATGTAGAAAATGAGGTAATGCCATTGCCACATGGCAATACATAGACTAATAGAAATGGGTTAATTTAAGACATAAAAGCTAGCTAGACATATGCCTGAGTCATTGGCCAAAGAGTGTTGTAATTAATATAGTTTCTGTGTGATTATTTGGGTCTGGGCAGCAGGTAAACAAAAGTACAATCTCTGTTTACAGGTGGTAGCTGTACATATCTCTGGGGTACAATGTGATGGTTTTCTTCAGGTAAACAATGTCTACAGATTGAAGTGAGATAATTAGTATAGTTATAACCTTAGACGTTTACCAGGTTTTTTATAATTCTTCCTGCTAGCATCTGAATGTCCACCATATGCACCTGACTGTGCCTCACCAGCATGCATTCCTCTGGTGCTCCCTCTTTTTCCTCAGGGACCAAGCAGGGCCTGGATACTAACTGAAGGCTCTGTGCTTAGGAGCAGAGGTTTCTAGAATGAGCCAGTCCAGGCAGTGCTTATATGCCAATCCTGAGGAGCTCCCGGAAGCCATGGTCTGTAAGGGGATTTTGGTTCACAACCATCCAGACTTGGGAAGCACATAGCAGGCATGAAGGACACCGCTGGTGACTGGAAGACAGTGGGATAAAATAAACACGTGAGCAAGCTGAGAGCCACAACCACAAAAGACTCTGTGAGGCTTTGGAATAGCTCTGCCCCCTTTTCCATCAAATTTGGATTAGCTGTGGCAAAGAAGGAAAGAGAACAAATAAAGGAAATCCACAGATAATCCCCCCCCTCCCGCGCGCCTCCGTCTGAGTGAAGGTTTAAGCACCCTCTGGCCCAAACTCCTTTCTTTCTTTCTGCCAGAGCTGACAATGAGGTGGTCACACCAGGCACTCTCTGCCCAGCCCTCAGCATTGGGCTCACCCATCCTTTTCTCTCAAAGGCAGAGTTGTCCAGCTGTATTGGAGCCCACCGGCAGGCTGGAGCTTGGGGCCTGCAGAGACTGATTCTGGAGAACAGGGTGCTGGTCTAGAGCTTAGGTACTGAAGGGTACTGAAGGCTGATCAGGTTGAGATATGCTAAAAGACCAGGGCATACTCTGGAGGAAGTCAGTCTGTGGGCAGCTGTGAAGAAGTGTGGGGCTGACCGTAACAAACACGGGCCAAAAGCCACTGGGCACAGCATGAGTGGGAGGCCAAAGATGGGGTATGCTGAGTCAGGGACTGAGGAGTGGAGAAAGACAAGGAGCAACCAGGCAGGGTTTTCTCTCTCTGTTTCCTCCCTTCCTACCTTAATTTCTTCCCTCTTCCCTTCTCCCTTTCTTTCCTTTTCACTTTTTTTCTCTCTCCCTCTGTGTTTTCCTCTTTTCCCACCCCCAACTTTTTCCGGTCCTTCCCTCAGTCTTTCTCACTCTTTCCTGGACACTCACTACACAAGTCTGAAATCACAAGGCCAGCACCTAACTGGAGATGCCATGGCTCAGCCTGGGGGACCCATAAACCATAGCACTTAGTACAGCAGTAAGATGCTAAGTGACTGTCCTCCTGTGCCCAGCCGAACAGTCACCCAGAGTCAGAGATGTGACCCTCTTTCCTGGGAGAGCCTGCATGAGCTTCTACTCAGGGCCCATACGAACTTCATGCTGCTTTCCCTGGAGACACTTTCCCCCAAAGCAGAAATATTGGCCTAGAATGAAGATCGTCACCTCCCAATGTCACTAAGGAATCTGAACGCTTTGGCCTCAATAGCAAAGTGGAAACAAACTTGTCCACTCACACTTCAGCTTGCAGGCCTAAAGCAAGCTAAGCTACAGAACCCTTGCCTTTCCACTTAAAGGAATTCAGAGACCTCCCCTCTGGGCCCTCCTTCCCTTCCTTTCTCCCTATTTCCTCCCTCTCTTAGTCAATTTTGTGGTTGTCGCTGCTGCTGCTGTGATAAAACATTCAAAAGAAACAACTCCAGAGGAGAAGGTTTCGTTTTTGCCTCAGGTTTTCAGGGTGGTTTTTTTTTGTAGTCGGCTGATTTCCTTGCTCCACTGCTGTGTGCCTGAGGTGAGGCTGAAGCGTCACAGTGGAAGAACACAGCCTGGGAAGAGAACATCCATGCTCACCTCACGGCAGGGAAACAGAGGGAAAGGGAGAGCATGAGAGGAGGGCCCAGAAGCAAGACATCCCCTTAATGCCACGTAACTTCTTTTTTTGACCAGGCCTCCGTTCTGACTGTCCATTTAACACGCACTCAGCAGTAAGAGCATCCATGCTGCTAATCACTTCTTGGTGGTGCCACCTGCCAGGGACCAAGCCTTAAACACTGAGCCTTTGGGAGGGACATTCACTTTTCCTCTTCCCTGCTCTCCCCTCCACTGCCCTCCCATCTCTCCTCTTTCTCTGCCCTCCCCTTTTCCTGCCTCTTTCAACTTCTCCCCCCTCCCAACTTCTCCCCTCCCCGCCTCTTCTTTCTTCCACCCTTTCCTTTTTTCTTCTCATTTTAAAAAATACTTCTGGCTATGAAAAATTTAAAAAAAGCTCCCAGCATACAGTATTCTCCTCACTGATATGCTAATACTTTTCAGCTATTTCCAATTGTTAATGGTGTGTAAATGTCCTCTAGAGAAAAANAGGAGGCTGGGCAGATGCTGCTAGCTACCATGGGTAAGGTGCTTATGAAGAAACAGAATCTTCCTCGACACAGTCAGGGGAATAGGATAGGCAGGTTCAAGAGAGCTAACGCTCAGACAAACTCATTTCAAGTACAGAAGGAAGCCTGGAGAGAGGCTTGGAGGCACAGCAGGCTCTTCTCTACTTTGTATCTGAAACTCTTAATGTGAGAGCAGCACCAGTGGGCTTTTTGCAGGGGTGAGGATGGGTTCAGGCTTTTAAGTCGGTCCTGCTTCTGTCTTTCATCTATAAAGCAGTGAGTGGCTAAGCCCTTACTGTGTGCTTCTTCAAAGGCATGGTTCATCCCACCATGACATCCTCACTCAGACAACCCTTCAACCACTACACCCCCTCCCCTTGATCTCCACCTTTGCCCACAAATCCAAGAGCCCTTAATGGATGCCCCTCAGAAAGGCCCCTTCAGAAATCCTGTAGGAGAAGGGCTGCAACCGAGAGTCACTAGGCACTGGGAACTTCCCAGAGTCTCTTGGTGTCTCAGTGTCTCTCAATGCAGAGGGCCTCTGTGGCCACAGGTCCTGCTTTCTTGCATTTCATTAAATGATAAGATAAATATGTGGAGCATAATGACACCTCTGCAGGACACGGGCAGAATCTGCTGTAGTCTTTACCTATAAGCAATATAGTATAGTAACTATTTACACAGAATTTATGCTATATAGTAGGTATTAGAAACCGTCATGAGACGATTTAAATACAGGAAGATGCATATAGGTTCCAGGTGACCTCACCCTAGATCAGTAGCCAGTCATTCCCAGATGTTATGTCTTTAGGGGTCCTAGAAGCTATTGCCCTTGGCACCAAGGGACACATCACCATCACTTGCCTGGAAAATTCCTCTTCCAAATACTGACTACCACCTTCTTGTTATTCTGTCCTGGAACTATGGGCTTGGGAAACTCATGCAAAGCCTCTAAGGCCTAGAAGCACAGAGCTGTGGACTGAGTAGAACATAAAAAAATGTTCCTAACAGACTGCCAGCACTGGGGCTTTCTGTTCGGGTTCTGCCATCACAGAGAGAGGTACCACAGGAAACACATCTCGGTATCAAGGAAAGGAGACAGTTACTGGTATGAGCCAAACAGTATGTGCCTCTTCACTCACCCTTCTTCCTCCTCTTCCCATTCCTTCCTGCTCCATGTTTTAAGACATTAGATGGAGCACATCTACAGAATTAAAATGAAGCTTTAACTATTTCTATCATTCAGTTATCATGGAGAAACTTGGTGATGACCACAGCTCTGAGGACTTTGCACAGGTTTTACTATGTGTCTGTATCTCCAGGAGACTAAAAAAGAAATAGCTGAAGAGAATAGGAGCCACTGAGAGTCACTGAGAAAGAGGCTCCTGTTTTTTTGGGTTTTTTTTTACCCTCCTTTGATCTTGGAGGAATTTGCCAGGCCTTGCCACTTTGCTGTTCCTTGAAGGACTTTTTATAAAACATGAAACTCTCTCCCCGTTAGGTATTTGAAATCCAAATTTTTTTTTTTGGTTGCAGAAGAAATATTCTTTTGCAAACCATCTGTTATTTAGCAATGTGCAAATTGCAATAAATAATTCCAGATTCTTTTCTGCAAACTTGGTTACAAACAAACTGCTCCACATGCAGAAATGGAAGCCATTTCCCTTTGAAAATTCATTAAGTTATGCATGATTGGGAGAGGTCAGGGAGAAGCTTGCCAGCAGATGCCAGGCAGCCTTATTGCTGCACACAAACAATGACTCAGAGCCAGGCACCGATGATCCTTCCAGAACCTTCCACATTCTTCATCAGGTCCACTCCTGGCCCAGTCCTGGCAGCAGCCTCACAATATGGAGTGTGTGTGTGTGTGTGTGTGTGTGTGATTGTGTGTATGCCCTTTAATCCTAAATTATGCTATTAGTTTAGCAAGTTAAAGCCTTGGTAAACTATAATTCTTCTCTAACCAAACAACAGAGAATAATAAAAAATGCATTCAATTTTTATTCCACTCAAAGTTATTGGGAAACCAAATTTTCCCATACTCACTAAATATGCCCACTGCCTTTTCTTTGGAGGGGGGCATTTTGGCTTGTCTCTCCTCTAATGGCCAAACTAGGGCTTATGGGAGGTAGAACACACTTAGTGATGGAAGGATAAATGACCTGAGAAGACAGCGACTCTCACTCAGTAACTGCTCATTCTCTTGTCGCAAAAGCAGATTTCTGGGGCCAGCACCAGTGGAAATTAGGAATAGGCCAGTCCCTCTGTCCTGCCCCC
>LOEQ01001259.1:88990-101645 GCA_001685075.1 Bramus lutescens
TCTCTCTCTCTCTCTCTCTCTCTCTCTCTCTCCCTCCCTCCCTCCTTCCCTCTCCTCTTTCTACTTTCATGGCCTGGGTCAGTCTACTGGCCATGTTCAGTCCACTACTTTCTCCCCCTGTTCTGGACTCTTCCAGATGCCTCTGGCTATGCTCTCCCTCATATCTACAATAAAGCCCTTGCCCTCGACCCATACCTTGAAAGGATGGTGTCCTCGCTTTACTATGCACTTACTATTTTTGAAATTCTATTACTCTATGCCTGCCTGAATTCCTTTCCTCCTTTTAAATGTATGCTTCACATCTTACTTAACACATACTTTCTTCCTTGCTTGGTAGAAGCCAAGTAAAGATGATCAAACCCAAGTACCCATTGTGACTTTGTTACTCTCGCCCAGAAGTCTGTTTTTGTCCTGCTCATTGCTGGATCAGGATGGCTGCATGTTATTTGGTAGATGGCAGGCATTCCATCGCCAGCAGGTGAGTGAGTGAGTGAATGAATGAATGTATGAATGAATGAATGAATGAATGAATTTTTCTGTGTCTATTGGTTTAGATAATGGCTTTGTCTACTCCTCCTCCAAATGTATGATTTTATTAGGTTCTTCATGCAGTTTCTAGATGAGAACAAAGTAACTACTATCATAAATTCACAACAGATATATAAAGCATGAACACAGACTGATACCCATTTCAACAAAAGCTGAGGAAAGAAAATTGCTAAGGAAGTACAAAATGCACTTTGTGATGTAAGTAAATATCTATATGAATAATTTTTTTCTTGAGCTTTATTGATTGGTAAGTCACACGTCATATAGTCCAACAAGTAAAGTATAAAATTTAAGGTGGGGGTATCAATTTATGGAGTTATTTAATGATCAGAATAATCTCACTTTAGACCGCTTCATTCACCTAAAAGAAACATCTTGCCTCCTAGCGGTCTCTCCTCACCTGTCTTTGCTTCCTCTCTGTATCTTCCAGTCCTGGAACTTGTTTTCCATGCCTGCTCACTCTGGATTTTGCATATAAAGCAGAAAGGAAAGTGAAAAGGGAAAAATTGTCACATTGCCATTAGAATGGCAGTCCCTCTGTTCTGTTGTTGCAGGGAGTATGCATGTGTATATTCATCGTGTGCGCATGTGTGTGTGTAAACACATGTAAATGTTAAAGTTAGTAGTCATCAATTATTTATACTTATCTTTGTTTTTCTTTCTACACTGATAATGTGTTAGTTCTCTATCAAAAGCTGGCTTTTCCTTTTAAAAGAGGTTTGTATTTTTAGGTTACATTGACAGTAGTGTAAAAAGATTGTACAGTACTCACCATCCTTGCATTTAAAGGCATTGAACTGTGTTGACAAATTTTTCTAGCTCAGGACAGGCATCTTTTTGAAGTTTTCTAGTTTTATCTCCCAGCCCATATGTTTCCCAATCCCTTATAAATTTTATTTCTGCTTGCATAGGATGGAGTTAAAGGCTTTTAAAATCGTCCTGGAATGTTTCTCAATATAAATATCTTGGCAAATGTTCTAAGATACTCACCAGTTTAATAGAATCCTTAACAGGAGACAAGGGGGAGGGGAGCTCACTCAGATACCCACAGAGTGCTAACTAGACCCAATGGCTGCTTCTGACTCCCTAGTGGAGAAAGGTGGTTAGTTCTTCTGCCTCTATTCCTTCTTCCCTAGGGTTCTGCATATGTAACAAAATGCCTCGAATTAGACAAGTAAACAAGCTATTCAAATCAGATTAGTATTTATTAAAGATGTATTTATTTTTTTCTTGTTTCTATGTTTTGCTGGCATATATTATGTGTACATGTACACATGTACACATGTACATGCTTAGTGGAGACCAAAAGAGGGTATCAGATCCCCTGAAACTGAAGTCACAGATGATTGTGAGCCATTATGGGGGCACTAGGAACTGAACCTGAATCCTCTGAACTAGCAGCAAGCGCTCTTAACTGCCGCTACACCAGCTACCTCTCCAGCCTTCAGATACAGTGTTTATTTAAAGCATGAGACTTACTGACTCAGAAGTAACTACACATGTGCTTCTTTGTACCCAAACGTTCTGGCTGGGAGCGAAGTTGAAGCTGAGGGACTATGGGGACTATGGGAGGGTCCCACCTTCGATGACCTCCCCTACCCCATAGGCCCCTGTGAGTAGCATGAACTGCCCGTGCATAGTGACCTGGGGCCTCTTCAAAGCCTGCCAGAATCTAATTCCTGCTGGTCCTCCTTCCTCTCAAATCCACCGCTAGCTCAAGCCTAGTAGCTTCCAAGGGCCCAGGCCTGGGGTTTTGCAAGGACAAACAGTGTCACCTGAGGATGACCATGTCCAGTGGTCACATCACCAGGCTGCAAACTGGTTTTGGTAGTCTCTGGGCTGAGCAAGAGCAGCTGCACTTTCTATGAAGGTTGACTTTTCCAGCCTGGCCTTCCTGTGTGCCAGCTTGAACCTAACACAGAGCATTCTGGGCGTGCAGACCTCTGCACGAGCATGAGGGCTTGCCAGGCACAGGGCATCAAGGCTGCACTTGTCTTAAATCTGAGCTTTGAGAGGGACATTTTATTCCCAGGAGAAAGTTGGAAAAGAGGCAAACATAAGTTGTTTGCTAACTTTTTTTTTAGGTCAGCATGGGCATACCATAAAGCATGGTTTATATTTCCATGTGAGTGTTCTTAGAAGATGATGCTTAATGGGGAAAATCTCTTGGACTTGGGTTGATAATTTTGTAACCACCATCCTGCTTTGAGGTGTATACCTCTAGAAAAAAAAATCAATTCTTTATCAAAAGACAGACATCTGAATGTAGTCATGGATTGCAAACATAAGTGGGTAGGAGGGCTTGTGTGATATGTACTTGTGGTTGTGTGTGCATGGAGGTTTTGTGGGGTGGTGGTCCATGACCATACTTACACCTGATCCCTGAATTAACACAGTGAGAGCAATCCACCATGCTTCCAATAAGCCTGTTAGGGCATACTGACCTTCCTGTCAACAGAATTCTAAGGACATGGATCAGGGTGTGGGCCCAGAGAGTACCACCAGAACATAGTTGAGACCATTCACACTGGGTATGACCTGTTGGCCATAGGCTTTGACAGCTGGTTAAGGGAATTTTGTGCAGCCCAGAGTCCCCCTGGGCAGTCATCCACTCCTCTCTGTAAGGGTTCTGCTGTGGCCTGAGGCTCTGGTGTCTCTGGCTTGAAAAGGCCAGTGAGTCTAGGAAAAGAATATTATTAGATTGACTGAAAAGTGCTCACAGAACATGTTGCTCATGGATTCCTCTGCTATAGACACATGTGACTACTGTCATTTTTCACCATGCACATTGCCTTGACCCCAGTTCAAGGACAGACCTGAGGACTGCATGGAAGGCATTGGGATGTGTGAACCTCATGGTTTTTACCCTGAAGGTGACGTGTTCAAAGGGCAGAAGGTAAGGCCACTGCAGGATGAGGCCATTCACCTCAAAATACCAGTTTCCCTTTGTGAACCCACCATGTGGGCCACTTCACTTTTTTTCTCTTATGGGAAAGAATTGCCCTCTTTCAAATGCTGTCTGCCACCATGAGGCTAGTGGCCAACTTCTTCTCTGAGGCCCCTTGTCTGAGGCCTTGCCACTCCTGGAGGGATCAAGCAACTCGGGCATGCAGACAGTGCCTGATTGAGCATGAGACCTACCCACTGGGCTCTTGCCAGTACTTCCAAGGAAGCTGCAGCCCCAAGTCCTTGGCAGGGGAGGCCAGGCTCAGAAAGATCCCTAATGATGTGGTTGCCCAGCCTTGTAGATGTAGAGTGGCCAGGAGGAAGCTGGAAACCCCAAGGTGAGACGTAACTAGGGGCAAAGAGGGATGTAGAACAAACGTCGTGAGCTGCCTTCCTCCCTCTCTTCCATCCCTGGTCCCAGATACACTCCTTTCCCAGAGCAATGGACTCATGCCTGCACGTGTGCGTGCACTTGCAGCCAACATACTTTTTCCGACTTGGTTTCTGGGGGAGGCCCTGGCTATATCAGTGGCCTTGTATACCCTACTCTTCTACCTTCCATGAACCCAGATGGGGTGGGCTTCTTCCTTCCGGGACACTCCCTCCCTTCTGCCTCTACACAGAAATCACCTGCCAGGCTCTCTCATCTCTCAACTCCCACGTTTCATGTCTCTCTGGGGTATTCACCATTACACAGCATTTCATATCATGTGTTTTGCTACTGAAAGGTAAGTTCCCAAAGGGTGGGAGTTTCCCTGTTCCACTCACCTGCTATCGATGGTGCCAAGAAGCATGCTTGGCAGAAGTGGAACTTTCAAAAATACTGCTGGGTGAAAGAGACGTAAAACTGGGGCAGGAAAGCATAGGGAATGGTTCAGAAACTGGAACTCTGCTTGGTTTGGGCTTTGCATACCTCCCTCTTTTAATGATGCAGTTAGCATCCCAGCTTGTTATCTGCATACATTATGCGCATCTCCCTCTTTTAATAATGGAGGTAGCATCCTCAGACCCCCACCTGCAATGGATGGAACAGGTTTCTCCTCCCCCAACCACAATCCAACCTAAAGAGTTTCCATTTAGATGCATTCCAAATGCATCCAATGTATCACGTATGAAGAAGGGAAAGATTGATCCAGCCTGAACCGGTGTGGGGCACAAGTGCCATAAGGCAAAAACAACCGTACTCTTGAGTAAACTCTTGGGGGAGAATCTCCTATTTACCATCTTCTGTCTATGCATAATTGAGTAAGCATATGATTAAAATCAGAGGCATCATAGGACTGGACATGTGCAGAAGAAACAGACTATACGCCTTGACCTATCAGACAAAATAGAAAACCATCTTCACTACACCTCTTAGGAACCAGACTTCTTTTCCTGAACACCATGAAGTCAAGTGCCAAGCAACAATTGGGGCCCTTGCATACCTTCCCCTGCCCATGGCCTCCAGTGTGTTTTCTGCCCCATCCTGAAGTTTGTCATGAATAGGGCTTCCTCGCAGATTTGCATTCTGGGTAGGCTTTTATTTCAGTTCCTTGGATAAGAGGCCAAGAGCCTGAGATACACCTGATCCTTCCCACCTGGAATGAAACTGCTAACTATAAAAATAATTATCAAGTTAACCCTGGGGTCTAGTCCATTCAGACCACTCTAGCAGACCGCCATAGACAGGGTGGTCTGCCATCAAGTGAAAACTGTCAAAATTCTGACAGTGGGGCAAGCTAAGGTCAAGACGTCAGAAGCCTAGACGTCCAGAGGCGGCTCGCTTCTTGGCTCACAGGTGCACACAGAAAAGGTCAGGGAGCTCTCTGTGGTTTCACGTATACTGACCCCACACACATGAGAAGGCTACATCTGAGACTGGTCAGCTTCCCCTGCTCCGTTTCCATGCCGCCACCTGGGGATCGGCGTCAGTATTCAAGTCAAACAACGGTATTCTGTCTACATTAGTGGGTTTGCTCTAATACTCATTTTTATCTTCTTCAATAGTTGCTTCAGTTCCTCATTCATCCGATCTTTGAGTGTTTAAAAAGAGGAGTGGAAGGTGTTGCGAGGCAGAGTCTTCCCTATGTAACAGCACAGACTGGCTTTAGACTCAAGATTCTCCGGCCCAGGTCTCCTGATCCTAGATTTCAGGTGTGTGCCACAGTGCCTGGCTCCAGCCCTCTGGTTTTAATCTTGGGAAACCCTGAACATCAGCTATGTTTATGCTGCTCTCCTAAGCAAAGTACATCCTGTTATCCAGAAGCTCCTAGTCTGGGGTGGGGTCCCTGTATGGAGAGGTCTTTGCAGTCCAACTACTCTAGAGGCTGAGTTGGAGGCCAGCATGCACCCAGCACAGGGCTGGAGATGGCTTTACAGGGAGATAGAGCCTCATATGGCCATAGGGAACTGCAGGGGACAGCATCCTACACAGAAAGACCCCTGTTCTGACATAGCAGGAACACCACCAAGATTACCCTGCACAAGGTGAGTGTGGTAGAAATGGCCTGGAGACAGGAGATACCGGCAAAGCTGAAGGAGTGAGGCTGACGTCACGAGAGAAGGCGTGGGAAAGAACCACCTACAGCCTGCAGTTGGGGCAAGGGAGAATGCGTGCAGCGGAAGGCGCAGGCTTGGGAGAGATGTTAAATCTAGATGCGGGTGTGCTAAGCAGAAAGGCCAAGCAGATGGTGCTATGAGCAAGCGCCGTCTTTCCATTAGTGGGGCTTACAAAGGCCATTTGTGCCTGCAGTAACAAGGTTAGGATTCTGGACCGTAAATGTCGCAGATAAACACCCTTCGGAAGAGCATGTTCGGTGATAAGAAGGCCAAGTGGGAGACTTGGAAGGATCTGTTCTTGCAGGTTACAAACCCGGCACCTGCGCAATGCTTAGGTACTCGTCTGAGTTTTGAGTTCATCATCGATGGGGATGTGCAATGCATCATGGGTTGTCTTCCCTACTTCCTATGCTGAACAAATCTCAGAGTATAGGAAAAGAGGTGCTGGAGGTTTGGAGGACCTATTTTCTCTTCTCAACAGTAGTGGATCCTGGGACTTGGACAGAATTTCAGGCACTAAGGTCATATCCCGTCTATGACACAAGCTTCCAAGGCAGAAATTAATATGTGTTCTGTGAAAGGAATGCAGATGGCTCTGCTGATTTTGAGTTGAATCCTTCACAATGTTTATATATTTATTATATTTACCACTGAGATGTACCGATCTTACTCTTTGAAAGGACTGATTTCGAACGGATGCTATGGTACACACCTGCCGTCCCTATTCAGAAGGCTGAGGAGTGAGGATCACCAGGATGCGGCAATGACCCACCCATACCTCAACAACAGGAAAAGTTGTAAAAAGAATTAATGCCAGCCATCCCCTGCTAAATCAGAGAGAATGAGGCACCAAACTGTTTATAAATGTTTAGCTGTGAAAGTCTGGGCCCCCTGGTGCTTTGCAGTCCTTGGCAGGGAGTTCTGGTGGGAGGCGGTTGTCTTGGAGTGGGCGGGCTGCGTTTTAGCGGGAATGAAACACTGAGCAGTGCTTCCATGAAGAGGCAAAATATTGTCTGCTGAAGTGTGTCCCCCATCCCTCCTTGCATACGGGCCCTGTTGCCCACAGCAGCAGCTGGACTGGGACATGCCAGAGTAAGTAACACTGTCACATTACAAACAGGTGACTTTAGTATCCGCTGCTTCCTGTCAACGTCTGCTTCCGCAGGAGACCATAATCAATCTGCTTGCATCAGAGCGCGGATGGTTAACAGATCCACTGTCAGAGGACAAGGTGGAGAAAAGGGGGTGAGGAGTTGAGGCAGCGTGGTTGGGCCCTGCAAATGCCTTTGGGGCCAGATTGTAACTGAGGGGGAAGAAGCGGGCCCGGGCAGAATCTGACACATGAGAAGGAGAAGAAGTTGTACAGAGGAGGACAAAGGCATCCATCGGATAGCACAATCAGGAATCTGGGAAAGTGGCCTTGTGGATGAGGAGGCAGCCCAGGCTACAGCCCTAGAAAGGAAGTGAGAGGCTTCTGCATCTATAGGCTGGACCAATGAGGGCTGGGTGATGGTGGCACTCTCTAAGGCTCCTCAGCCATTGATGTCGCAGGTCCCTCGGATCTAGGCTAAGTCCTTGAATGGCTTTAGCATGACACCCATCAGGCCTTTCCCATGCCCCCTTATCATGAACAGAGGTGTGGCTCACCGTATATAAGTGCTTTTTTATCAGGATGGTGTTGGGCGTGGAAATGTTGGGAAGTTCCAGGGCCACCAGCTGCGCATAGATGGGCCCTTGGTCTCATCAGTGTCATGCAGCCTGGGGGTTTCCTGGGTTGAAGTCACTGTCATCCAGGAAGTTGTGGTTATATAAAGCTGCTCTCCTGCTTTGGTGTAGCAGCCACACAGACATAGGTGGCCTGAAAGGCACGATGAGAAGAAGACATGCTGAGAGATGCCTCTGGCTGCCATGCTAGAGGACCTTGTGGCAACTACATTCTGACTCACTGATGAGTCTTCTTAAACACCTGGCTTTGCTCTAGTCTGGCCTCGGGGCTGAGTAAAGGCCCTGGGCCTCCTGGCACACACAGAACTGATTTTCTTGGCATTTTCTTTATTATTTCTGCCTCTCATTCCCACCAGAAGACTGGGAATGGGGCTGGGCTCCCTTCAAAACACGGGCTGGATCATGTTCTCTGTGCCAAGTCACTGCAAAGTTACTGCCTCCTACACAACCTAAGAAAGTTGAGGAGAAGAGAGGGCTGCTTTGCAGCCACTGATCACACTGTCAGATCCCCACCACGGTTCCGTTACAGTAGCCCTACCTACTCCTGATTTTATTCTCTACAGCTCCAGTTACTCAAGTTCCACTGTGTCCAAAAAGATTCAATGGAATATTCCAGAAATAAATAATTCTTAAGCTTTAAATTGTATTCCCTACATAGCCAGATGAAATCTGGGGCCATCTCGCGTACTCGGGATGTGAAATCATTTGCCCAGTGTATCTGTGCTGTATATGCTGGCCTCCAGGAAGACTCTTGCAGTAGCCTAGTACTTATATTTGGGGTACCCTTATTCCTAGTAATGGTCCTGAGCAGATAGGAGAGGATACTGAGGAGGGACCAGGACAGCACACACAGCGCAGTTAGCTCTGGTGCTGTGGCAATGCTCCAGGCACACGGAAGAAAAGGGTTTGCATGGTGACGATGCCACTGCCAGAATCTTGACAGGGTCTTAGAACATTTCTCCCTGGCTAAGGGGATGAGTGTATCCATCAGGTGAGGGTGTAGGGAGTCAGATCAGAGTCAGATTGCAAGACTTCCCTAGCAACAGGCTCTGGTTCAGCTCAGAGACCTCAAACACCTGCCAAGTGCTCCTGGGACTGGCTATTCTTTTGGGAAGCCCATCCCGTAGGTCCTTAAAGAACCACTCCTAAAGTAACTTCTCCAGCTGCCCCTTTCATCCCTTACCTATTGTCTCAAGTTCCTCCCAGGGGCACAAGACAGAGAAGGCAAATAAAGATGCTCTGGTAGATGTATCTAACCTGGGGTTCAACACAAAATTTTAAACTCACTTCAAATACAATTACTCCCTCTCCCACCTTTCGGCAATTAGTTAAATTTTTAGGGGGGTGTTTTTGTTGTTGTCATTGTTTGATTTTATTTTTTTTTTTGAGACAGGTGTCACTATGTTCCAGCTGGCTTAGAACTTGTTATGTAGACCAGGCTGGCCTCAGAGTCACAGAGACCCACCTGCTTCTGCCTACTGTTTTCTGGGATTAAAGGTATGTGCACTGGTTGGGTTTATATCTGTTTGACACAAGCTGGAGTCATTTGGAAGAGGGAACCTTAATGGGGAAAATGCTCCTGCTAGATTGGCTGGTGGGCGAGCCTGTGGCACGTATTGAGGACTGATGATTGATACAGGGTGAGCAGTGCCACCCCTGAGATGGTGGTTCTGGGTGATATAAGAAAGCTGACTGAGAAAACCATGAGGAAGATCACTCCTCTGATCCTTACATCAGTTCCTGCCTCCAGGTTCCTGTACCAGCTTCTGGATAATGCTCTACAAGCTGTAAGATGAAATGAACCCTTTCCTTCTCCAGTTGCTTTTGAGCATAGTGCTTTATCATGACAATAGAAGCACTAATTAAGACGGCTTGCCCTACCACCCCCATGCCTGGCACTTCCATGGTTATTGAGTGGGAACTTTGTAGAAGACAACATTATGTTACTGCATCCAAAGGTTGGCTGTGCCTTTTTGAAAGTAAATGAACCAAGAGAACCATCTCTTGTTGCTAGAAAATGTGTCATAGTGATAGTGATGATGTGAGTAGCATCTCTAGGCGCCACAGCCATAGCTTCCAATTTTTCCTGGCAATGTGACTGCCATGTTATTTTTTGTTTGTTGGTTGTTGTTGTGTTATGTCAGGGGGGTTGCTTTTGTTCGTTTGTTTTTTAAGTTTAGTTTGAGGTCAGATTTGTAGCCTCACTTTTCCATGGGGGCTGTGAGAAGTTAAATGATCGAGCCACACCTAGCATGCACACCTGGTCCTGGAGATACTTGCATGGGCACTGAAGCCGAACCACCAGTCAGAGCTTTGCTTTTGAGCAGCAGGATAGTGACAACGACATCAGGTGATGGTACTGAAGCAATTGGCAAAGTCAGTGTACCTGGTGTCAAGGGCATTTCTAGAGTGGCTTCTATAGCTTCTTTGCAAACTTCATGACCTTGTGTTGCTGGATTTAACCTCATAAAGTTAGACCTCATCTTTGCTCTTTCGATGCCCATGGACACTGAAAAGCAGAAGTTAAACCGTTTGCCACCCAGTCAGTTAACAGCCTGCCTATCCCATGAGTCCTTTCCCTGTGTGCTTGCATCTTCTGGTCTAAGTATCTGTTTTTCAAAGTTGGAAAAGACTGAAAATCAAGAGTACAAACCATGACTTTACTCAATTCTCAATACACGGCACAGCATTCAGCGGCATGGTGAAGGCAGAGTTACCTGTTGGCACTTGGTGGTTAATGTGTACCCCAGCTCAAGTATTTTAGAATACATCCATTATCACCAACCAAATGCAAACACCAACCATGCTTATGAGAATGGGGTGCTTAAGTGGGATGACAGATGACCACTGGGTCCAACACAGGACCCTTAACTCCCACATCCTATCCTGGTCCTTCCTGCTCTTCCCCTCCTGTTTTCTTTCTCAACACTCTCTGGCCTTTCCTTGTACAAAATCGTGTCATAATCACTTGTTTGGGAGCTCAGCAGCTCTGGTTCCAACAGGATTCTGTCTCCTTTCTTTCCTCCTGTCATGGCCCTGCTATTGACTGCCCTGATCAAAAGGAAAAAAAGACACCAGGCAGAATGGTTGTCCTCATCGTCCTTTTAAATGCCCTATGGGTATAATGACGACAGAAGGAATTTAATATTGGCAGTAGAAGATGCAGTATATTGTGCCAACCGCATGCCAAGAGCATGTTGGCGCCCTCTGCCCCTCACATTGCCTTATAAGATCACCTCACAAATGTGGAAACTGAAAGCAGGAAGGAGAAGCCTATATATGGACTCCGTAGAGTGAAAGTTTGTGACTTCCTAGGTTGCTGTGTTTATTTGGGCCATAACCATGAATAAACAGAAAGCAGCTTATAGCAAGCTCCTTGCCAGAACAGGGGTTCTATGCCTTCCTGTCCCACCTCACGCCCCACCTCTAGTTCAATCACCTTGTGGAGGAAAAGGAGGAAGCACTCAGCAATTCGAGACAACAGCAATAGACCGGGAGGAAATCTATAATTCTATGTCATCATTTTTGAGCGAGCTGAAGTCTGGCTCTAAACAGTGGGAAATAGCCAGAAGATGCTCCACTAAAGATGCCAGTAAAACCTGAGCCTCCAAGGACCACACACATGACAGGGGAGTCACAGAAGACACTATCTTGCTGGTTGTGACCCTGCTTTCTGTCACTTTGCTTTCATACTGCTGCCCCTCTGGTCTGCCCCTGTGGCTGCTGGCCTGGCTTCTGCAAAGCCTTTCCCTACCCACCTGGTTCAAGGTCTCCAACTGTTCTTCTTGACTGCTATGGCTATGTGACTCCATATGGGGGTTGGTCCTATCTGGATAGTCCACAGGGCCAGGCTGTGAGCTGAACCTCTCTGCAGATCTTGACCTTGGATTCTTTGTTGATCTTACAACTCTCATGAGAAGAGTCAAGCTGACATATCTGTTATGGGATATTTTGGGTCACAGTCTGACACTCCCAAGACTGCCCCAAAAAAGTTATGCCTTGAATTGAGGGGCGGAGATAATGAGTAGCTACCAGATTTGACCATAGAGAAGCCAGCAATTTGAATAGAGAAGACCCACAGGAAGAAAAGGGTGAGGAGCATAGTTTTAGCTGTCTTGGTTCTGGGACAAGGGAAGAGATGTGACACTTGTGGCATCTTTAGTCAAAAAGTGAGGTCAGCTAGTTGCTACTCATCCCCTCTTAGCTAAAGGGTTTTCACCCCAGTTGTTGACTTCTGAGTCTTATTGATAAGTAGAATGATTGAGACTTAATTTAAACCTATATATTGTGACCAAGGCAGAGCCATGGCCATGGGATCGGAAGCCCTGTCAGGCTGTGGCCTGAGTTGCCAGTGGAGCACTAAGGGAGAGACAGTGAGGTGGCAGATGATAATTAAAATATCAGTGGATTCATGTGCAGCTGGAAGCTGACAGAGAAATATCACATATCTGATTTAGGGCACTGAATGTACAGGAAATATTAGAGAGGGAGGAAACAGTTTTTGGAACCCCTCAGATCTGACTGGTGATGACCCCTAGCCTCCAACACATGCCTCTGAGTGGCTTCCTACAAGAGGGAGGTCTTCACCCTCCACTTGGGCCGAGCAAGCCTTTAGCCATGCTGTCTGTCCTCAGAGTCACCTGTTCGCATCACAGCGTCCCGACTGTTTATCTTCTATGAAGTTTTTATTGGTTGGTTGGTTGGTACATTTACCTCCTGAGCAGCCAGCCTGCTTCCTGCTTCCTTCTCACCGTGCTCTGGAGCTGGTACCCTGGGGAGAGAATGCTTTATTTCAGATGGCAGGCTTGGTTCAAGAGCACCATGAAGTTTCTTTCCCCTTCCTTCCTTCCTTCCTTCCTTCCTTCCTTCCTTCCTTCCTTCCTTCCTTCCTTCC
>LOEQ01001259.1:101659-124988 GCA_001685075.1 Bramus lutescens
AAAAAGAACTCCGAGGTCATGCATGAGTTAGAAAAGTATTGGGTTATATTCTTCAGGCCTTTAACTCTAGCAGCCTGTCACTTTCGTCTATGTAACAGGACAACATGCCATGCTTCTTCTCTAAAAGGGCAGAGACCCCTGAGCTTGGTGAGAACTACGTCTCTCCTGAGCTTCCCTTCCAAAACCAGAGCCCTTGGGGGAGGGATTCTGAAAATTGAGGGGGCGGAGAGTGGGGGTGGAGTTGGTGTGACTCAGTAGACAGCAACCAAGCCTGGCTCAGGGAAGGGGCAATCCAGCCTAGGGTCTCCTCTTATGAGTCTCTGGCCCAGGTTTGCTGTGAGGTGATGGAAGCTTACTGTTATCCCTCTGCCCAGTGGGCTTTGCTGTGTGGCCCACCGCCCAGCTGTTGTTTACATGGATGCGTGTCGTTCTGTCCTTACAGTTTTAAACATTTTGTTTACCTGTGCCTGACTTAAAGCAGTGAATTCTTTCAAGACTGGTCTCAGTTTGTTCTTTTTTTTTTCTCCTTAGTTATTGGCGGCAAAATTCTCTAATAGTAGTAAATTTTCAGTATTAGCTTTGAAATGAAAACTGGCCTATAAAAACTGCTCACAGAATTGGAATATTCTGTATAGACTATTGCCACTTCTTGACACAACCACAGTGGTGTCTAAACTACTAGCTAGGGAATGATGTTTTGATGGAAATTAAACGGTTTTAATCTACAAAGAAGAAAAACATCTTTGATGGAGAGAACAGATTCCCAGAGCCTCTGAAATCTTCCAAGATGTTTACATATTTAATGCACTGTGGCAGGTACCTTTTTCAAAATTGTTTTAACTCACACATAAAAATACAGCCCTCCATTTATGATTTGATTTTGCCTTGATCTCCCTTTCTATCTAGTACTAGAAAATGTAATGTGGCCACCCCCAAGTTTTAACAACAACTAAGTTTATGATGTTTCTATACATAATTTAGTGCATGCCTATATTCATGTTATGCTGCAGTGAAAGCAGGTTTAGGTCACTTCTAGGGATACAAACCAGTATCTTCTCATTCACTTTGCCTTATTCAATTCGAGAAGCCCTGGGCTACCTTTGTGCTGGGGATGGCACTGAGAGTAGGAACTCCAAGAGCCTTGCTCTTACAGTCTGGGCTATTTTTGTTGAGTATCTTGAGGACACTTAACAGATTGCTGTTGGAACTTGGGGTGTGAACCTCGCTGGGCCCCCATGCCCACATTCCAACCAAGCGAGGTACACATGTACACTGCATCTCCTGCGAGGTATGGGCCCCGATCCGAAAGGTTTAGCTGGAGACATGAGCCACAGCACTGAACCCTGTGCAAACTCTCAGTGTGGGGGGCGGGGAGGGGGGAAGGAGACCCTGAAGGACAAAGGGCCCCTCCTGATTGGTTGTCACAGCACAGCTGCTTCTGTCGGACCAGGGTGAAAAGGTTGTTTTGCTTCCACTAATGCACTCTAGGATTTGGGAAAGGTTTCCAATTGTTCAAATCCCTGTGGAAAACACTCTGCTGCGGGTTCCACTGCCCAGCTGTTGTTTATGCGGGTGTGCAAGGCCCTGCCATTGTGTTTTTAGACATTTTGTTTATCTTCTTCTCTCTCTCTCTTTTCAAGTTGTACATTCTTCTAAGGCTGGCCCCTGGCTTTCTCAGTTTCAACAAAATGTTTTGTGAGTTAGGTGCTGGCTTACTGTAATAGTAGACAAACACAAACAACCTACTTCTGAGAGGAAAACGTTCACCGAAAGCTTCTGTCTTAGAGACTCACACATGAAAGTCTCCAGAAATTTGACCAACTGGATGAATGGTTCAAGTGGTGGAGGTGCACTGTCAGTCCCCCAAAACAGCCAGGTGCTGGGGCTACCCATCTGGTAGGGAAGAGGCCTTCATAACTTGCCAGTACAGTCAGCCCTCTGTTTCTGTGTGTTCTGTACCCAGGGATGCAACCAACTATGGGTCAAAAGATATCTATTAAAAGAGCTATCGATCTACATGGAACACATGCAGGCTTTCTAATCTTGTTTCTCTCCAAATGATATGGCATGAGAGCTCTTTACCTTATGTCATACGGAATATTTTAAGTCCAGTTTGAAGAATGTGCTAGGTGTTGTGTAGCTTATAAAATGTGTGTAGCTTTATAGCTTATAAAAAGCGTAAGACTTGAGTACTTTAGGCTGGGGGTCTTGAAGTGAGTCCACCACAGAGCCCAAGGATCTACTGTCCTCCATTTTGTTTGCCATTTCCTGTGAGTTAGCCCCAGGGGCAGCTTGGAACAGATCCTTGGTGCATAACCTTCCAAGCTGTATGCTAGGAGTGATATTATTCACTTAGCTGAGTATAAGCCCACCATGAGGAAGAACATTCTCTGTGACTGCCACACAGGGCACACCCTCCAAGTGACAAGAAACTGGGAGAGGAATGACATCTGGAGGTTCCTTAAATTAGAGCCAAGCATCAGTGAAGCTGGTTGACACAAGAGTATTGTCAGTCCAAAAGCTTCTCTCTCCCTGTCCTGCATCTCCATTCTGGAGAGTTGGATGACCTGAGCTGCCTGCCTTTGATGCTCCGTTCCACTGACTTGTTTTAAACCAGAGTAATACAGATTGGTCCACAGCCTCTGATGCTCCATCCCACTGACTTGCCTTATACCAGAGTAATACAGATTGGTCCACACAGCAGTTTATTAAAGTAGAATTTGTCTGATAATCACCTTCCTTCCTTATATTTTGACAGAATGGTTTTCAGGTTCTTGGAAGGCAGGATTAGGAAGGATGCTCACATCTTCATAATTACATCCTGGAGGAGGAATGATGTCCATGGCAGCATGATTGCCTCCTTTCACACTCTAGACTGCATACATCTTGGCATTCACAAGGCTTTCATGAAAACTTTGGAGGCAGCACTGGGAGCTTGCTTTGTATCACACCATACATTACTCTCCTTGGTTACTCTATTGTCTTGTCTATTTTTGCCCCGTTCTTCAGTGTTGACGTCATTTTCCAGGTTTGCATTTGATAAAAACTATGCCTTGGGGCTTTCATGGCTCAGATGACATCAGTCTAGCTAGAGAAGGAGTTAAAAGTGGGCGTAGCATTCCCAAGTCCAGGTTCAGGGACATTTCAGCTCCTCTCATGAAAACAGAACTAATAAATCCAGACAAAATGTGAACAGGCAGATGTCAGGCTCCAGCGTGAAGGAACACGGACTCTGAGAGCAGCCGAGACTAGAGGTAGGCACGAGGATGAGGCCTCAGTGGAAGGACTTTTGCTAAGAATTATAAATGGCATTACCAGGAGCTTAATCATCTCATATCCGTTTTTACAAGGAAGCATCTAGAAGCAGAAATGGACATGATCATTCGGGATATCAAAGATTTGCCTGCTGTCACCCCAAACCTCAAACTCATATTCACTTCAATCAGACAAAAACCAAATTCACTTAATATGAGTTGTCTCTTTTCTATTTCCTTAAACCTAATTTGGTTTTGTCCTTGGACAGTAGCCTTGTGTTTTGGAGACCAGAGCTATGCCCTTTTTCCTCCCTTGATCACAGAGTGTGTCAGAATGGACCCGTTATTGAGTTGGCTGCAGGAGGTGACTTCCCCATATGACCCTGTACAGGACTTGACTGCAAGAATCCCAGCAGTGGCTCTTGCAAGATATGCCACTTGGCAGGTGTTACGGGATCCTGGGGGTGTAGCGAGAGTCCAGGAGACTCTGGGAATCTTTTCAAATCTATCTGGGCTTGCAAGTCCTGGTGGTAGCTTGTGAGAGTGACCCAGTGGACAGTTGGAGAGATGAAAGGAAGCCGTTTGGATTAAGTAAGATTGAGGAAATAAAAGGATTAGCTAGACACAAAAGCTAGATTTACGGGTTTATTTAGCCCGTGCAGTGTGGCATACTGAGATGGGGGATGTCGAGAAAGGGATGAAAGGGATGAACCCGGGGGTCGTAGGGCAGCTAGGATGAGTAAAGCCCCTACCCCTGCCTGCTAAATCTTCTGATAATTGAAAGTGGGCCCAAAAGGGGTGCCTCCCTCAGACTAATTCTGACTCCTCTAGCAAGTATTAAGGAGAGATACAATGACAAGCCAGCTCATGCACTGGAGGGGTCAAGCCTCCTGTAACCTAAGGAAGTAGAACGCTCACTTCGTGACAGTCTTTTCACAGGTTAAATTGCTCCTATCTTGAGCAATGAAGCAGTTTATCCTTATTGGGAGGAGAGTTAAATATTTTTTAAGGAGTACCAAAAAAAAGCACAAACCTATCTTCCGACATTGGCTATCTTTGCTCTGTGTCTTTCTTCTCCCAATTATGGGATCAGAAATTCCAGTGTTGACAGTTCAGACATGTCTGTGTAAGTGGGGACTCTTCACCAGTTCTTGACATGGCTCTCTGCTGCAGACATGGGCACACTTGGTAATGGGTGGATAGCATGCCATAGAGGCCAGTTACTAATTGGGAGACAGAGGAGTCCTTCAGTATGACACACTGTGAGAAAATTGCCACTCTTTGTGCTTTGGAACGTTGTTAAATAAGGTCAAATTACCTGAACACACCTTCTGTGATGCCACAGCAGTCAGGCAAGTAACTGAGACACCAAGTGACAGTGCGGCCTTCGAAGTGCACACGCACTGGACAAAGGGCTGATTTTTCACCTCTGATGGGGCAGAGCAGAAGACAGTGATTTCATCATGCTTACTTAGAGGCTCACAGCTGAAACTATTATTTAATTTTAGTATCTTCCTCTTAATATTTACAGGCCCTCTTTAACGCTAGGTAGCTGAGGTCTCATAAAGGGAGTCACACACAGATAAAGGTTTTTCTGAGTGTCTTAGCTGTCTGCGCACAGGCCCTTCTGGTATTTGCAAGAACAAGCTGTCACAGGCTGGATTGTGCACATCTGTACTGACCAACTCCTGTGACCGGTCCCACTAATTCCAAACTAATCTTCAAATATCCATGGCAATGGTTCTCAACTTGTGGGTCGTGACCCCTTTGGGGAGGATCAAGGGATCCTTTCACAGGGGTTGCCTAAGACTATCAGAAATCCATAATAGTAGTAAAATTGCAGTTATGAAGAGGCAACAAAAATAATTCAGGATCACCACAACATGAGGAACTATATTAAAGAGTCACAGCATCAGGAAGGTTGACAGTTATCCAGAACTCTTCTTGACTCTGCCAGCTGAGAATGCTCACTGGGTACTTGGCATCACACCCTTTCTCTCTGGAACTCGGCACAGCTGCCAGTTTCCCCAAGGCACTTTTTACTTCACTTGCCATTTTCTTTCCAAGGTGGTAAGGCATTTTTGAGAGTTGATTATGTCCTTGAGTCCATATGAGTTCTATGGCCATGATTTCTAAGCAATTACAAGTATGGCTAACCAGGGAAGAGACCCAAGGCTTTCTATGTAGAAGCAAGATTTCCCCCACTCCCACTATACACAGAAAGTTCTTGGCAAAACGTTGAGAAACACTTAAACCCGAATGAATAAAGCTAATTGTGACGCGTGTATGTTTCAGAAGCAAATGGATATAAATATTCGTGTCTTTCTAAAATGCCAGAATTTACCCGAGAGCACAAATATATAAGATACAGCAGTTGCATTGACAGCCATTTGGCCGATAATTTCCCTTTCCTTGATAGCCAGCCAAAGCAAACACAGGTGCCTTCATTTCCATCTTAATTACTAGCATTAATTCTCAGATCATGCACCACACATCACAGAGTAAACAGTTCTATGGATTTGTATAGGTAGGCGGCAGGGGACTAAGAAGGCTGCAGTGGGGCTTAAGGACTCCCAGAGAGGCCTGAGAAGCAGAATTTAAGGTGCAGTGGAGAATGGAAGAAGACAACAACCCAGGAGGTCTGTGGGGTGCTGCTGCTACCCTTGCTGTTGCTGCTACTGCAGCTGCATCAGGCTGCAGGGTCAGAGCTGAGATAAGCCTTGGAATCAAATCGCGGCTGCAGAATTGAAGAGCACTGTGGGATTTAGATAACAAATCGGCAGGTAAACGGACAAATGGGCGGAGGGTGGTGGTGATTCAAAGAGGCCACATTAACAATAGGGGCTGTTGAACTGAAGTCCTTGGAAGGGTCGGGTCTCTGCCTGACCCTCCATTCCTTAATGCTACACTCTGGGTTGTCATATGACATGTTTGTGTGTTGTGCCCTTGCCTTTATGGGGTCCAAGTGAGGGTGTTTTATTCTTTATTCTTTGTTCAGCTTTTCTACTGGGATAAGATACCATTTGCTTTCGTAGTCTCAATAAATATAAATTTATAGTGTGGCCCTCCTTATAATTTTAGGAACGAGTTACATGTCAACCTCATGGGTGGTGCCAAACTGATGGTGATTTTTACAGTGTCTACCAAACCACACCTACAAAATGGAGTGTTTGCAGACTGTAAAACAGAGTGTCCCCGGGGGAAGGCACATCCTGAAAAAACCATAAAAATCACCATATTACACAATATGGACTACTTTAGGGTCAGATACGGTGTGCTCTCTATAGTAATACCCATTAAAACCAGTAATCAGAATTTTAGCATTGTCTGTGGTCATTATGTAAAAAAATTATTTATAATCCATCAAGATGGGTTAAAGTACTTGCTGCCAGCCTTGCTACCCAAGTTTGATTCCCACGATTCATATGGTAGAGGAAAAGAACAAAATCCTACAATTTGTCCTTTGACTTCAATATGAATTCTATGCATGCTTACACACATACTCCCAATAAATACATAAAACATAAAACTATATTCACCAGGCTGAGCCCATCCTATCCTCCCATGGGAGACAGTAGAAGTTGCACGTACCACCCCAACCCACTGTCCAGAGAGTACAGGTAACAAAGGCAACAATCAATGCTGACCATCGGGTGATTTGAACAGTTTTTTACCTAAAATAACGTCACTCACACATTTTGTAGAGAAATGAATTGATTCTAACAGACTTGATGGTTTTTGCCCATATATACAACAGGCTTGCCTCAGAACCAGCAAGGGTTTTGAGCAAATACTGTTTTAATAGTATTTTATGACTGTGTTTTTATTTTACTAGAAAACTTATCAAATCACTAGGGCCTAGGCAATCCACATATTAATGGGTCATTAGGATACACAATTAGACGGAATGAAATAAGCAGAACACTTCATCAAATTAACTTTTCATAAAATATCTGAATGTCTTTAAAGTTGAGGAAAAGTTTTTTCAATAGAGCTTAAGAAAAATACAGTATAACAAAGTTGATTAAAACAACGTTGTGACAGTAAATAACATTGTCAAGCTGATTTAATCTGGAATCACCAGAGTGTTCTAGAGAGGTTTAAGGAAGAAGAAAGCCCCACCCTGAATATGGGCATCGCCATCACATGGCCAACGGTCCTGTGCTAAATACAAAGTAGGGAAACAAAATTCAAGCTGATTAAGCTGAGCATCTGCATTCATTGCTCCTGCTTTCTGATTGGGGCTCCCAGCTATAAATGGCCACCCCTTGCTCCTGCTGCCATAGCTTCCTGCTGTGAGGGACTGAGTCCTCAAACTGTGAGCCAAGCCAAACCTCCCATGGTTAGATGGCTCTTGTTGAGCTTTTTATTAGAGTGAGAAGGAAGTAATATAATAACAAGTAACTATTTGATGATTTAAATCAGCCTGAAGATAGTAAGGGTTCATTTTAATTGCAAACTTGGCAGGAGCTGGAATCTCTCAGAAAGGGAGTCTTCATGAGGGCTTATCCAGATTAGGTTGTCCCATGGGAATGCCTGCAAGGGATTTTTTTTTAAATTGAGGTAACTGAGATTGGAAGGCCTGTCCTCTATGTGGGACACCATGTCACATACTGGGATCTGCACTGAGTGGAAAAGGGAGATCAAGCTGTGCCAGTGAGCAGAGCTCCCTGGTTTGATTTTGTTTTTATACTGTGGACAGATGTGATCATCTGTTGTGGACTCCTCCACAGTGACTGCCCCACCACGGAACTGTGTTCCAGCTATAACCTGGAACTGTGGCACCTGAATAAACTCTTTTTCCCCTAAGTTGCCTTTGTCAAAGTATTTTGTCTCAACCACCAGAAAAGAAGCTAAAATCAAGTTTTTAACTAATTTCATCACATTTTTTAGCTTATATGTTTGTGTGCGAGTATGTGCCAGTATGTGTGGATGTGTGCTCACAAGTGAAGAAGTCAGGGGACAATTTGTAGAAGTCTCTAGTTTCCTTCTACTATTTGTGTTCTGGGGGGTCAAACCCAGGAGATCAAATTCATTGAGCTGGTTAAAATTCATTTTAACCAGCTCAACCATCTTGGTAGTTGGAGACCAAGTTTCTATGACCAAAATTCTTAGCTCAGACACAAATTAATATGTATCAACTTGTTCATACATAAAATGGTCAATTTTGCCATTCTGCAAAACTGTATGTTTGCGCATTGTTATGGGCTGAACCGTATCACCGTCCCACCCCTCAAAATTTACATGTTGAAATCTTAACTTCAGGTCTTTAAGAACGTGGATGGGTATGGAAATGCATTGTCTGGAGCCATAAGTAAGCTATCATGAGGTACAGTGGACCCTAATCCAGGGTCTCTGCAGTCCTTAGACAGCAGAGATGTATTTGTATCAATCCAACTAGAAAGAACATAAGGCCATGGCCTGGAGGCAGCCATCTACCATAGGGAAGAGAGTCCTCCAAGGAACAAACCCTGTCACACCTTGATCCTCCACTATTGTGAAGAAAATGGATTTTTGTTGTATAAGCCCTTCCATAGAAACCAAATGGCCACCATCACAGTGACTGTGAAGATTGCTTAACAGGCTCTCACAACATCTTTGTGAAGCTGGTGCCTTTATTGCTACCACACTGGATATTTAAGAAAGAGAGACTTAGCTGCCAGAACTCAAAACATGACTGCTCACCTCTGTTCTACATATTGCCTCAAATACCCTAAAATATAAAAACAATATGCCTTCAGATGACAAATGGACAGTATCTGAAACATAGCCTATAACCCCTATTGTTGCTTTATTGATAATTGTAATATGAAAACAGTTCATATGAGGCTAGTCATATGCTTCTCAAATACCTGTCTTGAAATATCTACCTGCATCTGCATATGCTTATTACAAATGCATCTGCATTATAGAATTGGTGGGTATTATGCTACATGTCTGTAATGCCTGAATTGGAAGGTGGAGACCAGCCTTGGTTACATAGTAAGTTCAAGACTAGCTTGGGCTACACAAGACTTTGTTTTAAAGTAGAAAGAAAGAGAAAAAGGACAACAATAACAAAATATACTCAGCTCTTTCCAGAGAGGCTGTTATAACACATAAAATGGAATAATCTGGTATAAAACATAAAAGTAAAGAAATTGTCAAGGACAGGTTAAAATGCTGGGAGCTGTGGAGCTGGCTGGGTAGTTAGGATTGCTTACTGCTCTTTCAGGAAAACCCAGGTTCAGTTCTCAGCACTCACAATGGCAGCTCACGGCAGACCATGTTCTGGACTGTAGCTCCAGAACCAAGGGATCCAACACCCTTTTCTGGTCTCCACAGCCACTGCATACATGTTCACATACATACATGCAGGCAAAACACTCATACACATAGAAACAAATAAATGTTGAAATTCATGTGCTGATAATATTTTGTATGGTTTTTCATTTTATATAAGTAGTTTTATACTTAAAAGATATTATTGTTATAATTTATCCTCATATTAAGAACATTATATATACAATGACATTTCTTTCACTAATAAAATAAATTACGTTAATGTTTTACTTCTGTTTTTGTTCATATATACAATTGTATGTTGTAGGCAGAGACTGCATTTCATTTCCTGGCCACCCAGACCCAAATAACCACACAGAAATTGTATTATTTACAACAATGTTGGGCTGATGTCTCAAGCACATTCCTAGCTAGATCTTACATCTTAAATGAACCCATTTCTCTTAGTCTATATATTGCCACGTGGCCATGGTATTACCTCATTTTCTACATGTCTTGTTTCCTCGGCAGCTGCCTGGCAGCTGGTGGCTGACTTGACTCTGCCTTCTTTTCTCTCTGCTCAGGTTTCCCACCTGGCTTTACTCTGCTAAACCATTGGCTGCTACAATGTTCCTCATTAGCCAATAAAAGCAACACATATACAGGAGGATATCCCACATCATCAAGTTTATTACGGCAATCCAATATATAAGTGTCAACAGTGGAAACTTTAGACATTTCAGTTTGTAACTGGGTTTGTGTTTACATGCACTATACCTAATCTGAAAGGTTATTTCACTACCAATATTTTAAAATACATCCAAAAGTCTAACACAATTCAGTGCAAATTCTACATATTTGAGTCAGACTAAGTAAAACACAGAAAGACAATTTTTAGTTTAGCATAAAATATTGGAACATAACCAAGGTCTTTATTACTTGATGCTAACAGGGTGATTTACTTACAGGAATGCTCTTCAAAAGATGGATTGAAAAGTCGGGGCCATTGCCAAGTGGGAAAATGCTTGCTTAGAATATTCAAGGCTGTAAACCTGATACTCACCAGTGAAGAAACAAATAAATGAATCAATGTTTGACTGTAGCCTTAAATGAGCAGTTCTTAAGGATTAAAATTTGGCTAGCTGTTCTTGGAAGAATATATTTCCACACTCACACAGATGTATTTTTAGTTTTGAATGAATTGTGCTTTCAAAACTCTGGCTCATCTTTAATTTCTGTAATAAAGCTAGCACACTTAAAAGGGTTGAAACATTATTGGAATGCACATAAAATGTCAGCTGTGAAAAGTACCCTTTATTTTCCAAATTGCCAATCTCACTGCCCTTGAATAAAAATGCACGCAAGAATTATTTTTCACAATGCTTCAAAGTCACTTGCAATTACTGCTTCACAAAAGGCCTCTGGGAAATCTGAAAACTACCAAGCCATTTGTGGATGACAAGGAAATAGTCGCTACATCACTCAAGGAAAACCTTATGAAGTATCAACAAATGTGATGCAAAGTTTAATTTAATTACAAGAATGAAATTTAGAAAAAGATAAAATTCAAGAAATGAGCCACTGCCTAAAGCTAGATAGTATGTTCATTGCATACTTAGCTAGGAGACTCAGGAGTAAGAATTAATATTAGTCATATGTTATCATAGTTTTATTTATTTTTATTTGATGAGGGGGTGTTTGGCCCGCATGTAGTTTGTGTATCACATGCATGTATGCATGTGGAGGCCAAAAGAAGGTCCCTTTGGAACTGGAGTTGCAGTGAGCTGCCATGTGGGTGCTGGGAATTGAACCACGGTCCTCTGGAAGAGCATTCAGTGCTCTTAAGTGCTGAACCATCTCTCTCAACCACATATTTTTATCATGTGTTCAGTATTATACATAGATTGCCTAGAAGTGATGTAACTTTTAATATACACAATATTTAGAATTACGTTTGTTTGGCTGATAAAATGAAAATAAATTGCTTTCACTTCTATTTTACATATATATGTATGAAATATTTTTCAAGTTTATTATGATGACAAAATATGTAAAACCCTACAGTAGAGAATCTAGATATTTCAGTTTATGTGCTGAACTGCAGCATATTGAATATTAAAGGTTATTTAATAGCCAATATTTCATAAGTATTCCAAAGATCTAATGTAATTCAATGTAAATTTTGTACATGAAAGCCAGGCTAAGGCACAGAAGAAATCAACAAACTGGAAAATGGTTTTTAAAGTGACATGAAAAATTATGAACATAGCTTATGCTATGAAAGAAATCCACTTGAAAGTGTTGATGATACCAAATCTCCACATAACCACCGAAAAGTCAAGAGGCAAGAAGTGAAGACTGTAACTTTTGAATATTGTTCACATCTCCTCTGCCTGCTTGGCTCAAAATAAGAGCAGGAACTAGGAAGTCTACCCCTTCTGTTGTTTTAGTAGGCTGTCGAATGAGCAGAGGTGTTTCACACCTATGCAGTCAAATCAAGAGTTAGACACAGATCCAGACAGCAATGTCCTGCTACAAAGTTTCCACCTGGGGAAGAGGTGAGAAGACATCTTTGGAAAGAGAACGTATGTGCCCTTCCGGTTTCTAAAACATCCTGTCCATATGGATCGAGGTTGATTTTCACTTATTTCCTCACCCCCAGGATGCCATGCCTGGTCAGATGTGAGGATCACATGAACTGGCTTGGAAGAGCATCAAAAGTATTCCCATGTTTCTGTGATGGCCATGGCATCCTTTACTGTCCGTTTTTCATTCCTTGATACTTAAGTATGTAATGTCAAAGGGGATGAACCTACCAAATCAAAGATGTTCTTCCTTTAAATGAGTAAAGTTCAATGATTTAAACAAAAATATTCATTTAGAATTAACCTCCGGAAGTATTTACTTATCATTTCCTAATTTAATAATCTTCAATAATAATTGTTGTTTGTACAAGAAGCTGAGGTATGCAGAACAAATTCTTGTACCATTCCAGTTTATTCTCCAGTCTTGGGAGGAAGGTAGCATCATTGTGTGTCATTAGGTAGAAGGACGTATTATCATTCTATCAAGCAAATAGTGATGAGCCAAAATGTAATGGTGAAATTCACATACCAGGAAAGATGTGGATATTCATAAAACTTAGGACTAGAAGGAGTGTCCATCAACTTGACCCATTTTCTTAACTTAACCCAGAAAGGACTTTTGCTTGAAGAGATACAGGTAATGTGTTCAAGCTTGTGTCCAGGGAGGCCTCCTTCCAACTAGCACTTAACACTCATTAACTTGGATGTGCCGCATAGAAAAATGAACTGGGGAGCAGGTCTCACCGCAAATGTATTAGTTTAGTTAATTGGGGTGGGGTTTGGGAATCTGTGTTAAAAACACCTTCAGTGGCTTACAGCCTCTGATCACAGTTTGGACAAAAGAATGCTGTTGAGCTCAGCGTTTGGAGAGAAGGCTCTCTCATCTCCTATGTGGAAGAAAGAGGTGCTGATAACAGAAGCAATAGCATTAGGAACAGAGGAAGGGATGGGTAGAGACTTGGGCAAGGCTTTGCAGAGAAAGGAATGCCTGTCTGTTAGAGGGTGACTCCCCACGGAGCTAGCAAAAGCCATATCATGGGACTCTGCTTGTGATCCAGAGCGGAAGCCAAGGTTGATAGACCAAGTTCAAAGCATTGCCGTCCCTTTCAGGGAGGCTGCAAAAATATGTGGGCATTTGTCAAGAGGCTTTTTGGAGTGACCCATGTCTGTGGTTGCAGAATGAATCATTCTTCCCCAGAGAGCCTCCTCTGCATTGTGCCTTGACACCAAAACACATAGCAGTGACGGAAGTGAAAGAAAAGGCTTCCAAGTGATTCCTTTTTCTCTGGCCAAGACAAAAAGAAATGTTCCTTTAGAATTGCTGTAGGTCCAAAGCCACCTAGGGTGGCATGTGGGCTCTGGGAGTCATCTGGTGGGAACATTTTCTTGATGATAATGTTCTATATAAATAATTTAGTTTGCATTGTTCTTCCTTTCTGCCTCTAAGTCTCTGCAGGACACATAGGATCACTACAAGCCTAGGAGGCTCCAGTCCTGGGCCAAGAAAGCCTCTCCACATACCATATTTTTGTTTGTGAACACATTCATGCGTCCATCATGCTGAGTTGAATTTCTCCTTGGGTGGGGCTAGTGACATCTCTGCTGACATATAAATAAGACAATGGGAAGCAAGGTGTTTGATAAAAGGTGACTGAGCCCAAGGCTCTCAACATCAAGTTTTGACTCTCTCTGGGCACATCCAGTCAATCAGCAACACACACAACCTTTTCTGTTTCTCCTGTTCACATCACTGCCACATGACCAAAGAACCTATTCTCTCCTTGGGACAACCACAGCGGCATTTTAACTGGCCTCCCTGACCGATGGTTTAGAGTGAGTTGGTCTCTGCCAAAATTTGTGTGAAAATTTGATTTGCAGTGGAAAACTGTGGAGAAGTGAGGGAAACTTGTATTAATTGTGACTAGAACAGGCTTGAGGTATGTGCACAAGCCGGATCCAACCAGACTTTCACCATGACTCTGGGCAAACACTGTTATTTGCCTCAGCAATTTACTCAGCAGTTATTTCTCAAACCATGGCAAATCCTGAGGATTTGGTGGGATATTTTGAGGCCAGATGTGGTACTGAATATAAAAAACATCCGCTTCTTCAGTGGATCTAAGAATCTAGTGGGATGGAGACCAACCATAGTGTGAGAGACTCCCTCCCTGCTGCTACTGAGGAGGCACCCTTTCTGGAACATTGAAGGGGTAGGGTCAGTGGTGTGGGCTGTGAATTCATGCAGCTGCCTAGAAGTTTTTGGATGAATGAGGAGGTGCAAAGGAACACAGAAAAGTTGTACTTGGACTGGAGTCAAAGAGTACCTAGGGTACCAAATGTTGGCTTTGATACCTGTGATGCCACCAGCACTAAGAAATGAGAGCTATAACATCACAGTTTGAGCTCTTAAAACCTGAGAAGAAACACCCAGTTAGGGCCATTTAAACTAGAAGATAATGGAACCCTATTACTGATGATATCACTAAGTATGCGCAGGAGCTAGATATGTTACATACATTAGGTCTATTCCTTACAAAAGAGCCAAAACCTTGCTTTGTAGCTAGTTTTCTCTTCAAGTCATCTCATGTTACCTAATCATTGCCTCTAGGATATCAGAAACAAGTAGTATCCTCCCTGATTCTGCAGAAGAAGATGGCCTGGAGATGGTTAGATGTTGTAATTGCCCCTTCATTTGTTCAACAAAATCTTGGGGCATTCCGAGTTACAGCCCATTCCCTCCACTCAAGGCTCTCTGTAGCTGGAAAGGATGCATTCATACAGCCAGAAGGGAGAGAGTCTCTAGTCTCTGGAAAGACCAAGCATCTCCTGTTAGCTGTGTTTCTTGATTCATGCAAGAATTATGTGTTTCTTTATATTTAGTACCATGTAAGGCCTTATGAAGTCCCATAAAATTCTTAGATATTATTCATTTGAGCAGAGGAAATATCAATTGAATCATTTTTCCACCAGTGACGTGGGAGGGCCCAGCTCACTATGGAACCTGTCACCCCTGGGCATGTGGTCCTAAGTTGTATAAGAAAACAAGCTCAATGAGCCATAGGGATCAAGCCAGTCAGCAATATTTCTCCCTGGCCTGGGCTTCAGCTCCTGTCTGCATGTCCCCACCCTGCACCCTGCTTGAACTCCTGACTTCCCTTGGCGAAGGACTGTTACCTGAAATAGGCCCTTTCTTCCTGAAGTTGCATTTGGTCTTGGTGTTTTGTCAGAGCAAAAGAAACCCTAAGATGCCTTCTAAACATTCAAGAGGCTCTTACAGTGTATCAGAATGAAGAGAGGTAGAGCTTTAGAAACTGGGATCTAGTGGAAGAGAATTGTGCCACCACTGCATAAAAATGATTAGTGAAGGTAATTCTTCAAGGACAGAGCTAGTCTTCAGAGGGTGTTGTTATAAGCTGAGATTACCTGGTCCCTTTAGTTTCTTTTGCCCATGGTTCATTTCCTTTCTGTTCCTCTGCTGTGCTGTAAGAACTAGGAATTCATGTTTGGGATGCTAGGGCCTAGCTGTTTGTAAACTGTAGCTACCAGAATCACAGTTAAATAAACTTCTTTGGTTTATAAACTAACAAGCTTCAGCCATTTTCTTGTTAGCAAGATAAACAGACTGAGCTAAAACTGTACCTCAGTGTTTGCTGGGTTCAGCAAGAAAGCTTGGGCGTTTCTACCCTCTAGGATTCTGTCTGCAGAGTCTTCCTTTGAAGGAGTTTATCCCCCGATTTCAGATTTATTGGCATTTAGCCTGGTTTGTCTTTTGTTTTTTTAAAGAGAAAGGGCATAGAGTTGTGGAGGTGAGGAGGTGGATGTTAGGTCCAAAGGAAACTCCAACTTCCCAAGCCCCAAAAGACAGTCCAATGAGCTCAAACTGGACTGCAGGAGGATTTCTCTTGGTTAGATAAAAGCCAGTATTCCTCAAGAACTTGTAAAGCTAGTTCCCATCTACCAAAAGGAGTCACTTCCCTGATTTCTGGCAGAAGGGACATATGGCTACCAGTGCCGCCTAGCAGCATATCAAAGCTCATGGTGACCTAAAGGCTCCCTCAGTATCTATCACAAGTCCCTGTCACACATTTCTCAGTCCACACTAGCTTTCTCACCTCCTCCCCTACCCTAAACTCCCTCGGTGCAGAGGCTTCCCTCACCCCAGCTTTCTGGTCTCCTTACAACCCCACTATTTTCACTGTGTTCGTTTTGTGCTCTGCTTCTGTGGCTCTCACTAGATTTTCTCTCTTTTCTGTCTCCTGCTATTCTCCCCATCTCGTACAGATATCACTGGTCAGGGCCAGTCTGCTGGCCATGCTCAGTCTAGTTTTTTCTCTCTTGGCTCTGGACTCTTCCAGATGCCTCTGGCTGTTCTTTTTCTCTTATCTACAATAAAAACCTTCCCCTTAACCATACAATGAAGCAGTTAAGTCGCCTAAAGTTTATGCAGTGGGGAGGGTCTGGGAGGAATTAGGGAGGGGAAAAGTGTGATCAGAATACATCAGTCCTTTTTTAAGAAAAAGTTAATTTTTATTTCTTGTAATTCCGACATGGGCATGCCAAATGCTTCCCCACAAGACTGCAAAAGAATGAAGGAAGACTTAAATTCTAGACTGGGGTTCTGTCTTCATGAACAGGGTCAGACAATGCACAGCCAAAAACAAATTATTAAAAACTTATTTTCCTACCACTCTCTGGTGAGCAAGGAGCATGCCCAGGGAAGATTGACAGCCATGGGCGGTGGGGAAGCAGGCTAGTGGAGCCTTCAGGCACACTGAGGATATCCATTCAACATGAGGTTCATTGTCTCCTAGAGCTTTGGTAGGTACAGTCAAGGAGGGCCACTTTAGAGGTCTTAGAACAGGGACATCAGGAAAGACAAGGGGAAAACATACTATTTGAAAACTTTTACAATCATCATCAAAGCACATGGAAGAAATTGTTCAGCAGAAAATTGAGAGTTCTGCTTTATTACTCCTGGCTGAGTATTATCATTATATTAATTATTTTGTTTTGTTCTGGTATGGAGGTGGAAGAAGACAGCCAGTATACTATCTCTAATCCTAGTATTTCTAGAAAGCCTTTCTTTGGTCCTGGCGCACAGCAGCAGAAGCAGGTTGTCTGGGGCAAGAGAGCCTTTTGCTCCTCCTCCCTTGGGTTGTAGGAACACGTGGACCCTGAGGACTTGTTACCAGAGCTGTCAGATAAATTCTAGACCTTTACAGTTCTAACAAGCTAGGTTCAGTCACCCATCCTCAATAGGTCAATTAAAGAGGACAATGATAGTAAAACCAGATAAATGAAACTTATTTAATGACAACATTGGGGAAAGGAACAAATAAAGAGGTTCAATAGCATCTGGAGTCTATCTTTAGGGTATAATGTGAGTTTTAGGTTTAAGCAGAGGATAAGGGGTATGCATAACTAAGCAGGCCTGTTCAAAGTGTGGTCTGGCCTATCACTGACTGGCCATTGTCTGGGCTCCAGGCTCTCCCACACTGAGGTCTGACAAGCTGTTGACCTATGAGAAGTCTTGTCCTATGATAAAAGCCTCCTCTTGCAAACACCAGAACCACAGCCTTTCCATTCCCCAGCAGGAGATTCCTGGGGGACATTCCAATTCCTTGGGGTCCACTGTCTCAATAATCTGATAGCCAAGCAGGGGCACAGCGTCTCTCTTTAGAATATCTTTGCTCCTGTCAGCTCAGTTGCAGGTTTCTCAAGAGGAAACATCCCTGACCTGTGCTGATATTCAGGATGGGAATAACACTGGATAATGCTACTGGGTCACACCAGTTGGGAATAGGCACCTCCAACAGCAGAGGACCAGTGGGCCATGTCTCTGGGCATCGATCTCCCATTGTGTAGGAGAGAGGTGTTTCATAATGCCATCTGACCCAATATCCTTATTCAGCTGTGAGCTTGCTCTCTGACTATTACCCAAAGAGGGGAGTCTTTAAAAATTAACACATACACACACACAAACACACACACACACACACACACACACACGCACGCCCCTTAGATGCTTCCATTGAAACACACCATTGCATACTTCCTGTGGGGAGGATCTCACTTTGTAACCCAGGCTGGTCTTGAACTTAGGGTCCTCCTGCTTGGTCTTCCAAGAGCAGGATTAGAGGCACGTGCCAGTGTATCCATCCTTTTGCTGCTGCTTTAATGTGGTACCAAAAGCCTTTCAGCTGATGGTTCTGGTGAGAATTCTTTGCTTCCTTCTTGCAAAAAGAGATTATCAGAAGTCTCCACTCCAGATTCCTTATTTTGAACTCTTTAAAATGCTGTGAGAAAATAAGCCATGTGTTTCACGACATTTTCCTGGACATTGCATAGTGTCTCACCTGCAGTCATACTCTGGAATGATTTGCCTCTCTTCAGCCTTGTCAAAGCATCCAGTTTACCTTGACCAGAAAGAATAAATACCCATCTTTTTGCCTTGCATTTCACTGGTTTTTAACTACTAATTAAATTGGACAATTGCATTGACAAGCCCAACCAGAATAAACAGGATGAAAGGCTATGCACCTGTGCAGAGGTGCCAGGGACTGAACCCAGGGCCTCTTGCATGTTAGACAAGTGCCTCTCCACTGACCTACATCGGGGCTACAACAAGCGTCTNCAGGGCATGAGCAAACCAGGGAGCAGTCATGAGGACATTTCGCTCAGTCCAATCATCTGGTGCTGTGCAAGTGATAGAGGAGCTGGGTGAGAACCACTCACAGGTTTCTGCTGTGTTATCAGCTTTGCTGGATTAAGATGATGCTCAACTTACCAGGAGGCATCATCCAATAAACACGTTGAAACTGGAAGTACCACAAGCCAGTACATCAGTGACTTCATCCAACTTCCTCATCGGCCTAACTTTGCAGAACGGCACCTGGCAGCACCTCAGTTGTTTCCTCTCATAACCACATCGTGGGAGGAAGCTGTGGCTCACTGCAGCTATTCGGCACCAAGAGAAGGACCATGTCACTGATGGCTAGTCTGTGGAAAGATCTAAATGTGGGGTGTACTTCTCCAGTAGGGGTTCCGGGTTTGCACCCTCACACATCTGGAAAACCATACAAGGAACTGTCCTCAGTGGTGGGGGGCAACGTCTCCCCAGGGTTAAGAGCTGAGTTGCTCCTTCCTGATGTGGTTTATGCCCACATTGGCAGGAACACTATTTCCCATGCTCTGTGTTAAGGGATTCAGCGAGGACCTGGCTTTAGATGTTTGGATGTAGTGGCAGATGAAAGAAGTAGAAGCGGAGCCATGCAGGAGCTTGTGGATTCTGCTGAAAAATGGCACAGGCTGCTCAGCTTCACATTTTCTTAACCACAGTGGATTATGTGACCAGCTCTTTATCCGATGGGGTAGAGGGGGCAACGTCACAGAGGGCACGACAGCACTTTGACAAACTCGACTTCAAAGGGAGAGTGAGCAGCTCTCTCCCGAGGGAGGGAATGGCTACTTGGCATGAGTTCTCTACAATAAAAGTTAGGTCCTGGTGACTTGTGTTCCACTTAGCGGTGACGATATGGTCTCACAAACAGTGTCTGATGATTTGGGCTTTGCACAAGCATTTTAGAATTATGCAAACTAAGACAGCGGTGACATCACTCAGTGATGAAAACATTGAAAGCACTCCTGACTATGCAGCCCACTGTCGATCTAAACATCCTTGTGTAGCATGTGACTCTATTTGCTATGACGATATCTATCAGCAGGCAAATGATGACACTGCATGGTCTGTGGTTTAAAGGGGTGTTGGTCCCCGAGATTCCTGTGGCTCCGATTTCTCTGATGCTAGCCCTCACTGCTAGAAATCTGAAACGGTAAACTCCATTTTCTATTGACCCTCCAAAACTTGAAGCTGGGCCTAGCACATAGCATTTGCTTAATGAAAATTTGACTGACAGATCAAATGTGCTCCTCTTCATCTTCAGCACAGGTCTGGTTACAAACAGAAACTGCCAAGTTCTCGCTAGAACGAGAGAGAACGTTAGAGGAAGTGACAGCAAAATGTTGAGGCTCGGGTCACGCTTTGAAAGAACGTTCTTGTGTCTGAAGGTCAGATGCGCAGTGCAGCTGGCCCCACCCCTGCTAGAAAGCAAGAGAATGTGGAAGTGGAAGCCGAGGCTGCTGCTCAGTTCTGCAAGAGACACACCTTGCAAATAGCCCGAGAGGAAGAATAGAGTAGAGGAGTGCAGGAGAAATCTGTGATGGACAGGAGACAGTTGGTGTGGAATCCTGGGGTCTGCGATGATGCCTAGAGCCCATGAACAACGCTTGGGGGCAGCTGCTCTAGAAGGTTCTTTTCTCAGTGGGGTCTGAACTATAAATAAGGAACTGATCAGATATTTCGAACCGGCCTCTGCACTTGACTCCCTCCTACATCGATGCAGTAAGAATTATTATGCAAATTTTCATCTCCTTCCTCTTGTGGCAAGGGTTTTGCTTTTTAAACTTTAAAAACAAATCACGGGATTACTATTTAAAAACCAAGCCAAACAAACAACAAAACCAAAACCAAAACCAAGGAGCAGCCTGGGAACTCGAGTTCTAGGCTGCAACTACACACCAACGGTTCCATGCCATGTGACTGGCAGGGGTAAGTCTCAGCTAGGAGTGAGGGAGTACAGGATGGTTATATGGGAGAGAGGGGGAGAGGAAAGGAGAAAGAAAGAGGGGAGGGAGAGGGAGGGGAGAGAGGAAAGGAGAAAGAAAGAAAGAAAGAAAGAAAGAAAGAAAGAAAGAAAGAAAGNGAGGGAGAGGGAGGGGAGAGAGGGAGGCAGAATGAGTCCTGTGCATGGTGCATGGAAGAGATGCTGATTCAAAGAGGGAGGTGAGGAATGAGCTGATGATGCAGATGTTGATGTAGATGTTGATGATACTGCTACTCAGGGCCAGATGTCTGGGTCTGGGCTCCTGCCAAGGGCTATAACTTGGACTGTGACCTTGATGAAGGCAGAGAGGATAGGGCTGTAAAGAGTTGTCACAGCCCCTCCCTGACTGAAGCTCTCAGGAGAGAGAGCGCTACACTTTGCCTGGGCAGTACAATGAGGGGACCTTGTTCCCAGGGGCAAGGGTGAGCTGGCCCTGAGGGTGTAAGAATGTGAGAGAGGCCAAGTCCCTCTCATCTGCCATGTAATAGCATGGGTGAGGGAAAGGTGCCCTCTCCTCTTCCCCTCACTCCTTGACACCTGCAGCAGGTGGAGGATCTGACCCAATCCCCACCAGCTGCCACACTCAGGAGAATGGGTTCTCATCCTCGCCTGAGCAGCACAGGAGAGCCGACCTTTGTAGACAGGGCCATGGGTGAGCCACCCATGAGGGTGTGAGAGGGGCCTAGCTGGTACCACCTCCCTCGTCTGCAGTGTGGTGCTGGGGATGAAGGAAAGATGCCCCCTTGCCTCATCTCCTCCAGCTGGAGAGGGAGCTGACCCCTTTAACAGCTGCAGGAGAAAGTGGGAAGTGGATACTGCATCTCTTCATAGGGGCAGTGCAATGGAACTGACCCTGCTGACTAGGGCACAGGGGAGCCGGCCCTGGGAATGTGAGCACGAAGACCTGGCCCCGCCCCTCATTTGCTATATGAGAAGAGAGGCTCTGTCTCCATCAATGCCTCTGACAGGTGGGCAAGCTGGCCCTGAGGTCATAAGAGAGGGAGAGCTACCCCCACCCCCCCATCAGCTGCAACACTTGGTAGAACAGGACCTGCACCTCGCCTGGGCAGCATAATAGAGCCAACCTTGTTGGCAGCAGTGTGGGTGAGACGGCCCTGGAGTGGGGAGTGTGGGAGAGTTGTCTGTATTATTTTTCTGTCATGCAGCAATGTGGGTAGGGGAGAGATGCCTCCCTTTACCCCCTTGTCCCTCACCACCTGTGACAGATGAGTGAGCTGACCTCCTTACCGGCTGCAGCACTCAGGGAAGGAGGCCTTTCTTCTCGCCTGCGCAACACAGCAGAGCTGACCCTGATGGCGGAGGTGTAGGGGAGCCAGCCTGATGTTCTGAACATGGGAGAACTGATGCCATTACTCATGTGTCATGTGGCAGCATGGGCAGGGGAAGGATGCACCAGTGTCTACACCTGAGGCAGGGGGAAGAGCTGGCCCTGAGGTCATAAGAGCAGAAGATCTGTCCCTGCCCCTTATCAGCTGCAGCACTCGGGAGATGGGACCCTACAGCTCACCTGGGCAACACAGTGGTGCTGGCCCTGAAGGTACAGGCGTGGGAGAATGAGCCTTGCTCATCCATGAAAAGAGTGAGCTAGCCGGGGCAATGCTGGAGAACTCACCCTGGTGGTGAAGACGAGGAGCTGGCTGGTGGACCAATCCTGGAACTACCCTGACACACAACAAGGGTTATGTGTTGGCCCAACCTAGCATCCACCTGCTCTGTGATCTGCCAGTGCATGGAGTGTATGGGTCTGTCTGTCCTGCTGACCCAGGGCAGCAGGATCTCCATGACACAGGGCAACAACTGGATGTCCAGGAGGAGTCTCAGTGAGGGCCCGGTGTTGATGGTGCAAGAGAGACCAAGGGCCTCAAACCAGACCAGTGATTCTTTGCCATGAAGGCTTGCATGTAAAACTGTATGGGTAAAGGGATTTACTGTGTGACTCATTGTGTGATTGCTGCAGCTCCCATGATGAGATTTTTCATTCCCCCTCCCCTTTTCCCTTACATTTTATTTTGTGTTAATCTTGGGATGGGGATGGGGTGGGGGGAGATGAGTGGGATCTGGAGGTAGGACATGAAATAAAAGGAAAGTTAAAAATAAATAAGACAATAGCTGGAGAGGTGAATCATTGAGTGCCATAGTCCAGGTTTCTATTGCTGAGGAAACACTGTGGGGCGGAAGCAGTCAGTTTCTCGTACAGCTTTCAGGCCACAGGCCATCACCAAGGGGAGTCAGGGCAGAAACTCAAGCAGAGGCCTTGGAGGAAGGCTGCCTACCAGGTTGTTCCCTATGGCTTTTTCAGCCTGCTTTCCTATATGCCCTAGTACCACTTGCCCAGGGTGGTTCCACTCACAGTGGGCTCGGTCCTCCACCAGTCATTAATCAAGAAATATCCCACAGGCATGCACACAGGCCGATATGAAAGGGGCATTTTCTCAGTTTCCTCTTCTCAGATGACTCCAGCATAGATTAAATTGACAAAAGAAACAAACAAATGTAGTAATGAGGGGAGCGGGCCTGCTTTTCGTCCCGCCCGGCTCCCACACGG
>LOEQ01001259.1:133429-145283 GCA_001685075.1 Bramus lutescens
GCCAAGGCAGTTTCTTTATTAACCAATGAAAGTAACACATACACAGATGACCCTCCTACATCAGGAAACGATCCTGATGTCTTAGTGTTTGATGTGGCAGGAGGAACCTATCGTCAGTCTTAAGGATGTTAAAGTAGAAAGGGGTCTCTGACTGTCAGGAAACAGCTACCCAGTCACAGCTGTAGTGGTTTAGTTACTCCAAATCTAACTCCTCTTTGAGACTGAGCAGGGCCCCATGATTAACCTCATGGCTAGGTTGCTTGTCAGGACGATTGGTTGCTTTAAAAGCATTGAAGTCTAGGGCTAGGGATTTGCAATAGATGGTCAGGTTTTACAAACCTTGGACTATTTTCTGGGAATCCTTTCTTCTGGTTCCAGCCCTCTTGTTGCTCTTCTACCTAATGGATGTGCATGGGGGAAGGGAGGATGGGCCATCTCTGTCCATAAGATACTGTGTTCAGGCTTTCCTTGGGTCTGCTCTTGCCATGAACACTCATGAGAGAGGTTTTAATCCCTCTTCCTCATCCACACACACATGGATCGACAATATAAAGCTGTACAAAGTTACAAAGAAAGGGTTGTTGGGGTTGCTAAGGATATGCTTCAGTGATAGGGAATTTACCAAGCTTATACAAGGCCCAAGATTGAACCCAGCATAACAGCAAGTGAATAAATGGATGAATGGATGGATGATGTGGGACAGACAGGTAGAGCTGGGGAGGTACAGGAGCAGCCTTGTTGGTTTCATAAGTGTCACTGTTGCTCTTCCCTGAAGAAGGTCCCCAGGATGGATGCCCCTTACACCATGGCGACCGGTCTGATTTGTCCACTGGCATTTTCTTTTGATCACAGGTGCATGCTCTGTCATTAGACATCAATGACCCAGCTGACCCCTTCTGGGAATGGGACTTGGACTGAGTTATCAGTGCTGGCTTTGTGGTGTGACATTGAGGGGGTCCTTTTTCTTCTGGGGAGAAGTTGCCTTCCTTTGCCATTCATAAAGATCTCATTCATAAAAGCGTATGTGGCTGGAAAGGTGTGGACATGACTTTGAGATGGGAGGGTGGAAGTAAGGGTGGGGAATCAGTCATGAAGCCATGGGAAGAGAGCCAAGACGGGACCAGGGAGCCAGTGCACCTTGGTGTTTGTCCTCTGACTGAGTTATGGCTGCTAAAATCACTCCAGAGGGACTAATCAAACATCTCGGTTCATTAGTCAGTGCTGTAGTTTGGATCTTGCCTGTACCCCCCACCACCTTAAAGCTTTGTGTTAAAAGCTTGGTTTCCAGGGTAGATTTATGGGGAGGCAGTGGATATTGGGGGGGTTGGAACCTTGTGAGATGTCCTTATGTCATTGGTGGCGTGCCCTTGAAGGCAATTGTGGGAATGTCTCTGTGCTTTAGTTTTAGGTTTTAGTTTTTCTCCTTAGTTTTCTCTGCAACAGCCTCCTGAAACTGAGTGATGCCTGGTCATGGGCCTGAAGGAACCCCTAACACTGTGAGCCAAAATGAAGATGGTATATCCAGTATTTATTACAAGCATGCAACTTACACAGTCCAAAATAGGTCTGGAGCAAGTTATAGAAAACTCTTAAGTAATGCAACTTGAGGAAAAAAGGAACAAACACACTGTGTGTTTTAAAGGCACAGACCCTTTTTACCATGCCAGGGAATTCAAGTTGGTAGCTGTGAAGCGGATGCTTCAGAAGGAAGGAGGGCATGAGACAGTGTGTGGCCATGGCAGGTACCAGTTGTCTCTGAGAAGACTTGCTGTCTTCTGCTGAAAGATACTGGCCAGAACTTGGTCCTGCACCCTTATCTACCTACCAAGGAGGCTGCAAACTCAGCCTTGACTTTATACTGCCTAAGTATCCAGAACCTCAGAGGAAGAGGGAGGGGCGGCGGTGAGGAAATGGCGAGCGACCTTCACCACAGCTGCGTTCAAGAGGCTAGTTCTCTGCACAGGCCCTATGCACAAAGAGGGCTCCTGAGGTTCCTGTCTCCCCCAGAATTGTCTCCTGAAAGCACATGACTCACACTTCTTCCCTAGGAGGCCTGGGGAGCACAATGCTCCCTTGGCCACGTTTCCCTCAGCCTTGGCATGTGAACACACAGCTTCCTTTCCAGAAGAGGCAGCTCAAGTTTGCCAGTCCCCTTTCTGAAGCCCACTGGTGTCATGCTGAGAACCAGAAGAGGACTCCATCTACAGGGAGAAAGGGCTGGCTTTCACCCAGAGTCAGAAGTGGTTGCACTTGCAGCAGGATGAATACAAGATCCAACCTCCCAACATACCCTCCACTCCCAGTAATGCTACCCTGGCAACCAAGCTTTTAACAGAGCTTTGAGGAGGAAGGGTCCACCTAAGAGCCAAACTACAGCACTGATTAATGAAAGGAACCATTGGGCTGTTTCCTCGGAAGCTGTATAAAACAGAACGTAGCCAGATAGAGGAGCCCTGACCTGGGCCACATATGCCTTCGGGAAGGCCACAGGCAGTGTAATTGATGCTCACCATGGTGTCGCTGTGATGACGTCATTCTCTAGCCTCTCCGGATGTTTTCACTGAAAGCCAACAAGAGCCTTAAAACTCTGAGATAATACATAGAGCAAAGGAAATCAAGAGGGGAAAAAATCATAATTGTTTGACACGATCCGAAGATATTTTCTGTCTGAGGTGGTGGTGTCCGCTACCCTGGCCCTGGCTGATGTGAGTGCCAGCAATCAGAGCTTCCTCTGTCAGACAGGGAGGTTGGAGGGGATCTTAATTTTAGCTCCAGCTTTCAAATCTCTACTCCCAGAACGTGTGTGACAGCTCAGGGAAGGGAGTTCATGGCTGCTGCTCTGTCCAGGGAAGAAAGCTAAAGGGAATCACAGGTGGTCACAGGTGTTGTCAGCTGGCCTCTGATGCCTCAAATACCAAGGTGAAGGGCCTCTTAGCTCACATAAAAGCCACACTGCACTAAGGGGGAATAATAAGAACTGTTCCTTGGAGCTCTGAAAGCTCCAGCTTATGTTACAATGTAATTCAGCATTGTTTTAGCAATGGTCAATAATCTCTTTAAAGTCCACCCTCCCAAGGGAGGGTGCTGACGTGTTCTTGAATATTTCTAAGTTATTGTTTGTAAAATTAACATGTGAGAAAAGGCCAGAAAGATAAACCTGATGCCTTGTGCCTTGTGGCTCAGGGACTCAGCCTGCTCATGGTCTCCTCTTCAGGCTGTCCTGTAGAGCCAGTGGCTTGAGTGACTGAAAGCCAGTGGGCATAGAAAGTGATGGGAGTCATGTCATGAATGTGACTTCTCTGTGGGAGGGAATGGAAGAGGCTGGCTAGTCACAGGGTCACACGGCCTCTCCTCTGGGAGCCTGTCCTTCCCATCCTGCATGTCTCGTCCAGAAGACTTTGCCCCGTAGAGATGTCAGTGCCTGCTTTATTGTGGAGAATGATCTGAATTCTGTTGTTTAATTAGATGATCAGTCCTTGCATTAAGTGCTGGTGAACTTCTCATCTGTACCACGAGCCATGAATGTTGCCAGGATACTGAGCATCCTGCTCCCATTGGGAACTCGGGAGTGAAGACTATGAGGATGATGCTCTGTAAGTATCTAGAGACATAGCAAGAAAGTGAAGTCAGTAAGATGCTGCCATCCTAACCTGGGCTCCTACTAAGAGCAACCTCAGCACCACACATAATGCCATAAGCCCTCGATTATTTTATTTTATTGAAGCAGGCCTGTGTTAGTAAATTCAGACTGCCAAGGGGAAAGGCTGACATTTTTTTCCCAGGAAGGCTAGGTATAAGGATGAGTCACATCAACTCAAACCACACATCCCAGATCAGTCTGGTTTCAGGAGCTAGCCTAACTTACCTTTTCCTCCATGTTCAGTGAACATGTATGTGGGCCCTCCAATGAACCAGGTTTTGAGTTAAACACCTGGGATATAAAAATAAGCAAGTCATGTTTCTTGTTCTAGAGGAGTTTGTGCAGTAAATGCATAAGTCCACTTAATTTCGCAGAAAATGAAGAAGTCTCTATTCACAATTCTTGTGGGGTTTCATTGAGACGAGGTCTTGTTATGTTCTCCAAGCCAACCTTGAAATCTTCCTCCCCCAGCCTCCTGAGTGCTGATATTACAGAGGGCACCACCCTGCCCAGTGTTTCTATTTTGGATGTGCCAAAATAATGCCCCCTAATATTATTCTTTACTTTTTTTCTATAGCTAAGTTTAATTTGTAGTTTATTGGTACATATTAATAACAGGAAATGAAGGCTCTCATTATGTTCATTTTGGCATTTCCACAATCTAGTCATTCCCTCTCCCATCTCCCACTCCCTCTCCACTTATCCCTAATAGCAACCCCTTTATTTCAGTGTTTACAAGAGAGAGAGAGAGACAGGGAGACTCGGACCCCTAGCTTTGTGAGACTGATGGTTCCTACTCTCGTCTGTTTTCCTGCTAATAATACAGCTGGACTGTTCTCTACGCCTGAGGAAAGTCCCTTGTGGGGACCACATCTTCTCCATCCTCTCATCTACTCATGGGCAGCGAGGCTGGCACCACACCTTGGGTACTGGCACTGCAATGACCTGGCTGGGCAGGTGTTGCCACGCTGGTTTGAATTCCTTCAGGCAGTTACCCAGGAGCGCCATAGCTAGGGCAGATTTGTAATTCTCATTTTTATCATTTGAAGAACTTCCATACTGACTTGCATAGCTAGGTCTCCATTTTTGCAGAGAAGTAGGCCACCAACCTAACTGTCACCAAACTGAATGACTTCCTTTTCTCGTGGGTACATAGGGTGGGAGAGGGCAAACACCTGGGTGTGGAGCCACCTGTGTCCCATCTGTATTCAGAGAGCGTCAGTGGGCTGACCATTGCCCTACTGGTTTTCCACAGTGGTCTAGGTGGATCACTAATTCCTGCCCATGGGTCCACTCTCAAGGTCCCTTAGGACTAGTAGGTTATTTCTATCCTTTTTCTGCCATTGTGAGACACACAAGTGTGTTACTCTGTTGCTCCCACTCCTTACTAGCTATATGCAAATTTGGTAAGTAACCTGAGGCTATGCCTACTTATATTTTCAACTAAAATCACTGGCATCTGTCCACCAATTGCAACACTGCCTCACTGTGGCAATGGGCACATCGCATCACGATGAAATTTCAGCAAACATCCAGAACCTTCCCAGAGGGAAAAACAGAACATGCTTCACATAAAAGCTCAGAGAACAGAATGTCATCTGGCTTTTCAATTGCTACCCCATGAAACAATATTTTCAAAATTGAGGAAAGATGACTTCCAACCTGGAATTCTGCACCCAGCTGACCCCTTCGAAAAGCCCAAAAGCAGCCTTGCAGCTTGTAGTAGAGAGGTGGAAGACATGAAGTTGCTGCTCAGCCTAGGAAGGAGGAGATGGAGGATGCGCACCCAACTGCAGGGGAAAGGCCTTGCTGGGGAGGGGAGCTGAGCTGCAGCTTGCAGAATAAGGCTAGAGCACACAGCAAGGCTCCAGAAGCAGAGGACCCCCAACCAGGCAACGTGACATTTGGCATCAGAGGCTGCAGAGTTGACCTGCCTCCAGCACACCTGTTCTGCAACACTTTCCAGCAATTCTGTTCTCACTGCTGTTCCCGCAAGAGCTGCAGGAACTCGTGGAGTGCCAGTGTTCTCCTGGGGCCTACACCCCAAAGCTCATGCTTACTTTGCTGCACGTCCAATCTCAGTCTCTAAACTAGTGCTGTCTTCACCCATGGGTCGAGACCCCTGGGGTCAAGCAACCCTTTCATATGGGTCACCTGAGATCATCAGAAAACAGAGATATTTACATTACAATTTATAAGAGCAGCAAAATTACAGTTATGAAAGAGCAACGGAAATAATTTAATGGTTGTGGGGGAGGTAACCACAGCATGAGGGACTGTATTAAAGGGTCTCAGCATCTAAATAGCTTTTCCAACCAGCTTAGTTACCTCAAAACTCTCTGAAAGCTCTTTCCAGTCTGGTAGACCAGGAATTACAGGAGTTCTCTCATCTAATCAGCAGTGAGTGTGGTTGGAACATTGAGAACACTGGTGCTGCTGTGGCTCCTGTCAAAGCAAGAATGGTCCTTACTTCAAAATGGGCTCTTTTATTCTTCTATGATCCTACGGGGAAGTGTTGCTGGGTTTGGGTTTTTTTTTTTGTTTTTGTTGGTTTGTTTGTTTTTACACTTTGGGAGTCCATCACCCAGCTCCCAAATAAATACACGGGGACTTATTCTTGCTTATTAATGCCCAGCTTTAACTTGCCTTGTTTCTAGCCAGCTTTTCTAATTATACTAAATTATCCCATTTCTCTTTAACTACATCTTGCCTCTGGGCTTTTAACCTTTCTTTGTTCTATATATCTTTCTTTCCTTCTTTCTCCATGGCTGGCTGTGTGGCTGGGTAGCTGGCCCCTGGCATTCTCCTTTCCTCTTTTTCTCATTTCTCCTCCCCCTGTCTCTTCCTATTTATTATCTCTGCCTAGCAGCCTTGCCTATTTCTCTCTCCTGACTAGCTATTGACTGTTCAGCTCCTTAGTAGAACAATTGAGTGTTTTAAGTAGGCAAAATAACACAGCTTTATAGAGTTAAACAAATGCACCACGTCTTTGCATCATGAAGCAAATATTGTACAGCATGAATGAATGTAACACATCTTCAACAAATATTCCACAGCAAGGAAGTCCATAAACCATGATGGTCATGACATTCAGTCCACAGATGAAAGTGTGGTGTCACCTGGCCACTTTCAACATATTTGGCAAAGGGAGTTGTACATTCCGGCGTTCCTGGTAAGTAGCACGCTGAGTTGGAGTGGCTGAGTAGGAGAAAGAATCAAGACCTGCACAGGAGCAAGAGAAGGAAGCCCTGTGATGGCTGTCTCTAGAATAGGAAGTTGAGTCCCACAACAAGACCTCAGGAAAACCTCGGCTCAGTTATTTTCACAAGTGACAAGCACAGTGCTGGTAGAGGTTCAAGCTGAGGGATCGACCCTCATTGGGATGTCCAAAACAAACCCAGGGTAGCAGAAGGGGAAGCAGGCATCAATCATCTCCATCTGGGAACTACAATCTCTCAGCCCTTCCCCTGGTCTTCTGAATTAAAGGTCACAGAGTCCCAAGGAAGACTTTCCCTATCATGGATGTTCATTTAAAGAGTGAAGAACACGCTGTCATCCTGCCACTGACTGTGAGAAGCCAGGGCCCCTTCAGCGGTCTGTGCCTTATCTCCTTGGTAATAATTCCAGTCACTTCAGACTTTCATGAAAAGTGAGATAACGTGGGAAATCCCCCATAAATAGCAAAATAACAAAGCATACTGCAAATGATGCTGGCTTCTTCTCTAAAGGGCTTCTTCTTCTTCTTCTTCTTCTTCTTCTTCTTCTTCTTCTTCTTCTTCTTCTTCTTNCTTCTCCTTCTCCTTCTCCTTCTCCTCGTCCTTCTTCTCCTCTTTTCCTTCTCCTTCTCTAGGCTTTGCACCATTTGTGGCTTGGGCTCTTCAGTGGCACAGGAAAAGTCAAGGCAGAAGCAGATGGGTGTATTCACAGGGCTTTCAGGCTCAACTGACTCAGCACTCAGCTCAGACTTCTATGGTTTCCAGGCTCCACCTCCACCTCTGAGAAAGCCTCTTGTGCCATTGTGAGGTACTGAGTGTACAAGCCAAATCCAGTTGTGCTGTTTGGAGTTGGGGCCTTGGGAAGGTCAAAACAGAATATTAAGGCACTGATCCAACAGGACTGTAGCTTTATAGGAACGGGGGAGACTGAGCCATGTCACTCCGGCTTACCACGTGACAACTTGCCTTGCCAAGTTGCCACCAGTGAGAGAGATTTCACCATATGCGGCCACTGGATCTTGAACTTCCTAAACCAAGAAAGCACTCATTCTTCACCAGTCATCCAATCTATGATGGTCAGTTACAGCAATAGAAAAAGGATGAAGCAGGTTCATCCCATTCTGTCGCTTAAACAGGGAACTCTTTCCTAGTGGAGCCCAGCTGCTGTGCCGGTTTCTGTCGTGCTGGTCACTGAATTCATGTCTTCCCAGCTGTAGTTGCTAGTTCCTGGGTAAAGACTACAGTCTCACACTCCACAGAGTCAGGGAGGGAAACATGGGGTTGCCAGCCTGTGTTGAAACAACACCCGTGCAAAATTTCCATCTGGAAGCCTCTTGTTGGGAGATCGGCCGTTGGAGAGCAGTTATCCTTCAACTGTAAGTTCCCAAACTGACCTTATCTGTCAAGCGAAGTCAAACTCAGAAGCATTTGATAGCATCGAGCAAGTCGCTGGAAACCGAACTGCACATTGTCCTAAGTTCTTCAAACAGGGTTAACACAAAGCTAGGGAAGCAACCAACCCAACCCTGGGCTGTATTTTTAGAAAGCGCCATAGCTGAACTCACTTTTAAGAGAATATACAAAAGAAAGAACCTAAACCTTGGGAATTGACAGCGCTGAGAGCTATTTAGCGCTTTTCACTGTGCAGTTTCCGCCGATAGAAACAGGAAGGGAGCTGTAAAGGGCCTGTCCATTGAAAAGAGACCAAAGTAAGAAGGCAAATAAATATTGGAGTCACTGGCTATGGCAACAGGCGATCTCAGGGCCTTTCACATCCTCTCTAGGGAAAGGAATGTTTTATGCTAATTCTTGATGTCAGTAGATGGCATTTTTACCCCAAATGTTGATCTTAATGAAAAAATAAAAATTTCCATCAAGAAAATATTTTTGTGATGGGTGCCAGTTCCAGGGTCTCAAGGACTTAAAAAGGCAGAAGTGGGTTTTTATTGTTCCAGTCAAACTTAACTGATAAGTCTTAAATCATTATAATTGCATTTTGGGTAGTAACAGCGTGTTCTTTGCTTCTGTTTTCTTACATTTGGGGTTCCATGAAACAGGATGTGTTGTGGAGGACATGGCTGAGCAATTTCCTATGGGCACATACATGATGCCCAGTGGCCCTTGGACTGACTTCTTTTCTGGGTCCTTTGTGAATCAGGAGAGACATCAGTAGAAAGCTCCGTGGAGAGGAAGTGTCCTTGGCATTCTCCCTTGTTGTCTCCTGAACTCGGGGACGGTGCACAGGTCTGTCACATCAGGCCAAGCGTGCACCTCACCGTTGGTGACAGCAGGCCCCATCTGGCTTCCTACTTCAAAGCCTTTCGCCTTCCTGAACATGCTTCCGAGTCGTATTTTCCAGGGCTGCCGACCATGCAGTCCCTCAAGAGCATGAAAGGTCAACCTTTCATCCAGGCCCGAGAGGAATACACTTGGAGCCTTTCCTTTTGTGTTTGCCTTTGGGGAAGTCATAAAAACAGCTTTGATAATTAGTAAACAGCCAACATTTCCCCAACACTCATAAAACATGAAGGCAGAGGGGAAACCCAGCCTGCCTTTCAAGTCTCTGGGAGGCTCGAGTTCCAGGGTCCCATGCTGCCAGGTCTGTCGACAGTGTCTGATTCACACTGGAAGGAGGGTGGGTGGGTTCAAGTTTCTGTCCTGGCTGTGGCATGCAAATCATTAACAGTAAAGAGCCAGCCTGGTTCATAACAGATCAGAGACTAGGGTCAAATGCCGGGTGGGCATAGATTTAAATTTCTCATGAGTTATAAGAAGTTACTATTTTGATATGTTTTTTTCTTGCCTTCCTGGAAAGTCTACTATGTGTATATAGAAGAATTTCTAATCTGTTTGACTTTAAAAAAAAAATAAAAAAAACCTTCAGTTGATGGTCTGGGAATGTAGTTCCATGGCATACTCACCTAGTACATACAAGGTCCTGGGTTCAAACCCCTAACATTACAAAAGAAGAAATAAAAAACACCACCACCCAAACCAGACATAAAGAATATTAGCTGCCAAATTTAGATCCATCTATCTGTAATATGTAGGTAGTGAGTGCAGCATCATAAGGACTGGCAAACTGACCTGTTTGTCATACAACCCAAGGGTACCACAAAGAAGGGGAAAGGTGCAAAGCCACCCCAGCCACCTCAGAGTTAGCTTGGCTGAACCTTGGCTTGCTTGAACTACAGTTGAACTCTCGGGGCCCATAAATATCCTCTATCTTGAAACATTAACAATTTCTGGAAGTCTTTGACTTGAAACAGAGGATGAATACAATGACATGAAACAAGTATTGCCACTTTGCAGGTGGTAACATTGTGCCTGCTGTGCACGGGACCCTGCACAGAGAGAAACGGGACCCTGCACAGAGAGAACTGAAAAGAGGCAGCAACTTCAGCGTTGGGCTCCACAGGTGTGCGCACAGCAAAGAAAAGCTGTATTGTTAGCTGAATAAAACAAGACGATGTCTAATCAAAGTTGCTCGTTGAAGATACAGAATCCAGTAGGCTTAGCTGGAAAGCAGAGGAGGAATGTGTTGAAATCTCAGCTTCCACCCCAGGCATGGCTGCTGAGGATCCAGGGTCCTAGAGGCCAGCCACTATGAGCTTGTCCATCAGCCATCATGGCATTGATGTGCTGATACTGTTGTCCTCTGTCCTGTGACATTTGATCCAGATTAAAAGCCCAGGATCAAATCCAATAAGGTTTGCTGTAGCTCCCAGGATGTTAGGGCCATTTCCAGTTTCTGGGTGGGGAACTCACAAACTAGGGATTCTCTGAGCACTGGAAAGAGCTGGAATGGGGAAGGGGGGACAGTGCAGAAGGGAAGAGAATAGGAGAGCTAGATACCTGGCATAGCCTACAGATGCTCTGCCCCTGGTACTCACATCAGCTTATAAGGAAAGGGTAACCTACCTTCTGAAGGGCATACCAGGACAGAAGACTTCCTCCAAGTCTTCTGGTTCACTTTACAGTTGGTCTTACCCAACTAACTAAAACTTCCAGAACATTGTCACCTGTAGTGATTAGCTGCCTTGGTCAGAACAGCTATGAAGTCTTAGGTACCCTTTCTCTCTGTGTGTGCAGCTGACACTTAGGTTTTTCCACAGAAAGCTTTGTTTAAATTAGCTCTAAAGCTTTCTTCATTTAAAAATAAATTCAACTGTAAATGGAGAAAATGAAACCCGTGTTTCATATTGTCAGCTTTGATGACTTTCCTTAGAATTCTTTTTAAAAAGGGAATCTTTGGCCTATGCTTTTTGTCTCTGATCTGTCTACATTTACATTGAATATTTTCTTTGGAACGATGCATGTTGTGTGTGGGCATATACTGTGATCTCTATAGGAGCCCAGTGGGATACATTATGGTCTAGATATGGTGAGATTACTAGGAGGCCAAGCGGAGGTGGTGCACGCCTTTAATCCCAGCACCCAGCACTTGGGAGGCAGAGGCAGATGGATCTCTGTGAGTTCAAAGCCAGCCTGGTCTACAAAGTGAGTTCCAGGACAGCTAGGACTGTTAGAGAGAGAAACCCTGTCTCAGAAAAGAAAAAAAAAATGAGTCCGATTAATATGAGTCTCATAGGACCCTACAAGAGCCCCTTGTTGGTCTTTTTCTCTGGCTTCCTGACTCATTCTGTGGGCTCTGCCTCCTTACCCACTCCTGACCTTGTAATGCCCTTATCTATGAAGCAATGTAACTAGGCAGGCCCTGCAAAAGCCAGAGAGCCTGCTTTTTGGACTTTTAATCTCCACAACAGATCTAAATAACCCTTTTGAAAAAGGGAGGGAGCCATGAGACAGCTTAGCAGGTGACAGCACCTGCCCCCGGAAGAAGCAAGCCTGATGGCCTGGGTTCAATCTCCAGAACCCGCATGAAGGGGGAAGAAGAGAATCAACTCCAAAAACAAATGCACTGTTTCATGAGCATGAACACTCACATATGCATCTCTCTCTCTCTCTCTCTCTCTCTCTCTCTCTCTCTCTCTCTCTC
>LOEQ01001259.1:150887-161173 GCA_001685075.1 Bramus lutescens
TTTCTTTCTTTCTTTCTTTCTTTCTTTCTTTCTTTCTTTCTTTCTTTCTTGTACTCTACAAAGATACAGAAGTCTAAGTAACAAATTAACCTTGACTTTAGTTGCTTACTTTCATTGCTTTCTGCTTAAGAGCAGAATGCTAATAACACGGGAAATTTTTTTCCCTCAAGACAGGGTTTCTTTTTGTAACCATGGCTATCACAATACTGGCTCTGTAGACCAGGTTGGTCTTAAACTTACGGAGATCCACTTACCTCTGTCTCCCAAGAGCAGGGATTAAAGACATGTGCCAGCATTGCCCAACATGAAACTCTATTTAAAAAAGCAGACTGAGATGAGACACTGAATCAAAGGGAAAGGGTGCCAAAGTTATAGACAAGGATGAGCTCTAAAGGCATTAATGTTCTCTCTGGAAAAAAAAAGACTGCTTGAATAATCAATATTCTAACAGGGAGATAGCTTCAAGGACATACAGCTAGCATTCAGCAGCAGCCCCTATATGTTCATACACATCTTCCCATCTCCTTTGCACTTTGTGTGGCCATTTAACTAAGCACAGCCTATGGTTTCTGAATAGCTGTGTGAAGTGTAACTCCCCCACGGTATTGGGCTGTATAGCAGGAAGCAAAATGATCCAAGATTGCAGAAGACACAGAATGAACATAGATCACTGAGTCCCTATGTGGATGACAGCTGCCTGGTAGAGCTGCGGGACCCCATCAGACTGCATGAGCGAGGACCACTCTGCCGTCGAGTCTCTGCAACATATGGATTGTTACAATAGCATTTATTATCCATCCAAATCATGATGTATTCTTTAAGATGCATTTATAGCTTTCCTGCTCCCCCCTTTTTAACTGCATTTGGTTTTTATGAAGGATGAACCACGCGTCTCTTCAAAAGTCATCAGTCATATTTCCCAATCACAATCATTGTGTCCTAGGAGTCTCTAAAATGAAAGAAACAAAGCATGAGACATGTTCTGCCAACTTGATGCTTCCATACAAAAGTCCCCGGTCCAGATGATCTCCCAGTTTGGGCTTTTGTTTCTTGCTTGTGTTCTCTTTGCCTGAAATGCCTCTAGCTCTCTGCGCCTGGCACAAGCCCACTGATGCTTCGTGGTCCAACTCAAATGTCAGCTTCTTCTTTGAAGCGTTTCTTGAGCCTGCCTCGGGCAGGATTACTCATTCTTTTCCTCTGTCCTAACAGAGGTCATTGATGACCTCTTTGCTGGCAGTTCCGGTGTCTTCATTTCAGTGCACATCCTACTCAACCTCCTTAGCTCTTGCTGATTTTGAAACTTCCTTCTGTACTTACAAACTTTGCTTTTTGCTGGTCTTTCTCAGGACACAGCTTACGAAACTCCTTCTGGGGGTCAGAGTATCTGTGCTGTGCTGTTGTCTTGCATCTAGTTTCATGACTTGTGAAAAATGAACACCCCATCTTCCCTCTAGGTTCTATAAACAGGAGCAAGCCAACAACTTCAGACATTCTTATCGCTAGCCACACGCTGTCCTAGAAATCTCTCCTGGCAGAACTCCAAACACTGTGCAGGGCAGATTCATTTTCTCCTTCCTTCTCATAGACACTTTGCCTCTGGATCCCACCTTCTACTTCATAACATCCCTGATCTGTGACCACCCAAGCCTGTAGGTGCCAAAGCCTGTCCTTGTTCTTTCTTCTTCATTTCCCACAATCCACTTCATCCTGATTCTTAGCATCTGGTCACTGAAACAGAGGGAAACTCGGAGTTGGAATCATATTTCAATGCCAAAGATCTAGGCTCAAAATCAGACTCAGTCCTGGATGGTCACATGACATCAAGTTACTGAACTCTCCGAACTTCTAATTTCTGATCTGCATGGGAAAAAAATAGACAGCTCTCCGGGGTGTTTTAAGCATTAAATGGGAAAATATTCAAAAAAAGAAAACAAAAAACAAACAGTTAGTTTGGATAGAGCAAATACAACAAATTTTCATCTCCACACATACATACACAAAACCTTCCCACCTTCCCATTGCTGTGGCTGGGGCTTCACTGTCTCTCACCTGGGGTAGTGTCATGAGTGACCCTAGAACAAGTCTCTGTCACTGTTCTCATCTCACAAAGAGGTTTTTCTTTCTTTTCTCTTTTTTTTTCTTTCTTCAAAGAGCTTCTCTCTCACACACAAATCAGTCGCATCATGCCCCAGCTTCCAAGTTCTGCTGGACTGACAAAGATAAAGGCGCTAATCACCTCCCCTGTTATCTCCTCTTCCCAACGACGTCATGTCTGTTCTGGCCAGAGCCCTTTTGATGGCATGGTACAAATGCTCACTGCAACTGGTGTAAGCGAAAGGGAAGGCTCACGCCAGATGCCAAGAGCTCTTGGAGAGCCTTGACATTGGACCCCAGCCAAGTCTAAGTCAACTGCGAGGCCTCATCCCCCTGCGCCTGGGCCAAAATTATAGAATGCTAGTGAAATGTAATAAAATAACCTTCCCGAGGCCGGAGCGATAGCTCAGAAGGTAAATGAACTTGCTGCCAAATCTGATGGCCTGAATACAGTCTCTGAAATCCACATGGTAGAAGGAGAGAATGGACTCCTGCAAACTGTTCTCTGATCACCACACACACAAATTCACACACACACACACATACACACATGCACACACGTGCACACGCGTGTATGTGAATAATTAAATGAAATATTTACCCTTTTGCTCTCTCTGCATGTTTGAAATTAAAAGAAAAACCCTTCAGGTGCCCAAAGGCACAAGTTCAGCACAGTTACTAAGAGGTGGAGAAGCTGTGTGTGGTGGCTTTTGACTTTCATCCCAGCAATTGGGAAAGCTGAGGCAAGAAGATTGCCCAGGAGTTTGAGGCCAGATTGGACTACATAATTAGTTCCGGGTCAGCCTAGGCTACAAAATCAGACCCCATCTGAACTGTCTCCAAAAGGTAAGGTGAGAAGAAGAGAAGAGAGATGAACTCACAGGGAGTTTGTACTAGATAACCCTCTAGGGCCAGAGCTTGGGGCTCTGAAGTCAGAAAGACAGGATCAGGGTTAGGAAGGAGAGGCCACTCCAAGGGACCTGACTACTTGCCCCAAGCTCCCTGCTTAAAGAACTAAGAACAGATGCTCAAGACCACTCCCGCAGGATATTTAAACTGCCCCCCAGAGAAAATGTGTGGTTTTCCAGTCTTCATTTCTCCTCTCCTCTCTGAGAGGCTGGAAAGCCATCCAGGAGTGTTTGTATCCATTAAACCTGGGCTTTATCTAATTTGGTTTGATTTGGTCTGATTTAGATTATTGTGTCAGTGGAGTGGCTTATTGGGGTGCAGAAACTTTTCAATATGGTTTTCTGTTCAACTTTTATCTGTACAATTATATTTTCTCTTTTTTTAGATTTACTTAATTTTATATGTATGTTTTCCTTGAATGTGTGTATATGTACCACAAACTTGCCTGATGCCCTAGGAGGCCAGAAGAGGGCATTGGATCATCTGGAACTGGAGCTACAGATGTTTGTGAGTTGCCATTGAGTACAAGAAATTGACCCAGGCTCTCTGTGATAGCAATAAGTTTCTAAACTACTGAGCCATCTCTCCTGCCCCATGATTTTGCTTTTAAACTCCTAAGCTTAGCACTTAAAGGACAAAAAGAGTCTCAAACAGTAAAAAAGCCTCTTGAGAAGAGGAATGGGGAAGGTCTCAGGCAGGAAAGCAGCTTCCTTATGGGAGGTGACTGAGCATTCAAGAGGGAGGGTCTGGTTAGAGGAAGTGACTTTTGAAGAACGTATCTTGTCCTCGGAACCCCCTTTTCAGCTTTCTGGCCACTGTGAGGTAAGACCTTTCTTCTGTCATGCCTTTCCACCATGGTGTTTCCATTCTGTCACAGACCTAAACTCAGTGGAACAGGAAACTGTCCTGAGACTCTGAGGCAAAACAAGGCCCCCCTCCCCTTACGCTGTTAATCTTAGGTATTTGGTCACAGGGATAGAAGGCTGAAGAAATCACGAGGCTAGCTTCTTCAACTTAGACATAATCAAGGAACTCAATAGAAGAGATCTTGAGGCGTGAGGGAGCTTGACAAACTCACGTGCCAAGTGACTTTGTGAACTTCAGTGGGGAGACAGGCTCCTCAATCAAGCTAGAAGCCCATCCTCAAACCAGCCATCTCCCCAGAGTGAGGATGGAGGCCACCACAGTTCCTTGTAGTTCAGGGGACTCCTGTGCAGAGTGGCATCCCAGTGAGTTTTACTGTGCATAGATTATCTTTAGAAGAATAAACTGAGTGTGCTTAACCTGGACAATCAGAAAACTGACATGCTCCTAAGTCCAAACTGCCACAGGTCACAGGAAATTCTACCCCCTGAAATTGTGTCATGCACAAAATTATTGAAGACATAACTTATATACACTTGCCTTCAGCTGTGCCTATAAAGTAGATGAAACAAATTATCGTAAAGCCCAAATCCCACCCCCAAGTTTTCTCATTTTATATGTATGCAAATATTCCAAAATTTGAAAACTCTCAACTCCAAAACCCTTCCGGTCCCCACATTTTGGTAAAGGGCACACTCTCGGGTAAATATTTCTAAGACTTTGGCTGCAAAAGCCCTTGGTCCCCTGCTTTCCCTACTTTCAAAAAACACAAAACAAACAAACAAAAGCAAAGGGCTCTCCTCAGAAAGGAGGCTCACCCTGGGCTTTGAAGTTTTTATCTACGCTCTCTCCAGGGATCAGTGACAAAGGCAGAGAAGGCCAGCTCTGTCTCTGGGGCCCTGGCTTTAGACTATACAGTTTTTGTCTCTGATCTGTCCTGAAGGCTTGTTCCATTGTCTTGGAGCAGGGCCACCCTTGCACAGGAAGCTGTGTGTATCACTGTTCACTGCAGGCAGAAATGCTGCAAAGGCCTTCCTATGACTGATAAATGGTGTTTGGTTTGGAGCGAGAGGAAAAATAAGGCACTCGGGATAACAGGGGCTGGTGGGAAAACATTCGGAACTCCTCCAGAATAAGAGCAAAAGAAGAGAGGGCTTTGAAGGTTCCAAGCAGTGGTAACTAACCAGGAACAATGAAGGCAGCTCAGAAGGCGCTTCCTTCCACCCAGCTGCAGTCAAAGCCACCGGTCTCCTGGCCAGGGAGCTGGCAGGAACTGTGTTATGGCTGGGGAGAACAAACAGGCTTGGTCAAGGAAGCCAAGCCCCTTCAAAGGATTACCCCCACACCCCCCATCACTTCAGGGATGTTTGCTGACAAGGTAAGGTGTCCCCTAGTGGAGAATGACATGAGGCCACCCTAGGAAGAAGGCTAAGCAAGCCAAGAGAGAGAAAAGCTGTCTGTCCCTCCTAAACAGGGCGAGCATGTTATTTGTTTTCTTTGAACATCTCCAGTTTTTGTCTTGCTGAGTGAGGGGGAAGCAATGAGGTGTAAGGAGGGACGGAGACTGAAGAAAAGGCTAAGGAAATGAAAACTTGGGCAGGGGACAGAGAAGGAAACTTTGGAGGGGTGGGGTGGGGAGACTTAATTTACTTGAAGGTGTTAGCTTCAAGTTGTCACCTCTCTCTGACCAAGAAGTGCTGTTGAATGCATCAGCAAAATAGTCATTTTTTCCCCTCACACACAGAAAGATGGGCTCTTTTTTATGGGCTACTGACTTTCGAATTAGGTGGGTGTGGGGTGAGAGCTGAATTCTCTGTGGCCTGCCCCAGCTGAGTTACCCTTTAAATAAATTGTTGCTATGGAACTTCCCAGGCCTTTGACCAAAGTGCCAACTTGGCATGAAGAAAGGAAAATAATTTCTTCCCTTATCTCTATCCCCAGAGCTCTGTAACTATAGTTATAGCTAGCCGATTTACTAATAATTGAATGCAGCACTTATTGAGAACGCTTGCCCTCTGGGTCGTCTGGTGGCAGACTCATACGGAAAGAATCAAAGTAAAATGCGATGTTGCTCGGCAGGAACCAGCGGAGGAGAAAAACAAAGCAGACCTCTTCTCCCCCGACTCTAGGCTCATGGAGGATAATGAAGCCACACTGTGCAGGGCAGAGACAGAAAAACGCAGCACAGCTCAAAGTCTGGCAAGAGAAGGAATGGCTACTGAAGACGTAAGAAAGGAACAGGCCAGAGTAGAGATCTGGTCCAGGGTCCAGAACTGCCAGATCCCACAGTTGGGAAGTCACCTGGCTAGGCCAGCACTTTGTGTGCCCACCAGGCCTCTGGCACTGTAGTTTTCGGGACAGGTCTGTTATATTAATGCATAACTGTATTAACAAATAGCGTTATCTGCATGGGATATAATCTGAGACCCCCCACCCCCCGAGGAGACCTAAAGCCACAGATGGTTTTGAATTGTGTTAAAATTGTGCATTCCCTGTACATATATACTTAAGCTAAAGTTGAATACCAATAAAGCGGTCAATCAAAGCAACCTGCTATGTCATACTGGTCTGTGGAAGTTAACAAACTCGGCACCGGATGCTCCCTTAGGCGAGGAATTTTCACAGAGGAAGAATTTTATGGTTTCTTTTGGCATCCCAAGTTGCTGGCATCGTCATCACACACTTCCAAGGACACTATTAAGAAAAGTAAGGAGGAAGGTTCTCTGAAGATAAGTCTACTGATGTTGTGATATAAAATTTGAAAACCAAGCTGACAGTGGCAGATGCTAGACTCAGGGAGCCTGATGGTGGTTATGATTTGGATGTGAAATACACCACACACACACACACACACACACACACACACACACATTTTGAGTATTTGGTGGCACTGTTTGGAGAGATGGTTGAAGCTTTGGGATAAGACCACTTGGCGTAGGGTCTTTCGGGATCATAACCCAGATACCCCTAGGTCCCATCCACTACTTTGTAAAGATTAAGGAGCTCCTACAACATGCTTTTATTTCCACGCCTTCCTCGTCATAGTGAACTGAACTTCATCCAAATATCTCCTCCCTGGAGCTACTTTGTCAGGTGTCATGAGAGCAACAAGGGAGATGAGCAATCCAAGGACCAAAAGGATGGTTCACCTGCGGAGTGAGATGTCCCAAAAGCGTGTGAGACACCACCATGCCACATAAACAGTGAAGATCTTCTTAGAGGCGCACCACTTCAACAAATGTATTTCTGGAAACTAGCAATGAGAATTTTGAATATTGATTGATCATTCAATAGCAACGGAAGCCTACATACTTGAAGCAAGCATTTGAGTGTAGAGATTTCTGTATACCATGAACCCTAGAGACTTTATACAATGTACAAAGTGAGCTGCGTTGCTGCAAATTAAGCAGTTGAAATGGCATTTCTCTTCCATGTGGTGACCTGAAGACCAGGCTGTTTGATCTTGTACCTAGGCCTTCCAGAACTGCAGGACTTCTAAGACCACTATGGAGTAGGAAAGAGTATGGATCAGTTGTTCCTAACAGCAGTCATTAGCAGCGTAAGACTAACTTAATTTCATTTTACTTTATTAATTATTTCATTGATTTAAACTGATTTAAATTAAGTAAAAGAAAAGGTTTGTATCCTTGCTCACAGGAAGCTGGTGGCTTTCATGCTGAAAAGTGCAGGAACGGAGCAGTTTCTTCACTATAGTAAGTTCTAGAGGCCAGAACTAGTCTAGAGCCCAGCTTCTTAACATCCAGGCTGTGATCCCATATGGCGTCATAGAGCTGAGTGTGGGTGTCTAAAAAAAAATGGCATCACTAGCAGGTTTCTGAATGCCAGTGCTCAGATAGTAATTCAGAATCAAACGAGTAATGAATGCAAGGTGTTTCCGGCCATCCTTGCCCATGATGTGGCTTTCACTGCCTTTGTGTATGATGTGGTGTTGTTTTTGTCCTTGGAACATAAGGACAAACGCCTCCAGATAGGGCGCCAACAGCATACCAAAGAATCAAGTGTGCACGGCTCTAGTCTGGTGAGCCAATGAGTTTAACTGAGGTTGCTGTCACCAGCTCAACTGAGGGATTACTTGAAGGAGCATGGGCAACTTACAAGCTGTTAAATATCAAAGAAGTCTCCCCCACCAGCAAGTATCTGCCATTTATACACTGTTAGGGAAGGTTGAGGCCTTGCACAGCTAGTACACAAACTTGTGTGCCACCAGTACACTACCATGGAGCCTTGGGAACCCCTTACGTGCTACCTCATGAGCGAGTCCTTTTTCGCCTCCATGAAGGGATGTTAACAAGCTCCCTTTGGTGAAAATCTCAAGGTTGTGTAGTCAGAGTTGCTTAGTTTTCCAGATAACAACAGCCATGTGATACCTATGGAACAAAGTCTAAAGGATGGTAGACTCCTTTGATAGGCTGTGGTACCTTTAGGAAATGAGGCCCTGACTGGAGAAAGCTGTCTCTGGGCCTAGGGCTCCATCATGTCACTTTCTGCTTCCTGGTCTATCTGCCGTATGGGGATCTCTGCCACATGCACCCACTACTGTGGAGCCACCATGCAAAGCCTTCCCTGCCATGATGGACTGAAATGCCTTGGAATCCCAGACCAGGATATAGTCTTCCTCCGTTAAGTTGCTCCTGCTGGGTATTTCATCACAGCACAGGTCACATAACAAACTTCCAGGCCAGACACAAAATGCTTGACCACTGAGTTCAAGGATGGAGAACTCCTAAGGATGGGAGGGAAGCATCATGGTGACAAAGGAAAGGAAATCGTGTTTACTATACTGGGTTGTAACATGTGGAGCAAATTATGCTAAGATGTCAAGGGATGCTGTAAATAGATTCAAAATGGATTCCGATAAATTCATGCATAATAGGCATCATTATTAACAGACTCTTAAAGGGAAGTTGAGAATATATTCTATAGGCATTGCCATTTCTTTAAGGTCAGTGTCATAGGCACCCAACTCAGAGATGGGCTGATATGAGAGATCACTCACAAGCTTTAGATGACATTTATTAGGTTCCTATCCTCCTATTTTGGTGTCAAGAGCTTTGGGGTCTGTCTACTCTGAAAGCATTGGTTGTGTTTCGAGTTGACAAAGGGCTGGTGGATTGCATGGTTTATCAATCCTAAGTCATTTGTAAAGACTGACAATCTCCTCCATTCCCTTTCAGTTAAATCAACCCTGGCATTTAGTTGGCCCCCAGAGCAGTACAAATGGACTCGATATGTTACCAATTAGATGTATATTACTACCAGCCATCAGAAACTTATCTTGCCCTGGAGACAGGAATAAGCCTCTATTTCAAACCACACTCAAGAAAAAAAAGACAAGAGAGGAAATAGATGGGGCCAGCTCGTTCCAGACGTGAGAATCCGCTGGACTACAGACAGGAAGCATTGTCACTGGGAAGGGGCTTAATGGCGGTCTACAGTTTATCCATCCCTTCAGCCTGCAGCTCAGGTAAGGAGGTCCTAGGAGGAAACAGGAATAGCAGCTGTGTCTAAAGGGTACCCCCTGACGCTCACTGAGACCACTTCTACACTTTGCTGCTTAGGCTAAGTATAGGATAAAGGATGTTACTTTCATATTTGAAATTGATGCTAACCTGACTCCAGGTTGTTTTGGAAATGCTGAGTTTGAATGCAAAGCTAGAGGGATAGCAATAATCTTTAAAAAGCTTGACAGGTGTTGGCTACATGTACAATGAGCCGCAAAGTCATTCTACCTTGGCATTTATGGTCAAAATGGAGTCAATTGCTGCTATGAAAAATGAAGTCAAGACCAGAAAGATTGCTCAGTGAGTAAAGATGCTTGCTGCCAAGTCTGAACACATGAGTTCAATCCCTGAATCCCACATGGTAGAAGAGAAGTGGTTCTCAAAGTTGTGTTGTCGTTCAACCTCCACACACGTTGTGGCATATGTGTGGAGGTCCCCACTCCAGATACCATAGCAGACTTTGTAGGAGCTGGCTCCCACACATATGCATGCTTCCCCAATAAATTTAAGAAGCGATAAAACGGAGTTGAATTATCCAGAACAAAACACAGCCTGAAAGCCGGCATGTTACACAAAAAAGAGTGATTAAGGATGGCCACCGCTTGAGTTTCACAGGAGCCACAGGCCTGGAGAAGGACTTAGACCTTCTCCCATTTGGCCACAATGTAACTAAATTCATCTTCCTTTACCAATGCTCACTATCACACCATGGAGCTCACCTTACCAGTCTCTGTTTCCTGGTACCTTACGAGTGTATGGAAGCTGAGGTGGCAGGGCTTATAGATGTTGGAGGAAGCCGCTAGTAGGTTCCTGGCCACTTAACCATGAAATAATCACACAGAAGCTGTATTATTTAAATCACTGCTTGGCCCATTAGCTCTAGCTTCTTATTGGCTA
>LOEQ01001259.1:179573-202092 GCA_001685075.1 Bramus lutescens
CCACTTGCCGCCAGTGTTTCTCAGGCCGACATCAGAAGCACTAATTGTTGAACCAGCTCTCTATGGCTCCCACAGCCAGAGAATAAAGCTCTACTGTGGTCGCATTTGGCTTTCCAATTAACTGAGCCACATGAGCTGAGATGACAGTACCCACAGTACCCAAGACCACTCATCACGTGAGTCCCAAGTCAACAGAGCTAGTGGCAAGGCTTTCTATCTTGTTTTTTTTTTTTTCCCAATTCTTACAGGGAACAAATGTGGACTTATTTCTTTATGTAGACTGATTGTAAGTTGTGATGCTCTTGAGGGAATGACACCCCTCCCTCCCCCATTTCTATGTACCTTTCAGGCTTACGTGCATATCAGATGGATGCCTGAGCTGGGTGACTCCAGGCATTTGGAGCAACTAACTACCCATGATGGTCCTTGGCAACTCTAAGCTGAGACTGTTCACCTTGGTTGAATAAAGTGATTTTTCTTCTCCCTTTTCAGCAGCATGCTTTTCTCAGGGTTTTGATTCAACCCTCAACCTTTAATCAAGGCTTATTAAACAGTGTACCTCTGCTCCACTTCATATTTAGAAATCAAGGGAAGTGTTACACCAGCCCCACAGGCCACAGTGTAGTCAGAATGAGGAGACTAGTGCCCAAGGATGAGTGAGTCAGGAAGATGTCTTTGAGCTGCAGCTAGCAGCAATACTACGCCCACCTGGTGTGATAAAGGCTTGCTTGAGAAGTTCAGCAGCCTCCAAACCCCAGGAAGTGCAATGGGAGCCTCTTTGCTCTTTCTCTCATCGCTTGGAACAGCTCAATGCTGTCCTTGCCTCTGCACACTTTGTTATGATTTTCGTTTCTTTAAGAGACAAGCCACACCCACTCCTTCCCCCATCCACTGAGGCAGGCTGATCTTCAGTTTCCGGCCTGAGCTCGCTCTTCTTTCTGTCTTCCTCTCGGAGAGGCAGCTTCACTTCTGCCTCTCTCCCCACTTCTCTGCTCCCCCTTTCTCTCTCTCTCGCTGTCCTCTTCTTCTCCCCCACTCTCCTCTAAGTAATAAATATCCAATTCTATTCCATACGATGTGTCTGTCCACGTGTCTTCTTGGAAATTTGTTAGGGGCTGTTAGAGAAATGCTACACTGTGAATTTCCAACACACACTTGCACACTTGCATACAAATAGACATGCTTGCACACACACTTGTAGGTGAGTGTGTACACACATACCCACAGACTCACATACACATGCATACACACATCCCTGGTATACTCCTCCAGGGACCCATTGAAAGGGCAATAAGCATGTTTCCCAAATGCTAAAGTGAACCTGAGATGAAGAATCAGAGAAGGTGAGGTTTAGTGACTAACTGGTCTCTTTTATATTTTCAAACAGCTGTCACTTTGATGATTTCATGAGACTAAATATTTCTGATAACGTTGATCCTGATGACTAAACATTCATTGTTAGTCAAGCATTGTACAAAGCCATTGATGTACTTGTAGTACTTGATTCTATCTCTTCTGTGATAATATATTCTGCCCTGTCCATTCTTTAAATGAGGAGACTCAGACTTGGGGACTTAGCCAGAATTTCACATCTCAGCCCAGGTTTATCTTGTTCAAAGGCTCAGCTCTAACTCTTTGCTTTTACATGTATGCTTCAGTCCCACTTCCTCTATAGAAGAATCACTTCCTAATACAGACAGGGACCCAGGTCAATCCTGTCTGAACATGGTACGCCATTTCTCACCTTTTTGATTGACAGCTGTGGCTAATGAGTCACTCTGGTAATGAGACAAGTCGTGTGCTATTCTCAACAAGTGCTCAGTTTAAACATGTGGAATAGTTTAAAATATTTTATTATCATTGTCTTTGTTTTTTATTATTGTTTATGTTGTGATGTGACTCCTGCTGTCGATCACCTATCCCAACCCTCCATGTATAATGATGACAGACCCACTCCATATGCTACATACCTAACTGTACTTTTCGTGGACCTTGCCAAATTATCTGTCTCTCATAGGTATTCTCGCCTCACTTTCCTAGGTTCCTATATGCAAGATTAAATCAAAATTAGTTAAGAGATCTACACAACCCAGTGTCACAGGAGAATGGAGACATACACTGTTTTGTTGTAAAATGCTTTTAGTGCTCATGTATCCTGCGTTCTGTCTGCTGGTCTTGCCCGAGATCTATCAGGCTTGTGTGCCCTGTATTAACCTATTTTCTGTTGTAACCTGAAGCTGAGTACTTTATAAAAAAAAAAAAGGTTTATTTAGCTCATAGTTTTGGAGGCTGAAAGTTCCTGATCAAGTAACCCCTCAGGTCAGCTTCCAGGAAGGCTTCCCTGGCTGTGTCACAAACGGGAGAAAAGGAAACAGACTTGCAGAAGATGTCACATGCGGAGGGGTGGCTTCATGTTATAACAACCCACTCTCAAGAGAACCAACTCATCCAGGAGAAAAATATGAAAACTTTCCCATTCTACACACTTAAGGACGCTAGCCTTCCCCAGGCTGCACACTTAAGGATGCTAGCCTTCCCCAGGCTGCACACTTAAGGATGCTAGCCTTCCCCAGGCTGCACNAAAAAAAAAAAAGGTTTATTTAGCTCATAGTTTTGGAGGCTGAAAGTTCCTGATCAAGTAACCCCTCAGGTCAGCTTCCAGGAAGGCTTCCCTGGCTGTGTCACAAACGGGAGAAAAGGAAACAGACTTGCAGAAGATGTCACATGCGGAGGGGTGGCTTCATGTTATAACAACCCACTCTCAAGAGAACCAACTCATCCAGGAGAAAAATATGAAAACTTTCCCATTCTACACACTTAAGGACGCTAGCCTTCCCCAGGCTGCACACTTAAGGATGCTAGCCTTCCCCAGGCTGCACACTTAAGGATGCTAGCCTTCCCCAGGCTGCACACGTAAGGATGCTAGCCTTTCCCAGGCTGCACACGTAAGGATGCTAGCCTTTCCCAAGCTACACATGTAAGGATGCTAGCCTTCCCCAGGCTGCACATATAAGGATGCTAGCCTTCCCCAGGCTGCACACGTAAGGATGCTAGCCTTCCCCAGGCTGCACATATGAGGATGCTAGCCTTCCCCAGGCTGCACATGTAAGGATGCTAGGCTTCCCTAGGCTGTATACCTAAGGATGCTAGCCTTCCCCAGGCTGCACATGTAAGGATGCTAGCCTTCCCCAGGCTGTATACCTAACGATGCTAGCCTTCCCCAGGCTGCACATGTAAGGATGCTAGCTTTCCACAGGCTTTACATGTAAGGATGCTAGCCTTCCACAGGCTGCACATGTAAGTCTAGCCTCCATCTCCTAAAGTCTCTCCAACTTTTAACATGGCCACCACACTTTCGCATAGGAGCCTTTGGGGGGACACACTCCGTCCTAGCCAAACTATAGCATCCCCAAGGAGGCCATTCTGAGCTGGATTGACTGCAGTCACCAGTGTGGATAAACTCTGGGACAGTTAGAACTCTTGCTGGGCCTTTTGTAATTGCCATTCAGGGTTAAGGCCAGGGCTGAAGCTTTGGTTACAGTTCCACACTGTATTTTATAGGAAACTGAAGCTGTAGGGGAGAGAAAAGGCAGAGCTCATCTGCTGAAGTAGCAGCTAAGGGTACACAGCATGGAAGGACACAATTAGCAGCAAGAATGCGATTTGAATCTGTGCACTCTCAACCCCCTTCTCCCCACAGAAAGAAGAAAATAGAAGTGCTGGCCAGGTTTTGTGAAATACAGCACACAGACAGAGATGTCAGGACGGATCTTACTGGAGATGAATATCTAAGCAACAGTTCAAATGCTATTGACTTAACAGGAACCAACTGTGCCTTTTATGAACAAACCTAAATCAGAACAGAAACTTCAGGGCTAACTTTGAAAAGAGGCCCCCAGACCTCTCTCGGTTACTGAGCCCCCCAACGCTCCCGCATGTGCTGGAGCAGAAGAGTAGCCTGTCTGTGGTGTCTGTCTGTCCAACCAGTGCGGTAGCACTGGGCTATAAGCTAGAGTTAGGGGAATCCCAAAGTGCTTTGGTGGCCCATCCCATCCCGCCCCCTTGTCCCTCCAGGGAACTTTTATTTTTATTTCTATACTTTACCTCCACTGGCTAGTTGGGTCTGAGCTTCAGGCACTGCCCACGTTATTGTTTATGGGAAGAGGCACCCTCCAACAGGAACTTCCTAGAGTCCACACCCCTGTTCTCTGATACCCCTAGGATCAGCGTGTGGGCCCAATAATGGCAAACAAGATAGTGAACACAGGGGACATGCTCCTGCCATTCCTTTGGGGAATAGCTACTTACTATGGAGGCTGGGAGAGAGGGGCAAGGGAGGAGACTCCCCTCAGAAAGTTGCTGCCCCAGGAAAAGATCTTATTACCTCTGGGATTGTCTGAAAGACCTGGAGAAAAACCGATTGCAGGGTCATGCAGGAGTGAGCCTGGGGTTGAGACCATCCTGGCGTAAAGGAGAACACAAACCACATGCCCCAAGATGGGCTAGGAGACCAGGTGGACAGAAGCGTTCTCTCCTACCAGGTCCCCACGTGATGCCCGGGCCCCAGGGCCATAGGGACAACAGGACCCAGCTCTGCTTACTGTGGGGGCGGGAGAGGCTTCTTCTCACCGAACAATCTGACTGTTGCCAGATGTGGGCTCCCAGCCAGATTTTACATAATTCAGGCTTTTCTTCTCTCCACACGGTCCAACTTAAAGGAGCCTTAGAAGTTGGGCTTTAATCTTCATCCCGAGCCCTCCCTACCTCCTTTCATGTTGTTCCTCCGAGTGGCCACAAACCCTCTCACCCAGATGCGCGAAGGACCTTTCTTGTGTGTGCCGCGCATATGGCTGGAAACAAAAGCCACCCATCTCGTTTATGTTTGCTACAACCTAAAATAAAAATAACCCCAAGCGTCTGTCCTCAGCCTCTGGATACCAGCGACTTCTCTTCCAAGGATCCTATCCCTAAACACCCTGTTTAGAGCTCGGGATGTGAGCAGGAAGACGCACTGCCCAGCAGGAGAAAAGCAGGTCACGTTTGGTTCTGTCAGCAAAGGCCAGCTTTTTCTGAGTTAAAGTTGTTCTTGTCACGTGAGGAGAGCCAAGTACCTCAGAGGGGCTGAAGGGGACTCTAACCAACCTAAATTCATTTTGTTTCTCTGTTCATAGGAGTTGGTTGTGTTGCTTTTTAACAAGGATCAAGCCTGTCTTTGTCATCTGGACCTCAACTGTAAGGCTGGAGCACAGAACGAGCCTCGCTCGGCTTTGGAATACTCATGTTTACAATGCACAAATGCTGAGAGATCTCTATAGTCTCCCTCAAGTCCAGCCTTTTCATTAAGAAAGATTAAAGAAGCTACCACGTCTTATTGAGGAAAGCCTTTCATAAGACTGACAGTATACACACTTCTGGTCTCAGAACATTCTCCACCCACCTGGGGCAATACATACATACATACATACATACATACATACATACATACATACATACATACATATATATGGGACTGAGTTCAGGCTTAATCTAATTAATTCTTTATCTTAATTCCATTTTGGTTCCTTCCACCCCAAATAAAAGTTTTCTTTGCAAGATCAAGCTGGTTCCAGCCTGGATGGGGGTGGGGCTCACCCCTAGTTGAAGAGTCGTTCTTTTTTCGAGGATGCGGCCGCTGGTAAGTTTTCCTTGCTCCGACTGGTGTCTTCACATTCCCACACAGGTAGTGATCACTTGGGATATACAGAAATGAAAAGGACATCAATCTTGGAGAGTCTAAGAGGAACCAGAGCAGCAGAAGTGAGTGAAGATGATCAAAATACATTTTATAAGTATATAAAATTCTCAAAAGAATAAAAATGAAGTTCACATCTCCCTTGCATTGTATTTTAATCTTAAGCGTCCCTCATAGACTTATACATTTGAACATTTGGTCCTCAGCCAAGGGTACTATTTGGGAATATTACAGAACCCTTGGGACATAGGGCCTATCTCAGTTAACTTTAAAGTCAACTTGTCACAGTCCAGAGTCATCTGAGTCTTCATAGAGGAATTGTTTAGATAAGAATAGCCTGTGGGTATGGCTGTGTGTGTGGGGGGTGTCTTGATTGTGAGTTGATATAGGAGGGACCAGACCATTGTGGGTGGCATTGCCCTAGGCAAGTGGTATCCTGATAAGTACAAGCTGGGTGTGAACCAGCCAAGGGCCACATCCTGCTGGCTCCTATTGTACTTCTGTGGCTGTCAAGTGACTTCTTTGGTTGGAGGTGATGTTGCTTGGAACAGCAAACTGGCCTGCCTTCAACTTCTTGCCTTGACTTCCTTCTTTCTTTCCTTCCTTCCTTCCTTGCACCTGTTAGTTGGAATAAACCCTTTCCTCTGCAATGTTTTATCACAGCAACAGAAACAGAACTAAACCGGGGCCTAACTAACAGGAGTGGGTTGCTGGGAGTGGGCCTTGACGGTGATAGCTCCTCTGGTTCTAGCCTGAGAGACCTGCTTCCTGACCCAGCAGGACTCAAGGAGTGATAGGCACTAGTTGCTGCGCCATTAGGCATTGCACCAGACTCTCCCTCCCACAATGGACTGTATCCCTTAGACCATGGGCCAACATTGATACTTTGCTTTAAGTTGCTTCTATCACATATTTTATCACAGTAATAAGAGAAGCTACTGTATTGAACACTCCTCCAGAGCCTTACTTAAGCCATAGATTTTTCAAGTATCTTATTCTTGATAAATAATTGGATTGATAAATAATCAAGACCATTTCCTTAGTTTAACCATATTGAAATGAGATATCTACTTTCTTTTTTTTGTTTTTTTTTAAGTATTATGTTATGCATATGGGGTGTTTTGTGTAGGTATGCCTGTGACTACTTGCATGTCTGGTGCCCAAGAAGGGTTCAAGAGGTCACTGGCTCCTTTGGAGCTGGAGTACGAATGGCTGGGTGCTGGGAACTGAACCCACCAGGAGACCTTCTCGTCGGTCACGAGAATTGCACTGAGCCACCTCTCCAGCCCTCTTCACCCTCTTTTAAAAGCCATACACATTTTAGGAAGCCAAGACTGTACAGAAAACTTGCGTCTTGCTCTGCATTTGTGAATTATGCATCTGAAGCTCGGCTTCTTGGATGACTGGAAGAGCAGGTAGGAGGACTTGCCCGCCTCTGCCTCCTAGACCTCCTGAGGGCCTCCCAGGAGAAAGGCTGGAAGCCGCCCCATCTCAGTTCAGCTTCTGTTTCCAATAACACAATGCCACAGGCTGGGGAATTCATGAAGAAGACTTTGGTTTGCATTGACAGTTCTGGTTCAAGGCCAAGGGTCTGAATGGGCTGAGCATGTCCTGAGACTGTACATGGTGAAACAGGCATGCGCATATGAGTGTGCGTGTATGTGTGTGTGTGTGTATATGTGTGTGTATCCACCTTCCAATGCTAGACCACCATTCTGCCAATGAGGTACACCCCCAGCCCTACTCTTAGAAAATGTTCAATCATAAAGACTAGGAAGATGTTTCCATCAGTGGAGTATTTACCTCATAAGGACAAGGACCTGACTTTAATATCCAGAACCCATCAAAACAAACAAACAAAAAGCACTGGTATGCCTGCAATCCTAACACTGGAGAGATCAGAATGCAGATTCCTAGGGCATGGACTAGCCAGCCTGACCTACTTGGTAAGTTCTAGTCTGATAAGAGACTCTGTCTGAAGAGGGGAAGGTGACGGCAACTGAGAAATGACAGTTGAGGTTGTCCTCTGAGGTCCACGTTCACACTCACATATTTGCATGCTCACCACACACAGGCACCTCTCACACTCGAGTGAACACACAGGCATATTCAATCATGGGACCCTTCCCTCCCCACCTCTACACACCACACTTGGGCGCAGGCTTTGCCTTTTCAATGCTCCATAACTGAGACTGAGCTGCAGCGTGAGTTTCAACGGGAACCAATTACATTTAAAGCTCACCATTCTCAGCCTTGGGTGTCTAACTTGACTTCATAGGCCAGCTCTTGGGTGGTGTCCTATGGGACATTTTATATCCAAAATGATTCCATCATGACCATCAACAGAGAAAACAAAAGCCTACCCAAAGGCCTCCCTGATGATGGGACAGTTCCTCACCTACATTTGAGCTGTTTACAGATCCAAATGCAGCTCAGATATAATACATGGGATGAACAAGCCCTATGACAGACTATTTCCCATGCTTTCACACTGAGCCCTGGAGTAGCCCAAGAAGAATGAGGTAGCGTTTCCTATCTACGGATGGATGAGAGAACACTAGGGGCCTTGGCCGGTCCTTGTCCTACTTGTTTTTCATCCCTGTGCCACTCTGAGGTGCCTTTCCTGTTTCTGAACCAGAGACACGGCCTCAGTCCTTGAACATAACCAAACTCATTCCCAACTCGTAAATGAATAAGAAATGGTGACTTTTCTTATCATCTTGGAATTAGGGGAATGTTGTAACCCTACTTGAAATGAGGGTTATAATTAACTTGCATTAGCCAGAAAACTAGTTGTTCCAATCCTCCATGAAAAAGATTTCCCTAAAACATGCGTGTGCATTTATTTTTCCTTCATTAAACAGAGCAGATTTATAGATCTGCATGTTTGTGTGTGTGTATGTGAGTATGTGAGTGTTATCTGTGTGTGTGTATGTGTGTGTGTGTGTGTGTGTGTGTGAATTGAGGCAGCCATTCTGCTTGCTCGGCATTGGGATGCACATGTGAGAAGTTATGCAGACACCAGGGCAGGCAACTACCCTTAAAAGTCCACCGTTTTTAGAAAAATCAATCTGAAATCAGAATGCCTCACTGGCACTTGACTGTTGCCTATCAGAGCAGACTGGAGGGACTGGCTACGTTCCTGATTGAGGGCTAGTTCTGGGCCATTGCAGATGTGTTTATTTCTCGTGCATGGTGCCTACTCATCCTCCCAAGTGGAAGGAAAGATGCTAATGGCAGAAGCCCAGTTCCTGCCAAACCTGAAACTAGGCTGGCCCTTAATAACCAGGCTGAAGCTGGAGCTCTTTAGGATCCTCTGTCACCTGAGATTGTTTATAACCCTGAGCCATGAATTTTTGTAAGGGAGAGAGGATAGATATGGTGGGGGATAGAAATGGGGGAAGCAGAGATTTGTGTGCTTTGGTCTGGGATGATTGCTTCTGAGTTGTGATAGCAGGGAATGCAGCTAGTGCGACTTTGGTTAGACCAGTCCCATGTGCCTCAAGCCTGTGGCAGCTCCTCAGGTCCCCCAGAGCATCAGAAGCCTTCACCCATGAGCAGCTTTGCAGAATGACATGTGACTGAGCCAGACACATAAGGTTTACATTTCCCTGAGAAAATAGGTCCTTGAGAAAGGACGGGACAAGGTGTATAGGAAAACATGTTACGGATTCTGTCAAGGCCTGGGAGGGCAGGAAGAAAGAACTTCAGCTACTCTCTCCATGCCATAGGAGTGTGTGAATAAAGTCAATGGAACAGACCTGTCAGGAATGGAGGTATGGGTCACACCTTCAGGAAAAGAGCCAAGACCTGGTGAGGTTCTTAATGAGGGTGGAGGAAATGCGGAACAGATAGTAGAGGAGAGTAGCTCTAAATACCAACTAAGACTTGTAACCAGTTGCTGAAATGAAAACTACAGTTGACATGAGTGTTTCTGCTGTATTTTGTTAGGGATCCATTTGTGCAAATATTTATGTTTTCATTTAGAAATTAATCGTGACATAAGTAGGTATAACTGTGTGTTGAGTTGACAGGGGATGGACTTGTGTGGCTTTTCTTGGTTATCAACTTGACTACACCTCAAATGAACTACAATCCAGAAATGGAGGGCACACCTGTGAGATTTTGGCCTAGTTTGAAGCATGTGAATCCACTTCTAGTCAGGATCTTTGAGGTACGAAAACTCATCTTTGATCTGGATCTTGAGGCAGGAAGACACACCTTTAACCTGGCCCATCTCTTCTACTGGAAGCCTCTAGAAGGACGTAGAAGAGAGTCTTGTGTATGCTTGCCCTTGCCTTGCCGGCAAGTCCATTCCTTCACTGCCATTCAAGCTTCCTTCTTCAGGATCCCAGGGTATACTGAAGACCAGCTGAGACATCCGGTCTCTAGGACTTAGCTTCTGGATTCTTGGACTTTCTGTTAGTAGCTAGTCATTGCTGGATTAGGCAGACCACAGCCTGTAAGTCATTCTAATGTATGTGTGTGGCAAATGCTCGAAGTCAGGTATGCAGTATGCAGGGCATAACTGAGTGAACCTGCAAGTTAGAATCCTCCCAAATCAAGGGCCATCGTGTATTTCTCAGGCCCCGATAATGGATTCTACACAAGAAAAATGCAATTGAACTATAGCCTTTGTAATAAACCCATTTCCCCTCTACTTCTCTCTCTCATTTTTCTTTAAACACTCAGAGTTGAGGAATACCAAATGGATCAAAATCACATTGCAAAGATATGTGAAATTTTCAAAGAACAAATAAAGCCATTTAAAGACAAAAATTCCAAATGGGAGAATTAACGAAAAAGGTTTGTTTTATTTTTTTACATGCTCTAGGAAGATTTAAAATGCTTAACGGGCTTGGGGAATAGCTCAGTCGGTAAAACATTTGCCTCACAAGTGTGAAGTGAGCCCAGACCTTTAGAACACAAGTAAAGAGCTGGACATAGTGGGACAAGCTTGTAACCCTAGCAACAGAGAGATGGGAGGCAAAGATGGATGAATCCTTGGAGCTTGTTGGTCGGCTGGCCCAGACCACCTTGAGAAAGCTCCAAGCCAGTGCAAGAAATTTGTCTCAAACAAGAAGCGGAAAGCACTCGAGGGACGACACCTGAAGTTGTTCTCTGACCCCTACGTGCAGGTGCGTATATGCGTGTACCCACCTTTGCCCGCAGACACGCAGTACTTATACGTTTGTCTATCTGCAGATTCTGATTTAACAAAACCAAATGCTACCCAGCTTCCTAAAGGCCTGTGTTCAAAATGGGTGAGAACAAAAAACAAAAGCTAAAGTCTATGAGGGATGAAGTCACCAATCAATCAGGAGGCTTTTATCTCCTCACCTGCTCCCTCCAGACCAGCTCCAAGGAGCAAGAATGTCTAGGCGTGGGCTCCAGGTCACCATCCGGACAGTGAGATCCCTACTTGGAGGTCTATAGAGCACTATGGAGGCGACACCCTGCAGGACAGCCTGGATGTGCAGGCAAGTCACAAGCCATAAGGACCCGAGTATACTTGTTCAGGTACTTGAGACTCCCTAGCTCAACAGAACACGTTCGTTTACTGTTATTATTACTGTGGCTCTGCAAAAGGCTTAATGTCTCTCCAGCCTTCTTGCTCTCCTTTACAAGTCCCTTTGCTTCGCCGTGTCTCCCATTTCCTGGAGTGTTTCCCCCACCGTGTCCTTATCTAAATTCATTATCTAAACTCCAGTACTTCTACCAGCCCCTTTCTCCCTCTTGGCTACTCTGTTCTACCAGAGACCGAGGATGCTTCTTGGGTCATGACACTTTTGCCACTAGCAAAGACCTCCATAAGGGGAGCATCCATGGGAAAAGATCAGCCTCAGAGAGTCCTTTCGGGACAGCCAGCCCTCCTTATCCATTCAGTGGCCCCAGACGCCAGGTCCCAGAATAGCTTGAGGTAGCTGTGGAACCCACTTGGCCTCTAGCATAGATCTTCCCATCAGCAGCTCTCACTTTTCAGTTGGGTCAGAAAGTGAGGGGTCACAGGGTGGTTAGAACCCTCCAAGTTCTCTAGGCTACACTCAAATGCCCCTACTCGAGACCCCACCCACAGGGCCACCACTCGGGACCCCGCCCACAGGGCCGCCAATCAGGTTTGCAATTTCATAAACCCTAGCTTCTCCCCCTTCTCCCACTGACTTCCACTTCCTTGCAACTCTGAGTGGGCGGCTGGGGTGGCCGGGGGAGATTCTGCTTCCCCACACTCTTTCTGGGCCCATGTTCTGGCGTCATAACAGAATGCCTGAAATGGGGCAATTTATGAACAATGGAAGTCTTCTTGTCTCGTGGCACTGACATCTGATGAGGCATCATTCCACCACAAAAATAGAAGGACACAAAAGCACAGGGATCCAGCAAAGCTGGTCTTGCTTTCATAACAAAACGACTTAACTCTTGCAGTAATTAGTCCACTTCCACAGTTAACAGTAACAATAACAGTATAGCAACCTAATCATCGGTTAGGTTGTTGTGCTACATAGGGAGACAACTGTTGCACTGGGAATTAAGTTTCTAGTACACCAGGCTTGGGGGCTATATTACAAGAACAATATAGCTGAATCTCTCCTTGTCTAATGAAATGTGGGATGGGGGGGCAGGTCAGAGGGCAATGCCAGTCACCTCTCAGCAAGAGATTTGGTCACAATCACTGTACTCTCCATCTCCAACCCCATTTTTGTTATGTAAGTGTGTGTGTGTGTGTGTGTGTGTGTGTGTGTGTCTGTGAGAGTGTATGTCACAGGTGTGAGGTGCCTGTGGAAGCCAGAAGAGGACCTTGAATCCTCGAGAACTAGATGTCACAGGCAGTTGTGAGCCACAGCAGGCTCTTTGTCAAGGCGCTAGCTTGTGCTGATTGTTGTAGGCTCCTTATTGTGTCCCATACAACTCTAAATGTCCGCAGCTTGGTGTTGATATCGTTTCCTTCCTTCCTTCCTTCCTTCCTTCCTTCCTTCCTTCCTTCCTTCCTTCCTTCCTTNNNTTCCTTCCTTCCTTCCTTCCTTCCTTCCTTCCTTCCTTCCTTCCTTCCCTTTCCCAATCATCTACAAATGGTTTAGTGCCAGGTTCCACATGAACATGCTTCCAATGTGAAGGACTAGAGGGTGACCCCCTTTCCAGCTGCACCCCATTTCCTTGGCCTAATGGCTCTCTCTATCAGACCCTGGTCTTGACACATGGCAGGGACCCACCACTGCTGACAGGGAAGGGAACATGGCTATCCGGGGCCAACAGAGGCTCCTTGGGCCCTGCGGTGTCGTTTTTTATTACCATGTTAATTGTATACCAATGAGATTCAGTGTGCCATCTTAAACAGGTAGATATTGCATGTACCAGTCAAACCCAGCCTCTCTTTGGCCAGGACCCCCCTCTGAACCCCAACCTCTAGTACTTGCTATTCTACATTCAGCTTGCCCAGATTCTCTCTCTCTCCCTTTCTCTCTCCTCCTGTTCACTGCTACTTACTTGCTGTTGCTTCTCTTGCCTGTCACCTCACTGGTCTTTTCCATGATCACAGATGTAGACTGAACACATAGTTTATAAATAGGTTAGCTTTTATTTCCAGGAGGCATTAGAAATCAGAATTTGAAGAAGGGAAAATTTGGCCTAGATCTCAGAGAAACGCTTTATGAACACTGTGAGAGCTAAGAACAATGCTTTATGTACATCATGGTGTCAAATGGCTGACAAATATGATATATACAACTGGCTAGGTGTGGTGTTACCTTTCAACCCCAGTACTTAGAAGGCCGAAGCAGGCAAAATTATGTGAGTTTGGCCAGGGCTCCATAATAAAGACTTAAAAAAAATGCTTTGAAAAATGTATTACAACCATAAAAACTGCCAAAAACCAATTTGGGTTCTCATCACAAAAAAGGATAAGTATGCGAAATAATACATATGATTGATGTGGGCAATCCACAATGTATACATATTTCAGAACCTTGGGCTTAATAAATATATTTAAGTTTATCCATGTTTATATAGATGATTGCTAGATATATCTATACAGATAGGTAGCAACAAAGAAATACTTAAGTCAGCAGTCCAAAAAGATTTTAAGTCTGGGCTAACGATAGGAAAAATTTGAATTATTTATTCATCTCAATATTCAGAATGAAAAGGTTGTTTTCAAAGCCTTAATAGTCTATAACATGAATTCTAATTGGTATTAATAATAAAAACTCAGAGTCATGCAGGGGTTAATGCTGAAAGATCAGAGAAGCAGAGCGGTCAGCCACTAGAAAGTTCTTACCTCCACCAATGCTCAGACCAAAGGAGCAACCCTGTCTCCACGAATTCTCAGACTGCATGCTGTCTCTACCACAGACTGCATCTGAGCCCCTGTTTCCTCTTCCCTTATATTCTTCTCTTTGCCAAGGCATATCACTCCTTTCTCCGCCTCCCTAGTGCTGGGATTAAAGGTGGGTGGCTCCCAAGTGCTGGGATTAAAGGTGGGTGACTCCCTAGTGCTGGGATTAAAGATGGGTGACTCCCAAGTGTTGGGATTAAAGGGATGTGACTCCCAAGTGCTAGGATTAAAGGCATGTGACTCCCAAGTGCTGGGATTAAAGGTATGTGACTCCCAAGTGCTGGGATTAAAGGCGTGTGACTCCCAAGTGCTGGGATTAAAGGCCTGTGACTACCAAGTACTGGGATTAAAGGTGGGTCTCACCACTGCCTGGCCGCTATGGCTAACTAGTGGTTTAGCTCTGCCCTCTGAGCTTTAGGCAAGTTTTATTTGTTAGATTACAACCAAAATATCACTACAATAGTCTGAAAGGGAAGCGAAGGACATAGCCCAGAGGCAGGGCTCATCCAGATGTGTGAGCCCTCCTCTCAATCATCATGTCTCCTCGTTCTGAAAACCAATTCTCTGTTGAAGAAGGGGTTAGCAGAACCCTGTAGGAACATAAGGAAACATCCAACTACTTTAACAGCCTAAACACCTTGAGCCCCTTGATTTGCAAGACCAGAACTAAAGCAACATGCCATTGTGGAAGCCACATTTTTCCGGCTGAAGACATCACAGAGGCAGCAAGTGGGAAATTTCAGGAGGGGGAAAAATCTTCTCCTTCCTTTCATAGCAATGAAATTCCCAGAAGGACAGAAACCATATGCTGGTGTTATGAATAAATTACAAAAAAAGTCTGAGGCTAAGTGTTTAATTACGCTTGGCGTGGCTACACCTTTTTGCTCTCAAGACAGGAAATCCCTGACTATTAACAGGATTCAACCTTGGCAGACCAAATACAACCTTCCTGACAGCCTCTCCCAGGCAGTCAGCGCCAATGGTCTCTCTGGGAAGACAGTAGTGCCTGAGGCCAGAACTTACTGTATAGGTCCCTATGGTTAGATGCCCAGTGGGCACCCCCAGAGTATCAAAGAAAAGATCAAATGTGCTTCAAAGCAAGTCCCCAACATCCACCCAAGAGTGTCAGTCTGCTTTTTATAACACACACTTGAGATAATATATACAAAGAAAAGGTTTATTATGACTCAAGGTTTTTAGATGATTTAGCTTGTGGTCAGGTGGCCCCATCACTTTTGGGCTTGGGGTGAGGCAGTTTATCACTGTGAGAGAATAGGCCAAGGGAAATCCAACCACCTCATCATCAAAACAAAAGCGGAGATGAGGAAGCCTTCCCTGTAAACTCCATCACAGGATATCTTAGGGATATACTATCCCTGGGCCTCATCTCAGAATGATTTACAGTCTTCCAATAGTGCCACCACCTAGTGGCCGAGACTTCAACATCTGACCATCTGCGAGACATAAGAGAATATTTAAAACTTTTTTTCTTTGATTTCTGCCCTTAGTTTTCTTCTAAACATTCTGAAATTGTTACTGAGATACCTGAGGCATCTGTTTGACAGGTAGTGAGCATTAAGTATGGGACAGCCACAGAGCAATCAAGAAACAGACAGAAAAATAAACGTCCATGTGTTTTCAACACAGTTCCTATAAGTGAATCAAATTTTGTTTTTCAAGACAATGTTTCTCTGTTAACAGCCCTGGCTGACCTGGAACTCACTTTGTAGAACAGGCTGGCCTTGAACCCACAGAGATATTCCTGCCTCTGTCTCCCAAGTGCTGGATTAAAGGCTTAGGCCACCACTGCTTGTTTTTTTATTTTAATTTAAAATTTGTAAACTCTATTATAAATGGAAGTGTAAAGCCCAATGTGAAGTTACACAGCTTCTATTCCAAGTGGCTATTCTCACTGTATACAAGTTCATCGAGATTGCTTTTATTTGCATTTTTCGGAATAAAATTTATAAAGCTTACATATCTTTCTTTAAAGCATATTAAACATCAACACAACTATGACTAAAACTCTGCTCAGAAACAGCTGAGCTGAACGATGACCTCTGAGCCACCTGGCGATGACCCTGTTCTTGAGACTCTGGACTATTATTTCTAACCATCCTCTTTTCATTGGTTCTCCTATCATAAGTTTTAAGAGTGTGCCTATCCATAGTACAGCCATTTGTTCACTCAATCAATATTTATCAAGGGCGTGTTCCCTACTACTCTGGGTACTAGGTGTTAAATTAGTAAATCGTGATGCTTGTTCTTGTTCAAGGTAAGCAAAGATGCAATGTTAATACACTTGTGAGTTCTGGGTGAAGACATGTGCTGGACAAATGTCAGAAGACATGGAGCTTCACAAAACCACTGACTCTTAGCTGTCCTAATTGTTTAGAGCATTGCTGCCTAAATGTATGATGGAAAAAATATTCTCAGAGAATCTTTGCCTGCTCCTGCCTGTATCTTCAAGTGTTTTCTGAATCTTCTCCTTTAGAAGCCCTAAGTCATTTATGCAAATCAGAGATGCCACCTCACCAATCAGAATGACTGTCATCAAGGAAACAAGTGACAAAAAGGAACTGTTACACATTCTGTGAGAAAGAAAAGCAGCACAGTCACTTCAGGGATAATTACTAAGTTTCTGAAAGAAAAAAGATGATAGATAGATAGATAGATAGATGTATACATAAACAAACAAACAAGACTACCATATGACCCAGCTATTCCCTTCTTGAGAATACATTACTCAATGTTCACTGTAGTGATGTTTACAGTAGCCAAGCTATGAATCCAGCCTCCTGCTTATCAACAGATGAATGAACAGAAAAACCATACTGTGTGTGTGTGTATGCAATGAAATGGAGTATTATTCAGCCATAAAGAAAAGTGAAATTGCATTGTTTACAGGGAAAGATATAGAACTAGAGATCACCATATCAACTAAGATAAGGGAGACTCAGATAAATGTCACATTTGCTATCATGTGTAGAACCTACTTTTTTTTAAAAAGGGAGAAAATGAAAAATTAAAAAGGAGCCAATGTGGAGAAATGGGAGAAGGTTTAAGACTTAGGACAGTGACTTTTCAAAAGGCAGGCATTCCCATCAGCCTGGGAGCTTCCTGTGCCCATCAGTACACACCCTTAGAAATCTCAGCTCAACTTTTCCCTGGAATAATTTGAATTTCCTAGAAACTTATAAAACTGTGATGATACATTTTGTTTCTGTTTCTTTCTCTGAGCATAATCATTCTGAAATCAATTTGTCTTAGAAGCTCCTTAGGAGCTGGCAGAGAGTTGGATCTGGGGCTTTTTATGCATGCTAGGTAGGTTTGCTGACACTGAACCCCAACCCCCAAATGCATTCTTCCATTTTGTTAGAAGTGTCTCTGAACATTCACCTAGTGGTTGGTATTGGAGACTCAGGGCACACTCAGGTGTAAGAAGCCACTTCATGAGGAAGTAAGTGCTGGCACAGGTGTGGAATGCCTGCAGAAAGCAGCTATTGAGAGAAAAAAGTCTCACAGGCCCCTCCTCTCCAGGGTTACAGAAGCAGCAAGGACCCCTAAGGAGAGGAGACACTCATTTGTGGAGCTGCCTGTAAATCATGCAGTGTGCTCCAGGGTTCCAACTTTTGTGAGCTGTTGCCCATACATACATCTGCCTTTGAGATGCCCGTGCTCCAATAAACTCAAGGGAAGTGTGTGTGTGTGTGTGTGTGTGTGTGTGTGTCACACACACACACACACGGGGAGAGCAATCTAACACGTTACAGAGAAAACAGAAGAAAAAATGATACCTTCTCTTATCTTCAGGAGACTAAACGTCTTCTTGCCGTCTCCTGTACATTTCCTGCAAGAGAGCCCTGAGCTAATTCCTAAGGTGTGTTTATTTGAACAGATCCAAGAAATACCCTTACACTCTAAACACTGGAGATCGGGCTCAGTCCCTAATGATCCATCTTTACTTCAAAGGTCATTACAAGACCCAGACTCACCAGAAAAACACTCAAAGAGCTAAAGGAGAACGTGATTTCTTTCACCCTCCCAATGAATAGCTTGCTTTCTGCTTTGGGCTATTCCACACAAAGTTTCACTGCACAATCATACCAACAGTGTCTGGCTACAGTGTCTGTCTGTTGCTAAGATTCCTTCAGCGGGGGGGATTTCCCAAAAGTGTGGTTTGTATACCCGTTGAGACTCCATTGCAAAAAAATTATTTTTTTCTTTGCAAGTGGTTGTCCATTGGAGATAACTTCCTGGTTAGGGATGGGAGCCCATGTCCACTTTCCCTCTCAGCTCTGGAATTCCCCATTTGGCTTAGATCTGAGCATGCCCTGTGCATGCTGCCATAGCCTTCGTGAGTTCGTATTGCATCGGTCCTGGTGTTTTTGGAAGATACTGTCTCCTTGGTGTCTTCCATCCCTGCTGGCTCTTACAATTTTTCTGAAGCACTATTAAAAAGGCTCAGAGACTGATATTGGGGTTCAACCCGAAGATCCAAACTGCAAAACAGCCAGCTACTGACTCTTACCTTGACCCCAGTCCGAAGTGGCGATCCTGTCTGCAGGAATCTCAGAATGAGACTGTGTCTGAGAGCTGTCTTTTCCAGTTTTATAATCCTTTCTAGGGCTGGGATTAAAGGTGTGCACCACTGGGATTAAAGGTATGCACTACCCGGTTTCTATGGCAACTAGTGTAGCTACTGGGATTAAAGGTGTGTGTCACCACTGGCTGGTCTGTAAGGCTGACCAGTGAGGCTGTTTTACTCTCTGATCTTCAGGCAAAATTTATTTATTAAAATACAAATGAAATGCCACTACATCTTTCCATCTCCCCTTCCACATATTTCCCTGACTTTGAGGGGAGGGGTTTGATGAAGACATCCCATTTAGGACTAAGTGTTCCAAAGTCTCTCACTCTCTGTCCACTGCGTGTCTCTGTGTTAGCTCCCATCTACTTGCAAGATGAAGCTTCTCTGAAGATGGCTGAGTGAGACGCTGAGTGATAGGTACAGCGGAGTGTCATTCAGAGTCATTTTTGTGCTACATTCCTTGAGTAGAACAATAGTATTTGCTTTCCCCCGGGTCCCTAATCTATCTTGTCTCAGGTTCTTGGCCACCCAGTGTCAGGCATGGGTTCCATCTCATGGGGTAGGCCTTGAATTCAATCAAACAGTAGTTGGTTACCCTCATGACTCTTGTGGCACTATTCATCAGCATATATTGCAGGGACATCGCCATTGTAGGCTTCAGGGTTTATCACTGGGCTGGTGTTGATCATTCTCTGGTAGCAATGGGAACAGCCTGTAGTACTCTGAACACTAGTCAGCAGAGGTGGAGGCACCAGCTTGACTTCTCCAAGATCAGGGAGATATGTAGATACTGTCTTCAGCAATAGGGTCTTACTATTACTTTGTGGAAAGCAATCAATAGTTTTGGCAATAGCCTGAGTTATTTGGAGGTTCCCATGGGTCCCTTTGGCCAACAACTCAATTAGATGCAACCCATTCCCAGACCTGGAAGTTTCATTTGGTGGCAAGAAATGTCTAGTTGGGGTTCTGTCTCTCTGTTATTTGGTGATTCCATTTAGATTTCTTTTATACACGTATATATTTTAAGAAGCATCTATTGTATTAGGTTTCCATACAACCCCTCAAATAGATCTTAGTTTTGGTTTTTCTTCTCTATATTCTTTCCTTCACCCTCTCTTTTTCCTCCCCTTCCCTGTTTAATCATCCCTTTCCATTCCCCGCACCCCATCTTTCCAAAGCTGCATAGTCTATTCTAGTCTACACAAACACACATTATATATATGTGTGTGTGTGTATGTGTGTGTGTATGCATATATACAAATGTATATACACACATATATACATATATACAAATGTATATACACACATATATACATATATACATACATGGATATACACTCTAAATACACACATACATACCAAAATGAAAAAAAAAAGATTCAAATAGAAAGGGAAAGCATCGCTACAAGACTGAGCAGAATATACATGTGTGCATGAGAAGGGACCCGAAAGAGCTGGTGGCAAAAGCAGGTTGACAGAGTATTTTTTGTGCCAGGTTGGAAGTGAGCTCTCTGAGATGGTTGGCTTGGTCCTGTAGTCCCTGAGGCCTCAAAGGAGACTAGATGGGCATGGGGGAAGCTCCTGTTCCTGTCGTACAGATGCAGCGCTGTCATGAAAAACAGGTGGAAGGGTGACGAGACTTGGGGCAGGAACTCATCCCCATTACAGATAAGACGCTAAGTATCAGTGTGGGGAGAAGCGTGGTCTTCTGGTGCAGTAGCCATCACCCCAGGGACATTCACCCCAGGGGCCATTCCATCTCCAATTTCAGATTCCACTCCCTCTCCTTCCCTTCCCTTTCCTTCTCTTCCTACCTCTTTCTCTTTCACACTCACTCCTTCCGTCCTTCCTTCTTCCCTCCTTCTATCCTTCCTCTCCCTCCCCCCTCCCTCCCATCCCTTCCTTCTTTCCTTCTGTTTTTTTTAATTTTAATGTGTGAGATGTAGAGATATGGTCAAAATCCAAGAAGAAAGCAACAGCGTCATCCCTGGGTGTGGGAAGATGAAACACCTGTTCCTTCCTCTTTTCATGCTTAGTGTTTAGTTTTTCTGAATGTTAGAAAATTCCAGGTTAAGCTGAACTCCATTATAAAATAACATTGAACAAAACAGTATCCACACTTCAGAAAAAAACTCCGGGTCAGGGGATACTTGAAACTTTTTATTGTCAGCAGAGTTGTTAGGCTCAAGGGAAGACAGAAGTGCAGTATAGTGTGGTTCCGTCTGGAAAGTTCCCACACCCTCCACTAGCTAAGCATTCATATTGCTTAATTAATAGCTTAATAATAATTAGGGAAAATGTATTTTGCTCTTTGCCAAACAAAGCAAAATGATTGCTGACATACAACTGCAGATCCTGAAGGATATTTTTCTTAGACTGCATCTTTCTAAACAAATGACATGTAAAAGGAAATCTGCTTTCTGCATGTGTTTAAAGTGTGTACACACACATGCGCCTCCTACAAGATGCTGTTTATTTTGCTACAATTGTTGTTTGATTGCTTGTTAGTCCAAAGCCTGTTTGTAGCCCTGGATTGCACTCAGTAGATGAAAAGAACAAGAAAGTTCCAGAGCAGCTGTTCCTCACTGAAGTCTTGCCACGCACTGAGTTAGATTGTAGGCTAAAGTCTTTGTGGCTGCTCTTAGTAGTTTATGAAAGTCTGAGATAACAGAGAACACCTTGGAAAGTCCATATCCAGAAAAACTCATGAGTATCTTCTGGGCCACTGTTTCAGGCACACACTCTGTATGTGCTAGTTAGACCCCAAAGTCTAACTCCACGGAAGCCCTTAGTTAGAGTTTATTTGTGCTCTTTTGTGTATTTCTCTACAGTTGTCAGATTTCAAAGGACAGTTACAATGTCTTAACTTTTGTACGAAGGACATTGCTGGTAGTGTACTTGGATGAATGGATGAGAAGATGATGAATGAATGAATGAATGAATGAATGAATGAATGAATGAATGAATGGTGGGACAAAACTATAATTCTAACTTAGATCGTTGTTAATGCCAGATAGGAAGAGTGTGGTCTCATGTAATAAGGTGGAATTCCACATGACATATGTAGCGGAGAGCGACATTCACTCACTGAGAGTCCTAAATCCAGTTCCGGTTCCCTCCAGGCCCCTTCCTGCCCCTGCAGTCAGAGGTTCCTTCCCCACTGGTTCCATCTGCTGCAGACCCAGAGACCCTCCCCCTAAAATCAAGCACTGTCATTTTGAGGAGTCCGGTCCCATCTGCTGCATCTGTTGTCTCTTCAAATGTATGCACATTGCAGCTGAACTCCTCAGGGTTTGGAACTGTGCTGGCTCAAATGTCAGTCGCCCCTCAGCTCTCAGGTACCCTGTGCAGCATATGTGCAAAGCCCAGCTTAGCACGCAGGGAGTTTTGTTTTGTGAGTGCTTGTACTTCACAAAAATGCTCTAAGTATAGTTCATACTGTTCTAATTCTTTGAAAATTGGTCAAATTCTCCCTTTGCATGACACTGCTAACTAACTGAGAATTGGCACTGCTCTGATCTCTGCGATCTTATTTCAAGCAGATTGAACCATTTGGACGAGGATGCTTTCATTTCCCTGTAAAAACTCTGAACTTAGTATCAGGGAGGCGCTTTAGGTTTTCCTCCATCAGCAACCTACCTAGTAACCTATCTACCTACCTATCACCCGTTGTGATCGGATTGCACAAAGCCAGGAGAGCAGTTTTGGCCCTCCACAACAAGATTTGCTCAATCCTTTTGCCACGGTTAATTTTACGCAGCCCATGAAGCATGTGTCTGAGGCCAGAATCAGGAAGAAACAGTGCACACATCCCTGCTAGTCTTTGATGTGCACTCTTGGCTCCATCCCATCTCTACCCTAGGCAGCA
>LOEQ01001259.1:218617-235696 GCA_001685075.1 Bramus lutescens
GAGAGAGAGAGAGAGAGAGAGAGAGAGAGAGAGAGAGAGAGAGAGGTGGGAAGACATGGGCTTTTGAAACCTCAAAATCCACCCCAGTGACATACCTCCTTCAACAAGGTCACACTTCCTAATTCTTTCCAAAGAGTTCTGTTGTGGAATATTACTTTAACTAAGCAAAGATGTGCTACATTTGTTTATATTAGAGAATGTTACTTTGACTGTGTAAAGGTGTATTACTTTTGTTTATGTTTCATTTGTTCAATTATGTAAAGCTGTGTAACACTTGTTTCACCTTGCCTGCCTAAAGCACCTGATTGGTCTAATAAAGAGGTAAATGGCCAATAGCTAGGCAGGAGGAAGAATAGGCAGTATTTCCAGACAGAGTGAATAAATAGGAGGAGAAATCTAGAAAGAGGGAAAGAAGGAAGAATTAGAGAAAGAGGAGAGAATAAGGGATATACCCCGGGTAAGAAGCCAGGCAGAAAACAGACAGTCAGACATAGAGAAGCAGTGAAAGTAAGATATACAGAAGAAAGAAAGGTATTAAGCCCTGAGGCAACGGTAGATCAAAAAAAAACAGGTTACTTTAGGTTAAAAGAGCTAGCTAGAAAAGAGCTAAACTAAGACCAAACATTCAAAACTAATAATGAGTCTCTGCATCATGATTTGGGAGCTGGTTGATGACCTGAAAGAAAAAGTCTGGTACATGGTTCTTCAATGGGGGACAAGTGAGTCTATGGGGGCATTTCTCATTGAGACCACCATAATGTAGGATTCCCTGGAACTGGAGTCACTAGGTTGTTAGCTGCCATGTGGATGCTGGGAATTAACCTAGGTCCTCAGGAAGAGCAGTCAGTGACTGCTGACTCATCTCAGGTCCTTGCCTCATCTCTGAATCACAGCTTTCCCCTGTACACTGGGAGTTTTCTGTAACTTTTGACTCCACCTCCCTGTTATTGTTGGTGTTTCCAGTGCAGAAGAATATATGTAATGCATATGAAAACTGTGTAGCCTAACAAAATGGTTCCTAGGGTTACAGCAACACCCTTTTAACACAACAGACATTATGGTGGACTTCCTCCAGATATGAGCACAAAGCGCATGTTTGCCAGAAGAGGTTGCCCAAACACCACGTTGAGTTTCCAATCTGTTGAATCGGCACCTTCTTTATACTTGGCACAGAGATGTGGTCAGCACAGTTCTAAGATGGAGCCCAGCAATAGGTAGATTAGATGGATGGATGGATGGATGGATGGATGGATGGATGGATGGATGGATGGATGGATGGATGGGCAGACAGATGAACTACAGATGGACAGATAGATTTATGTTGGGGGGAGGAATGGAAGAACACAAAGGCATTCACTAGCAAACATCTCTACCTGCTGAGCCATCTCACCAGCCCAAGGTGAGTGTTTGACAGTTTTCACTATTTGGCCTTGACTGGCCTAGGACTCATAGAGATCCAACTGCCTCTGCCTCATCATCATGGCCAGTACATTATAAAGTACTGTCTCTGGACACATAAACTCATAATACTCAAGGAAACATCCTGGATCATCCTTTCTAGGTTAATATGAGGAAGACGAGGCTGTGCAAGCACAGTGAGACCTGAGCAGCCTTGCAGGTCAATGGCATCAACAGATGTCATCCTTGGATGTCACAGGCCAGTTATATTTGGCTCAACATACAATGCTTGCAGGGAAATTTAAAAAATAAGTCTATTGCTACCTTTTTTTTTTAGATCAGTAATATTTGGTTTGACTCTAGGTCTCTGGACTATCCAGTCTCTGGCTCTTGGCCATCCAAACAGTGTTGGGTGTGTGTGCCATCTCCTGTAATAGGTCTTAATTCAACCAGATATTGTTGGTTACTCCCACAGCTTTGTGCCACCATTGCCCTAGCATATCTTGCAGGCAGGACACCATTGTACATCACAGGGTTTGTAGCTGGGTTGTTATTTACGTTTTTCCTTTGGTGATGTGCAGAGTAACTTCCTACACCAAAGACAATAGAATGTAGGGGTGAAGGTTCTATGTAGACACTAGTGTGGCTTCTCCATGTTCAATGAGTTATGTAAGTATTGTATCCATCAATAGAGCATTGACATCAGTTAGTGGAGAGCAACCCATAGTCTTGGCAGTAGTCTGGGTTATTTGAAGATTCCCATGAAATCCCTTGGGCCAAAACTCAATTAGATGTAACACAGTTGTGGGATTGGAAAAATCATTTGGTGACAACAGATGTCCATTTGGGCTCTGCCTCCTCATTATTTGGTGATTTCCATTATATTGCCTTCATCGTTACATATATATGTATATATATACAAAGCTTCTACTGTTTTAAGTTCACATCACCCCTCAAATGGCCCCAAATTTTAGCTGTCTCTTCCTGTACTCCATCCTTTGTGCCCCTCTCCTTTACTCCCCCCTCACTTAATCCTTCCATTCCAGCCACCGTGTCTGCTCACAATGATTTATCTATTTTCCTTTCCTGAAGGGATTTCTATGCCCCCACATGAAGCCTTATTCTATACCTAATCACTGTGGTTCTATGAGTTGTGCTTTGGTTATCATTGGCTGAAGAGCTAATATCACATACAAGTGAACATATCACAGATTTTCCTTTCTGGGTCTGGGAAACCTCACTCAGGATAATTGTTTTCTAGTTCCACTCATTTATCTGCAGATTTCACGGCTTAACTTTTTCTTTCAGCTGCCGAGTAATACCCCAGTGTGTATATGTGCCTTATTTTCTTCATTCATTCTTCTGTTGAGGGACATCTAGCTTGTTTTTAGTTTCTGGTTATTATGAATAGAGCAGCAACAAACATGGTTGAACAGGTGTTTAGTGATTGGATGAAGCGTTCTTTAGGTGTGTGCGCCAGACTAGTACAGCTGGATCTTGAGGCAGATCAACTCTTATCTTCCCGAAGAACTGCCCTTTGATCTCCATAGTGGCTGGACAAGTTTGCACTCCCACCGGGAATGGGTGAGCATTGCCCTTAATCCATATCCTCTACACCATGAGCTCTCACTTATTTTATTGATTTTAGCTATTCTGATGAACATAACATGAAATCTCAAATTAGTTTTGATTTGTATTTCTCTGATGGCTAAGGATGATGAACATCTCTTTAATTTTTTTTGTAGTAATGTGAGTTTCTTCTTTTGAGAATTCTCTGTTATATCTTATATACAGTTTTTAGTCAGGTTATATGTTTTCTTGATATACAGTTTTTTAAAAGTTATTTATATATTTTAGACATTAGCCCTCTACCAAGTATGTAGTTGGTAAAAATTGTTTCCCATTCTGTAGGCTGCTGCTTCATCCAAATGACAATGTCCTTTGCAGTGAAGATATTCTGCCAACTCTCTGCTCTGATCTCACACTCAAATACTCAGCCACACCCTAGAATTACTAAAATGAACCCATTAAATATATGCTGAGACATGATCAAATAGCACTGACTGTGCTGTTTAAGGAGATAAATACTTTTCCAGGTTTGGCAAAACCAGGAAAGATTTTAGTCAGAGAAAGGAAAATGCACATCATTCTATATCAGTGGTTCTCACCCTGTGGATTGTGAACCCTTTGGCAAACCTCTGTCTCCAACAATATTTACATTACAATCCAGAACAGTAGCAAAACTACAGTTATGAACTAACAATAAAAATAATTTTATGGCTGGGAGTCAGCACAGTGTGAGGAACTGTATTAAAGGGTCGCATCATTAGGAAGGTTGAGAACCACTGTTCCATACTACGTTCTTTTAATATAAGATGTTTTCAAACTTAGTTTAATTCTAAAGTGGAAAAAATTGATGTTTTATGATCTAATTAATGAGTTAATCATAATTACTCTTTTGAGAGTTGATTTTTAAAAAAGTATAACTATATCTGACTGGCATGGTACCTCACACTTTTAATACCGGTACTCAGGAGGCAGAGGCAGGGAGATCTCTGTGAGTTTGAGGCCAGCCTGGTCTACATAGTGAGTTCCAGGACATCCAGGGCAGCATAGAAAAACCCCTCAAGAAATAAGCAAGAAAAGCAGCTGTATAATGCCAAGAAGTCAGATGATGCGATGTAAGATGTCATTTTCTGTTTACTAGAAGGATCTATGAGGAAAGTGCTCTTATTTTCCCTTTTATTCCTCCATGTCCCAAGCTGAAGACAATTTATACCAGAGGGTCCACCACATCTCAACTAGAAAAGCACACACACCCCTTTTCTCCCAGTCTTAGCCATACTGGATACCAGCATCTTAAGTGCTGCAAGAGACTCCATAAAAAAGACTGGAACAGGTCGGCACAGCAGTGTCGCTGTGTATATTGCTGCATCTACAGTTTTGTGTACACAAGCTGTTCTTATGCTTCTGGTTTTGGCCTCCCAAGAACTGGAATTAAAGCCAAGACCCCCCCCCATACCCCATTTGTACTTTCTCTTAACCACTCTTTGAACTAGCTCACAGGGCTTGCTGGTGCTTCTTTAGACAACTGAAAAAAAAAAGAGCTTTTAAATACCAAATTTTCCAACTCCTTCTGAAAGAGTTAAGAACAGCTTCATTTTCCAAGAGAAAAACCAAATCTCTTTCATTGAAAAATAAAGTGGATTTGCACAGTAAATGTGAGTGTTGCACACCACCTGCAAAGGCTTCATTTACACCTGAAACGAGTCTTGGCATCTGGCCCCTTTGCTCCCTTGTCGCGTGGAAGGTTTGTTCTTGTCCAGGAAACCTGTTATAGAGGAGTCGGAACTTTTAACCGTGTCTTTCATCCCAAATGGTAATGAATATTGTAACGGTGGCTCCAGCAGCAGCTGTGCTCACCATAACGACTTCAAAGCTGAAGACATTAAAAAAAAATCCCGAAGCCACTTATACTTGGTGTTTGTTTGGAGGAAGAAGGAAAGAACTCACAATTCTTTCCAGGCACCCAAGCATCTGTCTCAAATTAAATATTCTTTCGCTTGCAAAATTATTTATTGATAATTAAGCAAATAGCAGCACGAGACCCATGTGAGTTATTGATTTCTTTTCCTGCCTGGAGGAAAACTGCATCCAGGGAGCATCTGTGTGCTGACTCTGAGAGGTGGAACATGGAGAAGCTGTGTTTTCACCATCAGTCATAGGGGTGACGTGTAAAGAGGCACCCACATTTCATGAGGAACAGCAATGTGGTGAGAAAATCAGGACTGCTTCGGCACAACAGCATAGAGATTCTTCTTGAGTCTTGAGTTCAGAATTTTGAGAGTATAAAGCGATTGCTTATTCCCAATGCCAATATGTCTGAAATGTTCTTCTACATGTTACCATGTACCTTTCATGAGCTACATGTTTTTTGCAAGGTCAACATTTTTATGAAGAAGCTACATGATCAATTTATTTTTATTTTAGCAATAGAAACTTACTTTTCAAATATTCATTAAATGTAACCTGGCCTTAAATTTTTGTAGTTAATTTTTAAGTACTTTATTGCAACTGATACTTTATTCCAAATTTCTTTTGTTCTTGTGGTACTTTTGAATTGATCTTAATATTTCTTATTTATTGTTTGTTTTTGTTTTTCGAGACAGGGTTTCTCTGTGTAGTCCTGGCAGTACTGGAACTCACTCTGTAAACAAGGTTGGCCTCAAATTCAAGGAGATCCTCCTGCCCCTGCCTCCAGAGTGCTGGGATTAAAGGCATGCGTCACCACCATCCAGCCTGAATATCTCTTATTTAACAAAAAACCCATTTGGTTCATATATACATGGCATTACTATTTACTTATATCCATAAAAAGGCAGACAGTAATTTAAAAAAAAACCTATTTTTGCTATTCCCATTTTATTTATTGCTTTTTTTCTGATTTTATTTATTAGTTTCAATTATAGTTTATTCAACTGTCTGTTAAGAAGTAAATTCGTTTCAAAATAATGTCTCCCATTTCCCTCTAATTCTTTTAGAAATTAATGTTTGACCAAAGAGACCAACTTAAATCTACCAAGAATGTGGGTCAAATTGGCTAGCTTTATTAAATATGCAAATTTATTAAGATCTATTTCATTTGAGTTAAGAGCATGTCAAAGAACAGTCTAGAAGCCTACTGGTGCTGGAGATAAGAAACTTCATCTGGTTTGTGTGTCCAAAACAGTGCTTCAGTGTTTTAAGATTTGAATATGGAGACACCCCTGCCTGATACTCAACGGCTCAGATGGGGGCTAGTTGGGGAGATAGCCACCCAGTGTCCTCCAGGCACCAGCTGGCAAGAAGACAGCCAGGGCCCACCCGGCGATATAAGGCACCGGATATGTGTGCCTTATTAAAACAGGAAACACGTAGGGGAGAACTGGAAGAGAAATGGAATGCTTCATGTGCTATGGAAAGATGCAGAAAGGAAAAAATTAATACGGCGAGGAGTCGGCAGGCGTTGGAGACACGCTCGCCCTCCTGGGTCCACGGCGATGGCCATGAGGAGCAGACTGAGGGGCAGGTCTGCTTGCCAACTGGTGCTACGATGATGTCCAGGCTGACCTGCTGCCAAGGATCAGATCCGGGTCCCTGTTCCTACAGTAGCCATGGTCTGTGTTGATGTCCATGACTCCTGTTGTCTTCCAGTGAACTGGACAAAGTCTTGCCAAGCCTGTATGCTGGACTTTCAGCCTTCAGAATTGTGAGAGAATAAATTCCTGTTGCTTTAAGTAAAAAAAAAAGATTTGAATATGGAAAAATTGGTGAATGATAATTATTAAAATATCAAATGTTTGCTTTTACCTTTGACCAAAGCTATAAAATTATCTCTTGAGGGTTAAAGCAAAATGATTCTTACTTTTGTCAGATATTAACATTTATACAGATTTCTATTCCTTTTCCAAAAAAAGTTCTAGACTAGCAAAGAAAAGCAAGTAAATCAAGAGTTGAAAAGGGTGGTATCTTGAAAACAAAGCAATTGGCAAGTGTATTATTGCAAAAGGCATAGAATAAGACATCACTTGTCCATCCTGTGAGAAATCTGAGTGAATGTTTAGATACAGTAAAGTTCTGACTTCCGAGAGAAAGCCTTTTGGCATTCTGTATATTTGAACAGTTTCTTGTCTGTGTACGTTCTCTCATGTTGAGAAAGATGCAGCTCATGGGAGAAAGCCTTCCTGCGTTCTGTGTGTTCAGATGGCTTCTCACCTGTATGAGTGCCCTCTTGTTGAAGGAGCTGCAACTTACTGGGGAAGATTTTCCTGAATTCTTCATTTTAATTTGGCTGCTTTCTTGTGTGAGTTTTCTGGTGTAGAGTTAATTTTGACTTGCAGTGGAAAACTTTGTTATAGTTCTTACATTTGCGCCATTTTTCAAATACATGAGATGTCTGATTTTTGCCGTGCTGTGATTTCTGTATTTTCACAGGTGCTATGTTCATAGGATTTCACTTCTGGAGAATTTTCTGTGTTATCTGTATTTCTGTCTTGAGTCAGAAGAATTTTTTAAATATCACAAACCCATGAGTTCCCCCCCCCCATTTTCTAATGTCCAGCTAGATATGATGTCTCTTCAAACATGTCTCACAGTTTCTACAATCCTAGAAATCCTAGTACAATACTTCTACCCCATGTATATTCTTTTAGTGAAGCAATAATTGTTACAGAATATTATTGACATATATTATATTTAGTGCTTGGGGTCTTCTAAAGCATAAGCTGTGTCATGAGCAATAATTAAACAAAGGATTTTCAGTATTCTCTGAATACCAAAAATTTCTTGTGTGTGCTATTTCTTTATGTGATTCCAATAGTGCCTTTTGTGTAGAAGGTAGCCACAGCAGAATGTATGGAAAATGACTCTAAGAACCCTGACTTCTACTATGGAGAGTGAGATGTAGAGGGCGTCAAAGTATTCTCAGTTATATCAAAGTTCACAGAGAGAAATTACATTTTTCTCTGGGTTTAGTTCCTGAGGAACATTCCTGAATATTTCCCATCCTATTCACACACACACACACACANAGAGAGAGAGAGAGAGAGAGAGAAGGGTCTCACTGTGTAGCCCTGGATGATCTAGAAACTAGCATAAACACAGCAAAGCTCTCACTCACAGAGATCTGTACTAAGCTAAATGCTGGGTGTAAAGGCGCAAGCCACCATACCCACTCCCTACGTTAAACACTTTTTCTGCTCACATTCCATATTTCATATTTTACTTACTTCAACTCCAGCTTCTCTTGATGCCTTGGTGGTGCTGATTCCAGCCAAAGACATAGGTCACCCTCCATTTTCCTTGGCATTCTGGATTGAGGCAGTCACTTTATGAGCATCTAAGAACAATGTTGAAAAGAATCAGTATCCATAAAACATACAAGAATGCATGGAGGTCAAACAAATAAGTCATAGTAGTACCTTGTTATATGTCCATGTAAGTTTTAAAGTTACAGTGACTTTCAGTGCACAGATTTTAGACATTGGCATAACAAATTACACAAAAAGCTATTGCACTACTCAGTCCTGTCTACCCAGCACAATTGATCCCTTGTCAATTTGACATGTAAGCACATCCATATTAAACTACAGTCATTCATTTCTTATTGTCCCTAATATGTTATATTAATAAATTTCACAATAAAATACTGTAGCAGGCTTTCTTTTGGGCCACCAACCAGCTCCCAAATCATGACATGGAGACTTATTAGTAGTTATGAATGCTCAGCCTTATGTTCGTTTCTTGATGACTCTTATAATTTATATTAACCTGTTTTCTTCATCTATGTTTTGCCTCAGGGGTTTTTACTTTTCTGTCATTCTGTATGTCTTCCTCCATGTCTGACTGGCTGGCCCCGGGCATCTCCCTCTCTTTCTCCCTCATTCTTGCCATGGGCCATGCCTGAGGAGCCCCGAGTTGCAATGGAAGGTCCCCAGTGTCGGCCCAGCAGAAGGGAATCCTCTGATGAACCAATCTCATTTAGGCAAGGCCATGGGACTACAGACCCCAGGATGCCTTTTGCTTCTGCTGTGGCTCTCTTTCTCTGGTATTCAGCATGGTTTGGGTGAGCATGGGAAGATCCCATTGCCTGTAACTGAGTGTGTTTATCTCTTGGAAACACCCTGTTCTACTGAGCATTTTTACTTGTGAATTGTCAAGAAGATAACCCCTCTCTAAGCTGTGCTGTCTAATTTGTTAATAAAAATGACAGCATATACAGAGTTTTGATGAATAAAATAAATATGAGGATATGTTTCATAGCCAAGGTCTGTGAGTCTCACCTAAGGAGCTGCATGGATTGTAGCTCAAGTTAATGACTAACAATTGAGTCCCATTAGCCCAGCTAGTTTAAATTCTTTTAACCTTAATGTTGGGAGATATGTTCATAGATCTCGGAGTACATCACAGCTGAAACAAAGCTTTGAAAATAACAAAGTTAGACTAAGATGTTTTCGTTAAATAACTTTGAGGTGAAAAACCCAAGAAGACAACCCAGAGTTTTAGGAAGACACACGGTTGAATACAGAGCTCTTTAAGGTCAGGGATCAAGAACAAAGCAGCCCAGTTATTACTGGCTGACGTGCTCTCCTTGCTAGGTTTGGTTGATGATCAAAGGTGATGATTAATTTCTTTTTTTTCATTTTTATTGTTTTTATTGGACTATTCATTTTTCTCCACTCCCCTTCCTTCCTCCCCTCTCCTTTCTCCTGTGATCGCAATTTACTCAGGAGACCTTGTCTTTTTCTCCTTTCTATTTAGATCCATGTATGTCTCTCTTAGGGTTCCTCTAATTTCTTATACCCATTTCTGTCCTCAATCTCCTGATGTAAAAAACTATTAATGAATGGATATGTAGAGTTGACTGATTCTTTTTCATATATAAAAGTTTAGGTTTGTGATTTAAGATTCCTTATAAGATTACCTTTCAAGATAATAAAATAATTGGCCCTTTCTTTGTAACTGCAAAATGCCGCCTGCCAGTAAAAGACCTGACTGAAATACTTGCTGGCCACGTGGTTAATCCATAACAAGTTCCTTGGGTATGAATATATGTGGGTTCTTATTTTCTACCTGTAATACATAAGATGTTTAGTCATGTGAGGGAGATGAAAAACATGTTTTTACCTATAATTATTCACTTAAAAATGGAATGCAACTGTTTGGACTCCTGTACTGCCTGGAAGATTCTGTTGGGGCATGAAAACTGTAAAACAACATGAGACAGAGGAGAGGGGATAAAGAGAGAGAAGAAAAAGAAGAAATAAAGAAGGAAACCATCAAGAGAGTCTGTGAGTGCCTTTTTCCCTAATTCCCCTCAAATAGAGAAGCTTAGCCTCACCAGCTTGGTGGATTCCTATCAAAGCACTGCGCTGCTGGAGGCTGGTCCCCAGGCAGCAGTATGTCTTCTCCTCTTTTCTCATTCTCTTCCCTCTTCTCTCCTCCTACTTATTCTCTCTGCCTGCCAGTCCTACCTATCCCTCTACTGCCTAATTATTGGTTGTCCAGCTTTTTATTAGATCAATCAGGTGCATTAGGCAGATAAGGTAAAAAAAGCAACGTATCTTCACATAATTAGACAAATGCAGCACACCTTTGTATAGTTAAAGTAATATTTCACAACATTAGCAAATGGAATACATCTTTGCCTAAAGTAATAGTCCATAAAATAGAACTTCAAAATCCTTTGGATTTTACAAATGTAAACACTTTAAAAGTTCCATCTCTTTAAACTGTCCAAAGTCTCTTTAGAAATCCAAGCCTTGCTAAATCTCTTTATAAGTTTAAAGTCTTACCTGTAAGTACCTATAAAAATCAAAGTAAGTTAAATCCTTTATTATTTCAAGAGAGAAGAACCAGGACAAAGTCACAATCAGATCATAGCAAAACCCAGGTCCAACAGTAAGAAGATCAGTATCAGATGTCTGAAATTCACCCATGACCTTCTGGGCTCCTCCAAAGGGCTTGGGCCATTTCTCTCCAGCTCCTCCTTCCATAGCACCCATAGCTCATCTCTTAGACTCAGACTGACTCCACTCCTCGATTACTGTTGTTCTTAGAAGCTGGACCATGATACTGTATCTCCAAAACGCTTGAGACTCCATTGTAACTGGGCTGTGCTTTCACCAGTAGCTTCTCCTGGACTCTTTTCAGGGAGTACAATCCTGTCACATGGTGCCAAGCCTCAGCCTCACCCCATGGCCCTTCGATCCTGAGCCTCTTACTGAAATTGAGGCTGCTCATTGCCAATGGCTCCTCCTGGTCTCTCTTCAGAGACTTCAGCCCTGTTGCTCTCCATCATGACCTGCCATACCTGCAAATCCAGTACCACCTGGTAACTCTTACACTGCCAAGTTTGATTTCCACGATAAAGCACACCCTTGGCCACCTCCAGATCACAACCTCCCAACACTCTCAAGATGATTCTGCATTAATGATGCTGATTTCTTCTTAATCACAGCTGACTCTTCAACTCCCAGCTGACCAGCATCCATTGTCCCAACAAAGCAAAGTTAGTTTTTTTATTCCATTGGTTTGGTCTTTTGTTAATCACAGTCAAATGTTCAGCTTCAACAGGTCAGACACCATAAATTCTTAACAAGAAACACCATACAAATGGTCCCCATAGAGACTTTAAAATATTCTCAAGCTTCCCTCTGAAACTTCAAAAACTAGACCTCCATGATCTGCATGATTCTCAACATTATTTTCTTCCAAGCTCCCACAGAACAGCCCGTGGAGCTCTGAGCACTCAATGGTTTACCAGCCCAAATTTCAAAGTCCTTTCACAATCTTCTCCAAAACATAGCCAAGGCTGTTACAATAATATCCCAATCTCTGATACCAATCTCTATTTTAATTTGGGTTCCTATTTGCTATGATAAAACATATGATCAAAGTAAGTTGTGGAGGAAAAGATTTATTTCATCTTACGGCTTTAAAGGCAGGAGAACACGAAGGGGTGCTGTTTACTGCTTGATCCTCATGGCTTGCTCAGTCAGTTTCATTATAATACCCAGCACAACTAGCACAGGCGTGACACCAACTACATTGAGCCAGAGCCCTCAATCAAGAAAATATAGCACAATCTTGTGCATAGGCAAATCTACTGGGAGTGTTTTCTCAATTAGGATTCTCCCTACCCAAAGGACTCTAGCTTGTATCATACTGATATAAAACTATCCAGCAGAGCATTTAAGTATGAAATTAATATATATTTGAGTTGCATTCTATTAGACAAACAAATATATTCATCTATTAGTATGCAATGTTTCTTTTATTCATAGTAAATAAGACAATTATATGCTCAAATAATTACTTTTAAACAAATTTCTTTGCAACTTATTATAATCAGATGTTTTATTTATAGTTATTTTATATTCCTATATACCTTATATGAATGAAAATTTACAGGGCAAAAATGTTACAGGTAAAACTTTTTAAAGTCTTCCTGATAGAGGAGACTCCTGACGTTCCCTTCATTCATGGACAATAAGCTTAAGAAACATTAACACATTTTTCAAGTTCCTCAAAAGGCAAAAATTAGTTGACAGACATCTATACAATGGACCTCAGAAAACAATCACATATATGAGTTTGGAATATTCAACAACACTTGGCAATGAACTGTACTTGAGTCACTTTGTTACATAACTAGGAACTGATTCTAAACCCTTGAGGTAGTCTGAATGAGAATGGCTTCTATAGGTTTATATGTCTGAATGCTTAGTCCCCAGTTGGTGAAACTGTTTAGGAAGAACTTGGGGGTGTGGCCTGTTGAAGGTGGTGTATCACTAGAGGTGGGCTTTGAAGTTTCAAAAAGCCTGTACAATTCCACATTAACTCTCTCTGCCTCATGCTTATGGATCAAAATGTAAGCTCTCAGCTACTGCTTTAGCACCACGCCTGCCTACTTACTGCCACGCTGCCCATCATGGTCATGGACTCTAGACCCCTGGAAACACGAGCCCCAAATTAAAGACTTTCTTATGTCAGTTTTCATGATCACAATGTTTTGTCACTGTGACTGAAAACTAAGACCCCTAACACCCTGAGGAGAGAAAGAGAGGAACATATGTGTGGCAATCTAAATGTATTATTCCACATAAGTCTCTCTAGAAATAAGAACCAGTATACAGTATTATATTCTGAGAATTTCAATGGCCTCCATGTATAAAGATCAGGAAAGAAAAGGGCTTTACACTCAAAGACACATTTATCCCTACTAGTTTGTAACTAGAAGTTGCTGATTCTCGAGTTTTACACAACTTGCCCTAGAGAATTAATATAGAAAAACAGAGTTGCCAACTGGCAGCCTGGCCATGAAGTCAACACCCCCTCTTCTGACCCTACTGAAATCACAAGTTCCACAAATTCCTCCTGGAACATGTTTGCCCATACTGAGTACCTCAGCTTTATCATAGTCTATTTGACTAAATAAAAGACAATACTTAAAGTTCTAGCAATAGCAAGATATGAGCATGCAAACATCTCCATCCACGAATTTAAAAAAGAAAAACACAAGCATCATTTAATTCAAGAATACTCACATAAAAGCTGATACCCCTTTGAAGATTTAGATTCTAAATTTACACAAAGCAGCAGACCTCCTGCAGCCTCAACATGGTTGTCAGAATAGCCATGTAAAAACAATAACAGATTGCAAGTGTCTAAAAGGACATGAGGAAGGCATGAGTTGTCTGTTCAGAATGCAAAATCAGCACTCATTTTAGAAAGTGGTAAGCCCATTCTTCAAAACTAAAACTTCCACCAGTGACCATCATTGGTACGTAGCAAAAGGAGTGGAAATGCAAGTGCAAATGCCAAAAATGTCTGCACTCATTCACAGCCCAGATGTGGAAACGAATCAAGTGCTTCTTAGACGACAGTGCAAAAAGACATTCCTCTCAGCTGCAGGGCTGCAGCTGATGCTCTGCGAAGTTCTGTGTACTACCCAAGGCTGTTGTCAAGGGAAGAGCCTAGGAGTTGATAGTCACGGGACACTCCAAGGCATCAGACAATGGCTGCTGTAAGAACTTGCAGTCAGGCAGTTCGGATGCTCCCAAGGACAAGAAGACCAGCCATTGGGATGGNGGGGGGGGCTCGTCATCCTACAAAGTTTTCCAGGGTTTGGAAAATTCCCCCAAACACATTCTAATAGGGTGTCTGTGCCAAGGAATGACAGGGAAAAGGCACAAAGATTGCTTAAGTGTTGTCGTATGTTTTTTTGTCCCCCACAGGTTTCTTTGAATGTGGAATATTCATGAAAAGAATTTTAAAATTCTTCAAAAATCCTTTGGTCTATATTCAGAGAAAACTTGGCAAAATACTCTTTGTTTTAAATATACTGGGAGAAGTTGATCAGATGATTCAGTAGGTATGGTGGTTTGAATAAGAATATCCCCTATAGGCTAACTGATTTGAATGTTTGGTCACCAAAGAGTGGAATTATTTGAAAGGATTAGGGGGTATGGCCCTGTTGGAAAAAGCATGTCACTGGGGTAGGCTTTGAGGCATCAAACTCCCATGCCAATCCTAGAGTCTCTCTCTTCCTGCTACCTGTGGATCTAGAGGTGGAATGTTCTATTGTTGCAGAACAATGTTTTTGTACACTATGAATATTTATCACCCTCATTTGTCACATATCTGCCTGCATGCTGCCATGTTCCCCAACCTGATGAAAATGGACTAAACCTCTGAAACTGTAAGCAAACCCTAATTAAATGCTTTCCCTTATAAGAGTTACCATGGTCATGGTGTCTCTTCATAACAATAGAACACCAACTAAGAAAGAAATTGGTGCCAGGAGTGGGATATTTATGTGACGGGCCTGACCATGCTGCTTGTTGATAGAATGTAGACTTTGGACTAGGAAAGCAGATGAAAATATTAAATAGATCTTAATGGGAAATACTAGTAGGAATGTGAAAGACAGTACTGCTGAAAGCAATGATCTGACTCAAGATGTTTGAAAGGAGAAAAATATTAGTATTTTTGGCTTAGAAATATTGGCTTAGAAACTGTTCTTATAATATTTTGGCAAATAAGGTGATTACTTTATACCATTGTTCAGAAAAATCTAATTGAGGCTGAATTGAAGAGTGTTGGATTAATGGTATTGACAGAGGAGATTTCAAGACAGCCTAGCATTGCCTGTGTTGTATAGTTATTTGTGGTCACTCTTATGCAGATCTATAATGAAGAGGAGCAAGCTGAGCAAGGAAAACATACAAACTATACAGTTTGAGGAGAAAAGGAAGTGTAATGGAGCTAAGTACTGTGCTCAAGGATATAAAAAGTTTAAAGAAATGCCTGGTGCTAAATGGAATAAAGTGAGTAATGACTAAGGGCAAGACCCTATCTGACTAAGCTTCCTACTGTGAAAGGGACTTAAAGAAAAGCTTAATCAGTGCAGGAAACCATTAAAAGCAGAAAGCTGTTGAAAATGTTTCCAAGTTACAGCCCAGCAAGCAGTTGAACCTGGCTGCTTCAACATGTGATTCTGGTGTTACAGTCAAGGGTACAAGCAAAATGTTGTGAATTCTCCCTTTGTAACTAAGGAAGGATACTTAGGCCAGGAGTGTCAGGGGTGTCTCTGCATGGAGGGTCAGAGAGGCCATTTCATGAAGCTGTGAAGGTAAAATCTGGATTGCTTTGAAGACTCCTGGATGTTAGAGATACCAGAGCATAGGATACCTGCCAAGGAGCATGGTAGACTGGTTGTGAACCAGTCCTTGAGAGGGAAGTGTGTTAAAGTCAGCGATCTGAAGAGAGCTCTAACATCAGACACAGAGATGCAGAATTTGAAGTTTTTCCTGCCAATTTTCTGTTTTGCTTTGGTCCAGTATTTCCTCAACTTTTTAACTGTTCAGACAATATCACCTTAATAAAGCATAGATGTATCAAGAAATAAGGATACTATTTGTGCACAGGGCTTGGCCCTGGTTCTTCCTTCTCCAGTTACATTTAACAAACAAATCTGTAAAATGACTTCCCAAGATTTAAATCTCTAATTGCCTTGAACTAATTCAGCTATTAATCGATTTTCCAATATACAAAAGAAATAAGGAAGGACAAAATCAGTTTGTGGTTAGGCTAAGTGAGAAAGAGTATCGGGAAGTATTCTACATTATAATGGTAATGATGATTATAAGACCATAGAAATGGCCACTAGAAATAATGGGTTTCACTCTAAGTACATTATAATGCAATTAAATTAAAGAAACAGATACTGAGTCCAATTAAAAGAAACTGCAACAATCTCAAAATTGGCTTTCATCCAAGTTGATGTGACTCTTACTAATTCACTTAAATACTGCATATTGGCACTTAAGACAATTTCATCATAAATAAAAAGAATTAAATGTGATTCTTTGAAATCAGGCTATAAATGATCCACACATTATCCTATCTAATAGCACAGTTGGATGCCTAAAAATATTTTTAATTAATCTCAAGTTCAAAGTATAATTATGAGGACTGAGACATCTGTGGGATTTGTAACATTTCAGAGAAAGCCAATGCCTGTTACTGTTATCCTATGAGTCATGCAGAAAAATGTACTTCTATTAGTTATTTTAAATGAAAGAGATATGGGAACCATAGAAAAAGAGCTGATTAGCTGCCAGAAATTGAACAAAATGGACAATATTCTAAGTTTCCTCCAACCAAGACTTAGCCAACATAGCTCATAGTTCATAGTCACTGAAGCCAAGATCCTGGGCTCCTCGTCTCCTCTTCCGAAAGAGCACTTCAGAATTGGAACAAGTTCAGTCTAGTTCTGGGTATTTCACAAGTTTTTGGATGTAAAACCTCTTCATTGACTCTACCTTAGAGTTATTGACCAGAATCGCAAAAGATGCCTGGAGTGTTTCAGGAGTTAGACAGATGGAAAGTGACTGCGCCCTCAGTAAACAGAGGTAATGATGATACCAAATGATTGGTGGTTAATCACGTTCTAGACAATTGATACCACTTACACATTGAGAGCTGAGAATTTACTATATTTATTTATTTTTTATATTGGAAAGACATTTATTTATTTTTGTATTAAAAATTTCCACCTCCTCCCCTCCTCCCATTTCCCCCCTTCCCCTCCCCCTCCCCTCCCTCTCCAGTCCAAAGAGAAGTCAGGGTTCCCTGCCC
>LOEQ01001259.1:241125-265746 GCA_001685075.1 Bramus lutescens
AGAAGAAGAAGAAGAAGAAGAAGAAGAAGAAGAAGAAGAAGAAGAAGAAGCTGGCTCTTGACCTGTATGTGATGCCCCAGGTGAAATGGGGCAGGGAGAGAGTTGAACCCTCGGGGGTGTCCCTGAGCTTCGGTCCATTCTCTTTTAGTATTGCAGAAAGGACAGAGAAAGGATGGGGATATAGAAAGTTTAAAAGAAACCAAAGGTTTGTCTTTTTCTGGGCTGAGAGTCACTTCTCAGGAATCTTTAAAGAGTGTTGACCCAATGCCATCTTAGGCAATATGCTCCCCCATTCATTTCCTAAGAAGAGGAGCTGATGTTTGTTTTTGTCCATTTTCCCCCTTTATGGTGTAGGCAATATACCTTCCCAGCCCTCCACTCCTTGGCCTTTGATCTGAGACATCTCTCCTTCCAGCACCTGGAGCAGGTTCCACAGTGTGATACACACACACACACACACACACACACACACACACACACACACCATGAGCCAAGTCTTAGGTTTGTCTCTGTCACAAGTCTTGGCAGGAATGTCAAACTACATTAAAATTATTAAATAGTTAATTTGCTTTCTTTTGCGGGAGAAAGGGGTTTTGAGATAGGGTTTTGTGCGTGTGTGTGTATGTGTGTGTGTGTGTGTAACAGTCCTAGTTGTCCTGGAACTTTCCCTGTAGACCATGCTGGCCTCAAACTCAGAGAATGGCTTGCCTCTGCCCCCCAACTGCTGGGATTAAAGGTGTGCACCACCACCGCCTGGCCATAGTTAATTTTCTTAAAGAACTTTTGCACATCCCTAAACTTCTTGTTAATAGTTCCTTTTATTTTGAATCAAACTACTGAGGTGAAAACAGAAAAGATTCACATGATCCAAAAAGATTCTGTGTACTAGCATAAAACAATAAAATTCAGTCTCCTTTGCTGTAAATTTATGTAGTCTCCCTGAAGCCAGAGTTCAGAAACTAGCTCCAGGAAGTCATTAATTTCAGCCCATAGGACTGGCTGCCAGCTGGACAGTAAGAACTTTCAGTAAGTTCTTACAATAAGTATTTTCAGCAAGAACTATCTGAAAAAATTCTTTTCCTCTCCATTTCACAGACATTGGTTCTAGAATGGGGCGAGGGCAGGGGACCATTTTCTTGCTAGCCTTTCAAAGAAAGGAAAAGAAACAAAAATATAAACTAAGGGTTCAGCTATGGCCATTTCCCTTCCTTTTATTCCAAAATATTGGATGAGCACTAGATGATTACAAGGGCACTCTCCAAATCCTTCATTGTTTGTCTTGGCAAGAACTGAATCTTGCATTCATCCAGAATATAAGGCTCCCAACTGACCTTATGGTGAGGTCACCTAGAGTTCCAGGACAGAGTATTCTCCACTGATTTAAGGAATAAAAAGGCAGGAAAAGAAAGGTCACAGCACTTAGCCAGATTTTAATGAAAGCTGAAACATGTTTGCACAGCAAATAACACAGACACATACTCCCCAAGGTGGAGAGGGGACCTCATATGGTGTCCAAAAAAGCCAAAATTTTGTGTTTGATGATGCAATGGATTCCCTAACCCATCATAATTACCTGATGTGGGCTGCCATAGGGGGTTGGATAATCCAGACAAAGAAAGGAAAGCTGATTAGTTCTCACCATTACAGTGACCCTAAGAAAGGCCTATCAAACAGGATAAGTCTCACCAAGTCTTCATCTTAGGAAGGGGGAATCGGGAAGATGGTCATAATGGATGTTTAATGGAATAGCACAGGAAACCACGTAGAGCATCTTCTCCCTATCTGACTGCCGCCCAGGCTCTCACTGTAATTAACCAGGAGGTGTTTATTAGAATTCAAGGTTCCAGATATTTCACTAGAGCTCACATTAAGTATAAAGATAATTCTAGATCTGTGCTTTTTTTAAAAAAAATGCTGTAATCCCTGTTAGCTACAACAATGAATAAGATTTGACAAGACATGGCCCCTGGTGCAATAGAGGCAGGAACATCATGTGAGTAACCAACCATTTTCTAATTGGATTTAAGTCACACTCCACAAGATAAAACCCACATGTGGCACACATAGGGAGACAAAAACCTAGGTCTAGACAGTTGCAGGCCTTATGAGAGAACCTGATACTATGATACTGCTAAATGGACAAAGTATTACACTTATTCCTAATGATATATTATAGCCATACTTCATTGAATCTCTTAACATTCATCTGAGAAACTTGTGTTTTCAGAAGATGGTATTAACACAGAGACCCAAAAGGTCAATGTGGAAAGAACAAAGAACAAGAGGCTATAGAATTTCCAGCTCTGTAGAAAGATGTGATGGATGATGAAAAGGAAACATGTTTTTGGACACCACAGGGCTGCTCACATATGAACTCACAGGAACTGTGACAGCATGCATAAAAACTGTGCACGCCCACACCACACCAAATGCCAGCATGGAGAGGGAGCTGGGCACACAATCCCACCCTTAGCCACGGAGCAAATGGCAATTGTTAACAGGTGAGAGAGGGAGAAACAGATTTTTTTTCTAAAAGTGTATGTAGCGGCTGGTAAGTTAACCATGCTTCAGGGGAGGGCCACGGATCCAGGAGTATTTGGATAGCAGAACTTTGTCCTGGAGGGTTAAAAACATCGACACAAAGTTGGATGGGAAAGAAAATGAGGTGGATTTGGGAAGAGTTGGTAAAAGGAAGGCAAATATGATCAAAACATGTTGTATGATGTGCAATACTCGCAAAGAACTTATAGAAAGATAGGAAGGGGGGGCTGTGAAATAGCAGCTCCCTATGCTAACCAGTATAAGGTAAACAATGGAAATAGAAGGAAAAACTCATTGACACAATTTCCATAATTTGATAGGAAAGGAGTAGAGCTGTAGATCATGTGTCCTTATGTTTGTTTATTCATTCAGGAGTAAAAAGGTGACATTTCTCCTCAGAACAGTGCGTTGGGCAGAGAGAAGAAAGAAAATGGGATGTGTTCAGTAGCAGAACAGCAATATCACATTAAGTGAGAGGCTTCCTAGGGAATCTCTGTCAAAGTGGGATTGTTGAGTTCAGTGTGTAGATTATTTTCTATCTAACATCACCAGGTCTGCAAGAAGTCAGAGATGAATTTATTCCGACTTAGGAGAAGGACAGAAAGAAACATAGCAAGATCTCAAAATATTGATGGACCCATGTAGGGACTATCTATGTCAGGGCCTTTTACTTCAATACATCCAAGATGCAGAATAACAAAAAGTTCCAATGACACTAGAAAAGCTTAAAGTATACGGTGATTTTTATTTTCAGATAAAGGTCACTTTTCTGGATTGCATATCTTGAAGTATAGTCAAGAGCAACAGCTGCAGAAATTGGCAGAGTAGCACTGGAAATACTATTGATTAGAAGACTATCAGGGTTTCCTAGGTTAGCAGAGAAAGGAATAAAACAAAGCTTGACTGTAAACGGGTAAGTCTTCTAAAACATAAAGACAGATGAACGTGGGAAGGCTGAAAACAGGCTGCGGTTTGGCAAGAACATTTGCCAAACAGACTGGAATGCATCAGGTCATTAATCTACTTTGCAAACATTAGATATTTAGAATGCTTTTATTTCTTGTGTTTCATAGCTAAAACTTACAACTCAGCTCCTACAGGCCCGACCTTGCCTGCTGAAGCGTGAAACATCCGAGGGGGTGGTATGAACGAGGATCAAACACAGAAACAGCCAAGAGAATAAACTCATGCCAAGTTGGTGGTCACTCAACTGAGCAGGCAGCCCACCTCTATGGCTTCTTAATGCTAGCTGTAACTTCAAGCTGACAACAGAAAGTTCGTTGTCTCCTCTATCCTTAGTCAAAGTCAGTGGTGATATTTCGTGTTTCCTCGTATCTCAGATTCCCTCTTTCCATTCTATGGTTGTCATTGCTTCGTTGGTTTATTTTGCTTTCCTCTGTCATCTTCCTTTTATTTTTTTTTGCATGTGAAAATAGAAAAGCTTCATTCATTGTGGGTCTCTCTGAGTTCTTTATGCCCCATTGCCTACAATTTTGAGAAGAAATAGAATGAATATGGGCCTAAGGGGATGATATAGACTTGGAAGGTCTTGAGCCTAATCTCTGTTCTAGACAGCATGTTATTTCAGGCACACAGTGGGGTTGGGAGAGGGAATTGTTGGTATAGTTCTCCTGTCATACGTTAGAGCAAAGAGACTCTCTGAGTCTACATGCCTGGAGCCTGCATGAGACCACCATGGCCAGCTTTGTCTTGACACAGCATCTCCAAGGGCACTGAGTTTTCTCATGTTAAAAAGTTATCTGTACCATAGACTGGGAATAAACTAACAGGCATTTTCTTAGTCTTCACTGCAGAAGACATGAGAAGAAGCATCTGCTTGTACCTCATGATCACACTCTCTGATGCTCTCTACTTTGGCACATGTTACTTTTTCAAGTGAGCAGTCTTGAAGATAAAAATTTGATTTTTTTAAAGTTGTAGAGAAAATAAGAGTATTTTTTTTTTTACTTTGGATCGGAGAGTTTTTCTGAAATATGAAATGTTGAGCTTGTAAGTTCAAACTACATAATTTTAAAATGTATTTCCTTCAGAAGAAAAAAAATCAGCTTTGTTTTCTATATTATAGTGTCTTCTCAGCTCTATGTTTGGAACCAAACCAAGTCTTCTAGGGCAGAGAACATTCACTGTAATGTTCCCATTACAAGTAATGCCTTGCATGAACATGATGTCTTTTCCTAGAATAGACTTACATTTCCGTGTGGAATTAAAATTTTTCTTTGAAATATGACAGTGGGAGAAATGCCAATGAAGAACATGGGCAGTTTGTGTGACTGCTGTTGGGGTATGTGTCTAAGTAATTGTACAAAACCCAGTGGTTTTACATAGTCTAGAATGTAAGTTCCATGCCAGGTGTCTCAAGGACATGTTTACTATTCTGTGGGTAGACTTTGGAGCTTGCTTAAGTACCTTCAAAGAGCAGAAGTTTAGAAATTCAGTGAAGTCCAGTTTTCCTTTACATGGATTGTGCTGGTGATGTATTATTATCTAGGTAGTCTTTGCTTCTTTGGAGACCACTAATGTTTGTCTTTTATTGCTCCTTTCAGGAATTTCTATGGTATTGAACTTTGTTTATATTTGGAATCCGCATTGAGTTAGGTTTTCTATATGCTGTAATATATAGCTCACAGTTCTATTTTTTCTATATATGCACCTAATTGTATCAACATCACTTACTTAAAAGGCAGCCCTTTCTTTTCCACAGGATCACCCTACTACCCTTTTAAAAAAACTAGTTTCTCCTTAGTTGTGTGTATCTTTGGGTTTTTAATTCTGCGTTACTTAGCTAGTAGTATGCCAGCAACAGTCTATGCCAATTTCTACAGCCTTTATTTTTGGACCTATGTTATAGCTCACATAAAAGATGGCCATAGTGAGGTATGAGAATGCTCATTAGATCAGGACTTTGGATCCCGTGGCTGATGACCTGAGTTCAAAGCCCATAACCCACTTGGTAGAAGAACTGATTCATGCAAGTTGTCCTCTGGCTTTTACATGTGTGCAGTTGCCAATACTGAGTAACAAATAAGTAGAATCAGCATGGTGGATGTCCAGATGGCTTGCAGACTAAAGATGCCTGTCACCAAGCCTGATGACCTATGCTTGATTCCCAGGACTCATGGTAAAAGGAGAGAATTAACTCCTGTAAGTTGTCCTCTGATTTCCACAGGCATTTCTGAGACATCAAGGCAGGAAGTCACATGGTGCAGTCACATCACATCAATAATCAAACTCATAGAAAGGATAAGTGCACTCTCACTCGATGGCCTTGATGTCTCAGAAATGATCAACTAATTAGAATTGTGATCCAAATAAAGCGCCTTTCATCAGGATATTTGTTACAGCAACAAACATGAAAGTAGGGTAATACTGAATTCTTGTGTGTAGAGCTCTTTTCCACAGAAGATGAAATAGGAATTCTGTGAGCTATTTTCTGCAAATTTTAAGCTTAGGCAAATAAGTACATATATAATGAACAATGAAAGACATTTTTTTTTCTTACCAGCAAAGGAAATTACTCTTAAAGTCCTCTGATAGCTGAAAACTAAACAACATGCTGGCATATAATGCATGGGTCAGAAAAATCACAGAAACAATTTTAAAGTAGTTTAATTTGTTTCTAATTTTTTACAACATTATTGTTGTTGTTAGATGGATATTCAATAAGGGAACTTGAAAATAAAACAAAGGGATGCCAGGCATAATTCCACAGACCTTTAAACCTAGTACTCCGGAGGAAGAGACAGGGGAGTCTCTGTGAGTTTGAGGTCATCCTGGTCTTCTACATAGGAAGTTCCAGGACAGCCAGGGACACATAAAGAGATCCTGTCTCAAAACACCAAAATTAGTTGGGGGATTAATCTGTACAGAGGCAGATTGTCTTTTATTAGAGCCACGAAGAGCAGGCATCTCTCCATGGGAAAAGAAACTGCACCAAGGTGAAGGAGGCTTGAGGGTCTTACAGGTCAGAGCAGGGAACTTCTGAGTGGAAAATGCCAGCTACTAGTCTCTTTCCTGCATCCCCAAGCTATAAATTCTACCTTAAGTTCTTGCCTGTATGTTATGTTCCTTATGAAAAGATTCCCAGCTCCTAACTGTCTGCAGATATCATCAGGGTATAAACTTTTCTGTCAGAAGTTTCTCTGCTTACCTGGAGGTTTCAGGTCTTTAGCCCTTCAGTCTTTTTTTCTTTTCTTGTGTGAGTTTGCAGAAGGGGTGTGTTTGTGAGAGGCATTCATATATGTAGAGGCCAGAGAACTACATTCAGGAATCAGTGGCCCTCCACTGTGCATGCACTCTGGAGTTCGAACTCAGATCCCCAGGCTTGGGCAGTAGGTGCTTGAATTTCCTAGGCCATTTTACAAGCTCCAATTTGAAATTAATTTTAATGAAAGCAAAATAAACAAAAGGAAATAATATTGCACAATTCCATTATCATTTCTGCTCTAATCATACATCATCTTCTTTGTATTCAGTTTCAATTCTCTGGGCTTCCTGTGTTGATTTTTATCCAAATAATATTTAGACATCATTACCCTCTAGCTGCCTACAAGAAGGTGGCATACTATAGATGTCTGTTTACAACCTATTTTTCCCTACTTGTACTGAATCTTGGAAGGTCAAGAGATCACAGCTCACAGGGAACTTGCTATTGTCCAGTTATGTAGAATTTCACTAAGTAGATGCAGCAAACCATTTGGCAACTGTTCTGCTGGACTATTTCATCGTACTGTGTAACAGCAAATAGGGCTTCAACAAATAATCATATGCACATGAGGTTTTGTATTGTTGGAGATATATCTTTAAAAGAGAATCAGTGAATTGGGAGTGATGAGTTAAATGAAAATTCAAATGTAATTTGGCTCAATATTGACAACTTCCTCTTCATAAACAAATGCTTTTGTAGTCTCAGTATTAGAGAGCGAAAATACCTCTTTCTCAGCAGCTGACACAATAGGTCATAAGTGGCTTTTTAGTATGATTTTAAACAACTCATCATGAATTAAGTGGAGCATCTTTTACAGATTTTGCTTCTGTGTCTTCATTGGGTTTGTGTGTGCATATTATTTATATATGTATGCATATTGTCTATTCTGAAATTGACTTTTTTCTTTATTTTTAATTTTTTAAAAAAGAAAACAAATTATCTTTTTTTTCATTTTACATACCAATCCCAGTTCCACTCCCTCCCCTCCTCCCCTTCCCTCCACCTTCTTCCCCCACCCCACCCCCCTCTCCACTTTTCAGGGAGGGTAAGGCACATTTCTTTGAAGAAGGATCAAAGTCCTCTCCACTATATCTAGGCTGAGCAAGGTATTCATCCAAAGAGAAATTGCCTTTATTTATTAGTGATCTCAGGGCATCTTACATGTTGTACTAATACTCTATTATTGAGATATACTCCTAGTCCTAAATTCTGAGGCACTGTTTTTAATTTAGGAATATTGTGCCTTCTTAAGCTACCCTGTGGTATTTTTTAAACCACCCGAGATAGAAACAGAACTATAGTCAGCCCCATTTTCGCTCATTCTCTCACAGTTGGTCTCTATCTGTAGGCGCCAAGATCATCTAACAAAACCTGCTCTCAGAGCCAGTCTCCTGAAAGCTGGGTGCTTGTTCTACCTCCTTGTCATCAATCAGTGGACCCATATTAAGTTAGCATCCTAGCAGGACCTGCAGTAACACACTTCTATATCACATGTAATTTAATAGAAGTCTGAAAATACATATAATTATCCTAATTGTACTACAAGGAAACTTACTGTTATAAATAACATTATAATTCATACAACCCCAAATTATTTTTATTTAGCTGATTAATTTACTTATTGCAAAGCTGGAGTTGGAACCCAGCATTTCATATATGCCAGACATGCTCTCTGTAGCTTGTCAATCAGCCCAGTACTTTTCCCTTAATGAGGTAGCGATTTTCAAATGAAGTATGAGCTCTGAAAATTATATATAGGATAGATAGGCAAATAAATAAGTAAAGCAGCCCACAAAGGAGCACCACCTATAAATTATGTGTCTTCCATGGCTTTACGAGTAAGTGACTAGTGGGTGAGGTTGCATCCCATCATACACTATTTCTTCTAACTCAGTGTGTTCGTGCTTTATTTGCAGAACTTATCAGTTCACGTAACCCTTCTAGCTGGCCTAAGGTAAACCTCAATTCTCAATTCTATATTCTTCTTCCGACCAGATCACTCTCCTCAAAGGTGTCTAAGACTCCACTGAGATGACATGCATTGACAGATTTTCCCATGTCCTTGCTTGGACACACATCTTAATCTCTCCAGGGTGGACTTCCTCCCAGGTAGCATAACCTTTAAACATACACACTAACATGTTTTAGTAAATGTTACAGTGCAAAAAAAAATCCCACACCAATTAGATATGGCTGAGCATTTAATGAAATAACAACCATTGCTTGCTCAGCCACAAACATCATTTATCTTTAGTCTCTATAGACAGTTCTCATTCTTACCTGCTATGTGGAAATCCTGCCTTAAGTTCACAAACACGTAATGACTAATAATGAGTAAAGATATGTATCATTAATTTCTTATACAATAGCATACTGGAATGGAGGCAAGGTCAAAGGAAAACTGCGTACTTGGGGTTCAGCAGGATTCTATGATTATTATTATTATTATTATTATTTGATGATTATTATTGAAGTGACTATGGGGTACATGGGGTTACTACATAACACAAGTAGAAACAAAAACTCACCTGATGGAAGTTTAGAAGACAGGAAATCCTTAAATGTTCACCTAGTAGGATTTACTATTATTGCTATGTGGGTTAGAAGTGAAAGGTAACTGATAAATGGGAAGAAATAAACTCTTATTCTTGTCATGTTTATGTTTCCAGCCCCCATGCAAAATGTATTACCCAATAGATTCTGATTATGAAGCAAACTGTCCAGATGTGGTAGCATTTGTTTGTGCTACAAATGGCTTAACCTACAAGAATGAGAGCTTCTTTTGTATTGATCGGTGTTAAGTTCAAAACAAAATATAACTAATGTATTTTTTTACTCTATAATGCGTCAAGATACAAAACACTATATTAAAAATATTCATGGCACATTTTGAGTAATCAACACATAGATCAGGCATGTGTGAAATATGACATGGTAACAGGAATGGACAAGATGGGTACACATGGAATTGTAGAAACTGTTGCAATTTTTTAAAAAAGCACCACAAGAGAGAAAGATGCCAGGAAACAGGATTCACATGGAGGGGTTTTTATTAGGGAAAGGGGAATGTAAAAAAGAGGGAAGGGAGGGTAGGAGACAAGCCTTTAGGGACAGGGGTGGCAGAAGAAAAGAGAAGAGAGACAAAGAGAGACAGAGAGAGAGATGAGAGGTTGGCAGGCCCTTTTAAAAGAGAACATAGTGAATGTACACAGGAGGGCTCTTAGTGGATAAAGCTGAGAATGTAGCCTGTCAGAACCCCACGGGCCGGCCAGTACAGATGCCTGAATACTAACCGAAACATCCTCCACTTTAGGACTTCATTTAGAAGGTAGCGAAAGCACGTTTAAGAGCAATGTCCTCTTCCTTTAAGGAACTAATGTTCTCTCTTTTCTTTAGGGAATTCGGCCCTCATATTGCGTTTGTCAAATATGGAAAGTGTAACTAGCAGAGAATGGTACACTTTCGTTTGTCTGTGTTTTCCATTACTTCATTCTGGAAATTATTTCTTTGGGAATTTGAGGAGCTTAATTCGCAAACTGTATGCACACCTGAGCCCTACCCAAATTTCAAGCCAAACGGAAAAAAAAGGAATCCAAATAATGGGAAAATGTCATATTTGTTGCAAATAAACATTAATAAATGAAATGATTGCTATTAATTTTTGTGAACTGATAGTTTAAAGTCAGTTTCCATGTGGAGAGATCTATAGTCTCTCAGCCCAGCGAGACTTCTACTTCTTTCTTTAATTAAACTCACTGGGTCTCTCTGTCAGGCATACTTGGCTCCACTAATTTCACTTAAAGCCATAAAAAAAAAAAGAGGAAACATCCTTCCGGTGAAAAGTTAGACTCCAGAGCAGGAAGTCACTGAGTTACCCAGGCTTCGTGCTCGCTTCCAAAATCCCTAAATAAATGCTGGACTTTCCATGGTCGGAGGAGTAACATACCAGGGAGATGGAGAGCGCCACCCTAATGAATGTTTCTGACTGAGAGGAAAAAAGAGTATTTGTGGAACGAGTTCAGAATTCTTCCCTCAGTTTTGCTGCTGACTGTTCAAGTTAGGGTGATATTACTGTCCTTGGCCATCCAGAAGGATGGTCTGGTCAGCTTAACCAACTCTCACCTTAAACCTGATGTATGTCTTGATAAAAACCAGAGGCTGCTCCATTTGGGAGTGATGAAGTGAAGGCTGTTAAACACTGGTTCTCAACCTTCCTAATGCTGCAAGCCTTTAATTACAGTTCCTCACATTGTGGTGACCCCCTCACTATAAAACTGTTTTGTTCCCGTGTCAGAACTGTAATTTTGCTACTGCTATGCACTGTAATATGACGTGCAGGATATCTGATATGTGACCACCTCCATGAAAGGGTCATTTGACCCCAAGGGGGTCTCAACCCACAGGATGAGACTCACTGCTGTTAAGTCAACTATGAGCTTCTGAATTATAGCAGAAATATCCCAACACTTAGCAATTAATGTTGCTAGTGGTTGACTTTGGAAGTAAAAATTTAAGAAATACAATTGGCAAGGCATCTTTTACTTTATCTTTGACTTCTGTCTAAAGATCCACTTATCCAGAATCCAGAACCTTAAGCTAGGTGTGATGGTTTGAATGAGAAATGTACCCCATAGTTTCGGTCATTTGAATACTTGGTCCACAGATTAACGTTACTACAGTTTAGTGAGGTTTAATAGGTGTGGCCTTCCTGAAGGAAGTGGGTCACTAGGGAGAGGCTTTGAGAGACAAAGTCCTCGTATTACTGGTAGCTTGCTCTCTCTGCGTTGTACTTGTGGTTCAAGATGGGAGCTCTCAACGTGATACCATGACTGCTACTATCCTTGCTGTCTTTCCCCGGTGTCCCTCTGGAAACTTAAGCCCACATAAAGTATTATTTCTAAGAGTTGCCTTGATCATTGTGTTTTATCACAGCAATAGAAAAGGAAAGGATACAGTGAGCTTGGTGGCACACACCTTTAATCCGAGCACTCAGGAGGCAGAGGCAGGCAGTTACCTGTGTGGGATTGAAGCCAGCCTGCTCCCACATAAGTGAGTTAAAGTTCAACCAGGTCTACGTAGCTAGATAGTCAAAAAGTTAAATCCCTGAACTTTTCACTTTTGGAAAGAGCCTTTCCCAAAACTTATTTGTATTAGAAGCCAAAGTCTTTTGATTGGCCACAAAGGCAGTGGAGGCATTCCTCATCCAGTCACACCTTATGTGTACAAATGCATGGTAGCAAGTGAAAGCCATCTCCCCTCTCCCCCTGAAAAAAAATTAAGAATCAGAATTATTATTTCTGTTGTGGAAATATGGACAACAGCTTCTGTTTCCAGAGAGCAGCAGACCAGACCCACCTTGACTTGGGCGGAACTTTCAACAGTGACTTATCACAGTCTCCTTTAACATTCTGTTATTATTTGATGCCAATTATGCTGTATCTCTTTTTCCATGGTTTGTTTCACTCACAAATGTGTGCATTATGTTTCCAAAATCCATTGCTGTGTGATAAACAAGCTTATCAAGACTTTATCTTTGTCGTAAATTGCTACTCATAGGACTGGAAAAGTAGCTCAGTTTGTTAAGTGCCTGCCTAACACACACAAAGCCCTGGATTAAACCTTCATCATGGAGTGCACAATGTGTAGTGGTGTGTACTTGCAATCCCAGCATCAAACTGGAGGACCAGAACTTCAAGATGATCTCAGCTAGATAGTGAGTTGGATTCTATCCTGGGATACATTAGACCTTGCCAAAACAAACAAGCACAATTTTCATTTCCTTCCCCTAATTGACTCTAGTATGTCTGAAAGATACTTTTATTGCTGAGTTAGTAGATAGTGAGGATGCCCATTTTCCTTCTAGACTTGGCATTTTCTTGGCCAGCTAAGGCAACTTCCAACCCATTTCTGGAAATGCAATGTTAAATGACTTAGCATCTGATTCAGTGCCTTTTCACAATCCATCTCTATTCTCCAGACCCTGGCCATGCCCCAAAGTATCCAAGGGATTTTTCTATTGAAACATACAGCCTTCTTTGCATGTCATTGACCAAGGCAATGGTAATATCCACATGCATACAGAGCATCAAATAGATGGGATCAGAAAAGAAATTTCCCATGACATAATATAACACTAAATGGACAAAACAAAGACAGGATATTGAAAGCTGAAATGGAAAAGGACTAAGTCTTTTCTAAAGTCGGGTCCATTAGAACAGCACCCGGCTTTTCAGTGGAGACTCTAAAAGCTAGAAGGGCCTGGACAGATACTCTACAAACTCTTAGAGACCACAGATGCCAGCCCGAACTAGTAAACCCACCAAAACTATCAATTACAGTTGACAGAGAATGAAAAACATTCCACAATAAAACCAAATTTACCCATCTATCTGTTAGTCTATCTACTGACCCTGCTCTACAGAAGGCACTAGAGGGAAACTTTAGTCATGAGAGATTAACTATGCCACAGAGGAACAAGGAATAAAAAACCCGAGAACAACATGTGAAAAGAAAGGGAAAGATACCCACACCATAACAACAAAATAACAGGAATCAATGAATTCTGTCCATTAATAACTCTCAATATTGATGGTCTCACAGACTAATGAAATGCATTACAAAATAGATGTCTGCTGCATCCAGGAGACACACCTCACCATCAAGGATAGGCATCACCTCAGGATAAAAGGATGGACAAAAGTATTCTAAGCAAGTGGAATCAAGAAACAAGTAGGGATGACGGTCTTAATGACCAAAAAACCAAAATTATACATCAGACCGAAACCAATCAGAAGAGATAAGGGGGAGCACTGCATGTTCATTAAAGGAAAAGACTCACTGAAAGGATACTGGAATTCGAAACATTTATGCACCAGACACAAAATAACCCAAGTTTACAAAAGAAACATTGCTACAGCTAAAGCAACATATTTACCCTACACAATGATAATGGGTGACTTCACCAACTCCCACCAAGAGACTGTTCATTCAGACAAAAACTAAAGAAAAAAAAACCCTGGAATTAAATAACACCGTAAGTCAAATGGACTTAACGTATCTACAGAGCATTCCATGCAAACATGAAAGAGTATACTTTCTTCTCAGCAGCTCATGTAACGTTCTCCAAAATTGACCACATCTTAGGACATAAGGCAAGCCCCAACAGACCTAAGAAAATTGGAATAATAAAACACCCTACATCCTGTCTCTCCACCACAGGTTAAAGCTGGTCAATAACAATAGAAAAGAAGAAAGCTTACAAGCTCATGGAAACTGAACAACTCACTACTGAATGAAAATTGAATAAAGACAGGAAATTAAAGAGGGAAATTAAAATTTGTTTAGAATTGAATGAAAATGAAAACACAATATACCCAAACATACATGACAACATGAAGTCAGTTCTAGCAGTAAGTTCATAGCACTAAGTGTCTACATAAAAAATTGGAAAGACCTCACATTAATAACTTAATGACATTCTTGCTAAATTTAGAACTTCAACCAGTGTGGAGACGTTGGAATGTTGCAGGTCCAGAGCCTAATTACAACTCATCCTGGGCCACCCACACTTATCTACTTTAATAGCCATCCCTTATTCACTTTGTGTCAGTCCTAATAATATTCTATGACTAACAGCTAAGAAAATCTTTGGACAAAAGCCTCAGAGAGCATATGAGGTCTCCAGAATGTTTCTTTTCTACTTTGCTTCAACCCACATTCTGAGTGTTCCCACCATTGTATTTTCAACATGCCTTCACTTATGATGTGCTTTGCTATATCATTATTAAAGCCTCATCAGATCGCTGCCACATTGGAACATGGATTTGGTGATAACTAAATCTGCTCCCAAGCCATGGTCGCTAATGTTTAAAATTCCAGAATAAACTCTCTCCTACCCTTTGAACTGACAGGCTTCTTTATGTCACTGTGATTGTCTGATGATTGATTAACTGCCCACACTGGTGAACTTGCTCTCCCACTCAATTGATATGGAGTCACCCAAAGTTCCCACCCTGAATCAGATGGTCTAGCTCGCCCTACCCTTAACCCTCAAGTGTGACTAGCACCACCCTACAATCTGGTGCACCCAGTTCCTATACTAAACAAAACACACCCATATGTTGTACCATAACATATCCAAGGAGCCAAAAGCAAAGAACTGGCCCATTTAGGGAACTAGGCCAGATTCTTTTCTCCATAATCCCTTTTTCTCTGATCCCACCACGCTCTGTTCAGTTTGGAGCTCAGTTTTATTTCAAGCACGTCAATGACTCCTTCTTCTTCATGTTTATGTTCCCAGATCATTGGGTTTACTATTATTATTTATTAGTAGTAGTAGTAGTATTACTATGACTCCACTTTTCTCATTTCTCCAGATTACCCTTATAAGCCATTTCTTTGCCACGGCTCCCATCTCATAGCAACACCTCAGTGCTCCCAGCTTCTTGCTCACACTGGAATTGCGGTTTCTGAGGACTCACATTTCAACTTGAAAGACTACAGTCTATCTTCCCTGTACATTTCTAATTCTCTGGCACTCCTAGACCACAAAACCTGCCCGCTTTCTGTCACAGATATTCTTGTCCCTACTGTCTGCTCTTTTCAGGCTTTCTCCTTTTTCACACAAGTCCTCTCTTGCAGCATGGTTAAGCTCTGGTCTGTCTCATTCTCCAATGCCTGTTTTGAAAAAGAATTTCCAAAGGTGAGTGAGAAAAACAGAAGGATGATTTTTACACTCAAAGACTTGGGTCAAATTGCCAAAACCATCAAGTAACAACATCACTAATAACAAAGAACCAACTAAAATGGGCATTACTTCAGAAATCTGAACATTTACAAGATCTGTAATACATTTAGGTACAAGGCATTTTGCAGTGAAGAATTCTACTTTATTGTATTTATTGAATTATTGCAGGCATTATCTAATAATTAAAATATTACATTGATTATATCAAGACAAATTAAATATGAGTAAATTTCAAAAATATTTCTCTAAGATGATTTTACAGTCTTTAGCATCAAATAGAAAATATTTTTAAAAAATGCATTCATTTATTGAATTTATTGAATTGTCAAGGAATCTATGTTTAGTAAGTTCACCTAAAAACAAAAACTATTTTTAAAATTGTCAGGGAAATTAATGTATACATACATAATGCACACATTTTATAGTCTATGCATTGTAAATATACTTATTGTTTCATTTATACACAGTATATATAACTATAAAATATCTGTCATTACATTGTCAAGCTATAAATCTCCCTTAAATTAAATCTAAAGATAATATGACTAACACTTTAAAATAAACTACTAATGATAATCCTATGACAATAGTGGCATGTGTTATATTAGCTTATTTAAACTTTTCTTTTACTGAAATATGTAAGCATTAAGCATGTAAGTAAAATTTCTAGATAGTTTGTTTCCTAATTAATTGAGCAAAATTTTATCAACTCTTAAACACATGCTATAACTGTTATTGTTATAGCATAGTGTTATATTGTGCTTATTAACCATTGGTACTTACTTTAACCAGAAACATCTCACTTTTGAATTGAATTACACTTTTCTTATTTGTGTTAGTTTTCAGAGTATTTTGTTCATATTTGCCTCTCCTTCTACTCTTTTCAGAATCACACCCATGACTTCCCAACCTATCCCTTGTCATACTGCCAATTTGTGCTACCATATACTCTGGGATGGTCTCCTCTAGAGGATGGTCAACCCAACAGGGGAAACACTCTTAAGGAAAACTGACTCCCTCTGCCAGAAGCTACCAGCTGCCAATTTCTTCTTCTTCTTCTTCTTCTTCTTCTTCTTCTTCTTCTTCTTCTTCTTCTTCTTCTTTCTGTTTCAAAAGGCTTTATTTATATTTGGTCCAAGACTTGAGAGGGGCTCCAGGGCGTTGCAAAGCTGCCTAGTGGCTTCTTGAGAGGTTCGGGTGAAGGTCCTGAGGCTGGCTGGTGCAGAGCAGAGGTGGGACCCCCTCAGAAGGAGAGGCCTCCTAGTCGTGCTTGAGAGTGAGCTGCTCAAAGAGGTACTCGCCCAGAGACGCTTGGGGCCCAGCAGCCAACCTGCAGAGGTTGGTCAGGTGGTTGCCCATCTTCTTGGTGACCTTCACCTCCTCATCCAGGAAGTGCTTTTCAAGGAAGTCACAGAGATGAGGATCTGTGTGAGAAGAGCCCAGGGAATGAAGATCCAAGAGGGCCTGGTTCAAGTTCTAATCCAAGGCCAGGGCAGCTTCCATGGCCTCCTGGTTTTTACCCCACTCATTTTGAGGTGGCTTCTGCACATCCTGAAAGAGTGCACGGCCTCCGCGATCGTTCTGCAACTTGAGGAGACGCTTGGTGCCCTCACGCTTCTCCTCGGCCAATTCGCGGAAGAAGTGGCCTACACCCTCCAGAGCTACGTCATCCGGGTCAAAATAGTAGTCCAGCGAGAGGTAGGTGTAGGAGGCCCGCAGGTGCAGGTTGACCAGGCGGTTCANCGGTGGAATAATTCTGACGAACCTGGGAGGTCGCGGCTGAGACGCAGTCTGAAGCTACCCTTCTTAATGGAGACATTTTCTTAGCGGAGGTCCCTTCCCTCCAATGACTTTAACTTGTATCAAGCTAGCATAAAATTATCCAGCACAAGAGATAACACAGTTCAGGTACTAGGTTTTATATATTTCTTATCTTGTGGTGTCTAATGGGGACATTGTTGCACCGTTGTAGGGGTCACTCAATTTAGATTCATTTTACATGTATTTGTGTACATATTTTAGAAAGCTTCTACAGTAGGTTTTCATATAATTATTTTGAAATCTCATTAGTTATTAGGTTACTTAACTGTTCCTTTCCATAGTCTCTCCTCCACTCTGACCACCCTTCCCACCCCATTCAACTCTTCCTGTGTCTTTATTCCTCTTAAGCCCTTTACAGCACTGTGTTCTAGCTCCCTTCCCTTGAGATCATTCCCCAATGATGCTTTACTAATTACCTGACCTCTATGGGCTTTCAAAATGGAACAGACATATTGGAAGATTCATAGCCAATCTATGAAAATGAGAAAAAACACACTATGTTTGTGTAAGCCTCACCTCACTCAGAGTGACTGTTCACAGTTTCACCCATTTACCTGTGGATTTCGTGATTTCATTTCTCTTTACAAATGCACACATGCATATATAAGAGAGATTATATGTGTTATTTGTAATTTTAGACAAAAGTAGTATGATTCCTTATGAGTTTTGCAAATATCCTTAGTGTCATTAGCCCCTCTTTTCCTCCCCTTCTGCATTGGCATCCTTTCCTCATCCTCAGTTAAAGCGCCTCACGTTTTTCTTATTTTAGTCTTCATATAACTTGCAACCTGCTATTCCTTTCCTGGCACTCCTCCCTACCACACAGACACACACAGACACACTGACACACACAGATACACACACGGAAACCCTTTTACTTTTCTGGTTTCTGTGGTTATTCTAGGTTATGTACTCATACCTGAAGATTTGGAACTAATAACCACAGAAGAGAGAATTTGTGGTGTTTGGCTTTCTGGGTCTGGGTTATGCTGTTCAGCATAATATATTTTACTTTCATCCATTTTCTTGCAGATATCATGATTTAATTTACCATGTTTTCATTATCCATTCTTCAGGTGAAGAATATTTATGTTGTTCTCATTTCCTACCTATTGTGAATATAGTGGCAATGTAGAAAACTGTATGTTAATTTCTGTCATTTTGTCATGTTTTATTAAAGAAATTTTTGTTTATATATTTTCCATGCCTCCTTAATTGTGTTTATACCCCCACCCTTTCAGAGACATGGCTGTCTGTGTAGCAGCCCTAGTCCTGGAACTAGTTCTATACCAGGCTGGCCTTGAACTCATGGAGATCCCCCTGCCTCTGCCTCCCAAGTGCTGGGATTAAAGTCGTGCACCACCACCACCCAACAGTTTAAACCTCTCTTAAGCCCTAAGTATTCCTTCTGGTATCCTCTGTAGAGCTGACTTACTGGTTATAAATTCCTTGCATGTTTCATCACAGAAAGCTTCTCTTCTGATTATGAGTGATAGTTTTCTGATTACAATAGCCTGGACTGGCATCTGTATCCTTCTATAAATTGTACAACACTGTCCTAAGCCCTTCTGGCTTTTAAAGTCCCCATTTAAAAAAAAATCAGCTGGTATTCTGATGGGTGTGACTTTGTCTTTCTTTTTTCTTAATGCTCTTTCCATGCTGGGTTGCCTATTCCATTCACCACTTGAGGAGCGTTTTTATTCTGGTCCTGTCTATTTGGTGTTCTCTATGCTTCTTGTATCTTGATAGGCACCTCTGAGTTTAGAAAAGTTTTGTTCTCTGGCTTTGTTGAAAATATTGTCTCTGCCTTTAACCTAGGTTTCTTCTCATTCTTCCATATTTAACATTTTCTTTCATTCATTGAGTGATCCAGTTCTCCTCGTCTTCAAGACCTGATGCTCTGTTGGTGAGGCTTTTCTCTGAGCTTATTTTTGACTTTCTGAAATTTTCATTTTGAGTTTTAAGTTTTTCTTTTCTTTATAGATTCTATCTCTTCATTAAATCCTATTTTATCATCTTGAATTGACATTTTTATTCACCTTTTTACCTGTGCTTTCATAATCTTCATTCCAGAATTTATTCATATCCCCCTTGAATTCCTTAAAAATATTTATTATTGTGATTTTAAAGTCATTGTCTTGTACATCATTCAAGTTGCTTTTCTCTGGGAGCAGTAATTTTGGAGGAGACACATCTCAGTTATTAATGTTGGTCGTGCTTTTGCTGTGGGACTAAGGCTTCTGAAGCTAAGTTGTTGGTAGTGTTTCTTGGTTCAGCTATCTGGTTTTTACTTTATTAGGTGAGTATTTAAATCTGTTGTTGTTTCTCCAACTTGTCAAGATGAATGCGACTTAGGGTTCAGTCTTGGGAAATTCAGTGTTGATGTTCAAACAGAGTATCAGATGTGATCCTGGTTCAGTTAGGGCTAAGTGAAACTTCTGAGCCAGGATCACAATTTCTGTAGAGCTATACGATGTTCATGGCAGATTTTCAGAACTCTAGGGGAGGTCCAAAAGACTCATCCTCAGGCGGTGGGGCTGGTGGAGTAGAGATGGGAGTCTGGAGTCTGTATTTGGAGAGAGGGGACATGTGACAAGATGGGACCCACTATTCTCAGGCAGGCCACCTGTGGGTGATAGAGTTTAGAGTTGAATTTGTGGTTCTTTATCTGGAAAAGAGGTGTGAGCTGGTGTGGAACCCATGACCCTTAAGCAAGAGAGAGAGGTGAGTGGAGTTGGCAACAGAATCTCAGATCGCTACCTAGAGAAGTTGGGCATGCAAGTGGGCAAGAGGACACATGGTCAGCTGGCAGGCAGTGGAGGAGGGTGGCGTTTACAGCAAGAGTCTGAGTGACTACTTGAAGAGGAAGGGTGAGAGGATGTGACTATCACCGGTTGAGAGCTAGTGATCCAGGATCTCTGCCCAGAGACAAGGAATGGGTGGGCACAGGTCATGTGATCCTCTGGCAGGAGGCAAGTCCCACGGAAGTCTGGGATATCTATTTGGGAAGGAGAGACTTATGATCTCTTTTTATCTACAGTTTCCTTTTTTTGGGGGGGTTTAAGTGTCCTAGTCAACTATGCTATAGAAATGTTATACAGATTTTAAAACTTCATAAATTTTAAATTGCAAGCTATTCTAAGCATAGTGATAAAATCTCACACCATTATGCTCCAACTCAACCAGGATATGAATCATACCTTTCTTTAGTATAGCTACACTATTCAGGCCATTATCCCATTAGTCATCCTTGGTTGTCAGGTGTGCTGTTGCACGCCACATTGTTCCTGTCCAAGTAATCACTTTGTAGCAATGTAGTACAGCATCATGATATCTATTTCATTGGCTTTATCTGATCTTAATCTCTCATCACACAGCATCATGTATCAGGGTATAATGCAACACAATATGATACCTTGTATAATAACATCCATTATAGTATAATTTATAGTTGTTGATTGTGTTGCCAGTTATCGTTGTTTATTTCTTATGCCTAATCCATAAAAGTTTACCATAGGTATGGGCACACATGGAAAATACAGGATTCTGTGGAAGCAGGTGCTCACAGAGGTCCATAAAAAGGACCTTCCGAAGTTAAGAGGAGTACAGCGTACAGAGGTAAAACCAAAGTAAAAAACTCAGGAATCACGCTTCTCCCACTTTCAGTCTTCAAGATTATCTGTTTAGTGGTGGAGTGAGTCAAAATACAAACCCAAGAAAAAATTAGTTTGCCAGCATTTCCGGGAAAGGAGAACCAGTCTGGCTAAACCATGTAGTTACTGCGGGCAGGAGATACTTACAGGAGAAAGGGACAGTAACAGAGATGTTGTATTTGGGGAGTTCTGGAAGATTAGACTAGAAGAAAGGAGAAATGAAAGCTAAAGAGGGTCTTAACAGTGAGGCTCTAACTTAGTAGGATGACGTTCTGACAGAACGAACAGATTTCAGGTGTATGTACTTAGAGAATAGGCCATGTGGAGGTCATTGTGAAGCTGGTCTGTCTGGAAACCAAGGAGAGAGGCCACAGGAGAAACTGGCCAAACCAACCCTTTGGTGATATCTCACTAGAACTGTGAGGAAAGAAATCTCTAATGTTTAAGCTCCTCGATTTTGGGTATTTTGTTACAGCAGCCTTAACTAATAAGTTATCTTGTGCTGGCTGACTTTTAGGTTATAGGCATCCTTTCAGAGCACAGCAGATGTGATTTTTATCAATTACTGCTGACAGCTGTGTACCTGTCAATCAATATCCAGGTATGTGATGTGAACCAAAAGGAGAATTGGTATAATCTATTCTCATCCTCTTGTCTCATAATTGTAACTATTCACTGGCATGGACCAGAACGTCATTTTTTAGTAACAGGGGATGAGAAATAAAAGACAGAAGATAAAAACTGGGATCTGGAGGTTTTGCACAAGCTATATCTTATGCTAAGCAAGCTTATTATAAAGTACAGCATATTATATACTATTTTCAGGAGGTGGGAATGGAACAAAGTCAGCAAGAAGCTAATTAAACAATGTTGCCCTATAGGAACACAGGTATAAACCAAGATATTACTGACTGAACACACAGCAGCCTTGGGGATGATAACCACAGCCCCTATGGTAGAAAGGGTTGGGTTCTCAGGATATGAAACCACAGCTCCTCCCCGCCAGGCCATTACCAGCTCTGCCAAGCATATTCCTGATTTTGAGAAAGAGCTTTGCTCCTCCATACATCAGGGAGGCATTGTCTTCCCAACACACAAAGGTATGATGGAAGCTGTACTAAGAAAAGACAAGGAAGGGAAAGAAAGAAAAGCCAGAGTACAAGGTAGACACATAGTAAAGGGAGCAGAAAGAAAAAGCATTGACCAAAGATGGCTCATGTAAATGGAGACTGCACTTTAGTTTTCTGGCTTCCCAGACCTGAGTAATTACACAGAGACTATATTAACTACAACACTGCTTGCCCAATGATTCAGATGTATTCCTAGCTGCCATTTCTATTAATCTTTGTATCACCATGAGGCTGTGGCTTACCGGTAAAGTTCTGGCCTCTTTCTCCTTTGGCAGCTACATGGCCTCTGCCTAATTCCACCTTCTTTCTTCTTCTATCTCTGCTTGGAATTCCCATTTTGCTATATTCTGCACTGCCATGGCCAACGCAGCTTCTTTATTAGCCAATGGTAATAAAACATATTTACAGCATATAGAGGGAAATCCCACATCAGGCGTAGCTGAATGTATGAGCACATTTTAAAATTGTAACAAGGAGACCTTGAGGTATTAGGTGGTATGCCTCAAAAGGCATAATACCCAATGGTGTCAAAGGCAAGGAGCTCTGGGGGCTAGGGACAGGTGTTGATAAAGCAATGAGAAGGGAGAATAGAATAAAGAGCAGAATATCAGCCTCCCCTTCATTGCTCCACACCTTAGCCACATTCTTCATTTCCCATCTTAATTTTCTGGGGTGGAATTTTCTTCTGTTTAGTGTTGGGCATGGAAGCCAGAATTTCATGTGTGATAGGCAATTGCTTCACTCTTGATGGATTTTAATGTTAATCAGAAGTGGAGGAAGCAGAAAACTCAAGGAAATAAGACACTTTATTTTGTTCTTTACACATATAGGGGCATGGGACAGCGCAGGAACCATTGGTTCAGGGACTTCTCACACCGGGACCCTCCCTCCTTGCAGATCATCACATGTGAGGAACTGCGCACACTCTGCTGCACACCGCAGCTCCTTTCTGCCCGTCATTTACAGCGCCAGCTCTCCTCCTCCTTTTGCTCTGTCCGTTTTATTTCTATCATTTCAGTGTCATTCCCGATCTACCACTTTGCTATACACGCAACACCACTCCATTAGAAGAATTAAAATGTATCATCCTTCGGCTTAAACTGCTACCTTTTAAACCTTTGGGTTTTTTAAAATCTCAGTTGAAACAAAGTGACTATTCTGCCTCTCTCATAAGGTGGTTTTAAGTTTTAAGGGAACCAGTTCAAATCCAAAGAGTACAGGTTCAATACATAATAACTACTTAATATATGTTAGTTTTCTTATCACAGTCTGCTCCTATAGATACTGTTCTGTAACTGGATTATGCCCATTTGTGATGCAGTTTCCCTAATGTCACTCCCAGGAGCTGACCCAAGAGCACCTCGCTCAACTGTTATTCCAGTATAACCCTCTAATGAGCCATCCTGTTCTTTCTTGTGGTAGCCCAAATCTAGTTGGGAAAATATGCAAGACTCCAAAGCTTTTGTCTTTGTTTTCACGTTTTTCTGCATTGATCTTCACACCTTTTCCCACTGTCTGGACCCACAATCATGGTCCTCACACAGAATTCAAGGTTCCTTCTTTGAAAGAACATACGGGGGAATGAGAAAACTGCTTTTGGCCTGAAATGGGCTGCTTGCCCACCCCAGAACTGAACCCCCCATATGTGTGGTTCCCTGTTCAACGTGAAAATTCCCACTCCCCAAAAGTAGTTTCGCAAACCCAAATTAGCCCCACACCTGATCCCTTGACCTCGCTCTTCCTCACACATAATCTCCACCCATCCCTCCTTGGCTTTAATTTTGTAAACACCTAGAAGGTCATGAACTCAGCCCCACCCTTGAGAAATCCATTTTGACATTTGCCTTCTAGCCATAGCCTGCACAATTATTTCTGTTCTCCACACCTACTAAATCCATATTTTGTTTAAAACTTGACCTTTCCCAAGAAACCAGCAGGTGTTTCTGGAATGCATGACTCTCTTCCAAACCTTGGTACTCCCTCACACAGAGATATGCCTGTCAGATGTCACAGGTGTGCTCATTCAGCATTCATAAAGTCACCCAGTGTCATGAGGACTTTGAGAAAAAATGTGCAGCAAGGTGCTAATTGTGCTGGAGCTTTGTTTAATGGGCATCCATTTCTATATCCATTTCAGATGATCTGACAGTGTCCCATCTATTTTGGTGACAAACCTTCTCAAGATACAGCACAACTTAATTCTTCTGCTGTCAAAAGCAGATTACAATGGGCTCCATTTCCTGGTCTCTCCAAAGAGCCGTCTCCACACTCACCTACCTACCTACCTACCTAATCACCTGTCTTCTATGAGAGAGGGGATGGCTTCATCTGTGCCCTCGCCAGATGCCTTCCCTTTAGAGGCCTCCAGCTAGCCTAGTTAGGCCTCTAGTTAGCCTTACAGGTCTCTAGTTAGCCTTACAGACCTCTAGTTAGCCGGTCTCTAGTAAGCCTTACAGGCCTCTAGTTAGCCGGTCTCTAGTTAGCCTTACAGGCCTCTAGTTAGCC
>LOEQ01001259.1:265844-279949 GCA_001685075.1 Bramus lutescens
CTCTAGTTAGCCTTACAGGCCTCTAGTTAGCCGGTCTCTAGTTAGCCTTACAGGCCTCTAGTTAGCCTTACAGGCCTCTAGTTAGCCGGTCTCTAGTTAGCCTTACAGGCCTCTAGTTAGCCTTACAGGCCTCTAGTTAGCTGGTCTCTAGTTAGCCTTACTGGCCTCTAGTTCATCACCTTCCACGCTGTGTCTTTAACTTCCCTGACTTCATACTCTCTGGTTTTTATACAACAAAATTGTCTTAACATGCCACCTGCCCTCCTACCACCTCATGTGTGTGCACACGTGTGTAAAGGTTCACTTAGCAATTCAAAACATCCCATGGGGTAAACATTAGTTGTGTTTCAGAGATGAAGAATTAATGTCTCTAGAAGTTAACTAACATATTCAATGGCTTTTAGATGAACAATTGAAATGAGATCCAGGGTATACAATGATAGTTATTTTAACAAGATTATATTGCCTCCCCCTCAAAATATGCAAAAGTCTAAATTTTAAAGTGATCCAATGTCATTTATAAGTTGTTTAATATCATCTGAATATCCTGTGTTTTAGAACACAGAAAATTAAGCTTACTGCTCAATGAGCTTTATAACCCACTGCCTTCCTAGGTTTCATGCATGGCCTTGAGCTTTGCAGACAAACAGCAGGCACTCAGACAGCAGTGCCTGGACAATGCAGTTGCAGTTTAATCATCAGCAACCCAACTTCTGGCTCTGGTCTTTTTACTGAACGCTAACAATCACAAGCATGTGTTCAGACACACTGCTTTAGAGCAGGCTTTCATGTTAAGGGCATTTAGCTCTGCTGTAACTGATAGCCCCCATGGGACAGAGAGGATGCTCAGGCTCTGAGGCAGTCACTCTGCCGTTTGTCAACTACTTGTCATTCTTGTGTTGACCCTTCTGGGGACGAGGTAAGAGTGACCATCACCATTCCATATCCCTCATGCTGGAGAAGAGCAAGACAGCAATAGCTGTGCGACAGGGAAGGGAAATGACAGGGACATCTCTTCTGGGATGGAATAAGGATTTCATTGATGGAAAGGAACAGTCTTCAGAATATTCCTTCACTTCCCTGGCCACCAGTCTAAACAGTGACTGCTTTGCCCATTTGGCAACCCAATTGGTCTCCTTGCAGCATCATTGCCTGACCACCCATTCACAGAGGTACAAGCTTTAAGTTATAAAAATCTCAAAATTACAAGTAACTGTCATATGACCAGGCTTTCCTTTCTGGTAAAAATCCACAGCTTCATCAACAATTTGTCCAGTGTCTCATCGCTAGGAAATGCCAACATCTTTCTCCAGGCCTCATAAATGCCAAAGCTGTTGTTAGGTTTGCCAGACCCCAGCATGCTTAACAGGTTCACTGCTTTGGAAAGAAAACTTTGTTTTCTCAGGAGTCTAAACTAAATGTAGGTATAACCATGACCTTCCATTTGAGTAAAATAAACTAAGCTGGTGATTTCCCTTTGTTTCATAGCTAAGAAATCCGTGCTTAATCTCTTCTGTGAAAAGCTGAGTGTAAGTAACAGTCTTCACTTATGCAACAGGCAGAAAAATACTCGTCACCTCAAGTGACCTCCCTGCCGTGAGGAGGGAAGCAGCAATTAACTGACAGGTACTGCAGCCCCACTCAGGGTGTGTGACATGTTTGGAGAGTTTCTTGGGTCCAACACTGACTTTGGATGAGCTCACAGGAAAGGTGGAGAAACCAAAGCTTTCCACATAAATATGACCACTCTCCTAGTGCATGGCACATTCAGCTTCAAGTAGATCTCAGATCACTAGCCATCTGGTCACAGCCCTCTCCACCATGAAGGTCATTGGGGGCCTCCATCTGTTCTTTGCAGCAACCTATGTCTGCCACAGCTTGGGTGAGTTGGGTGTAGTCAGTGTCACATACGGTCCTGAAGGTTGCTTCTTTTCCATGTATTTTCTCCTAGGATCTAAGCTGCTGATATAAATATCGGGTCAAGTGGACTTAAAGTGAAAGAAACAGTTCTGGCCAGGGAGAAGGATCATGGTTCTATCTGTACTTTGAGGGAGTGGGATTTGATGCCATCCCTTGAAAGCATTCTTACTTGGCACCCATGGACAAGAAGGGTCCTAATTTCTTTATAAGTTGTATTGCATACAGACGTACACAACTGTGTCAGTAGATGACTACTCCTCAGAGCGGAGATGCAGAATCCTAGGTGTCTTCATGGATCCATACAGTAGGCTTGGAATAAAACGTAATGCCCCAGAAGGCTCAAGTTAACAATCCAGCCTTTAATTTGTGAAAAGAGGTTTAGTTAAAATAGATGTCTAACACCTTAAAGACATTCATTTACTTTTCTGTTTGTGTCTTTGAGGTAGGGTTTTACTATGTAGCGCTACTGCTATGTAGACCAGGCTTTCCTTGGGCGTACAGAGATCTGCCTGCTTTTGCCTCCAGTGTGCTTTGATTAAATGTGTGCATCACCACGTGGAGCTCTTTTCATTTCTTTATGTTGATTAATAGAGAAGGTATATCAATGATAAGGAGTCCGTGGCAACTGACTTTATCAAGTCTCCCATAAGTTCCAGAAAGAATATATAAAGTTACCTTCCTGATTCAAGGGCTTACCCATTGGCCACTCAAGCTTCTAAGCAAACAGCTGTGGTGGGGTCTATGCTGAGATTCATTGCCAGAAGAAATGAGAAGTTTTTGACTGAAAGACAAGACTACATTGATTAATATAATTCCAGGTTTTGCTTTATTTTTAATATTTCATTGTATTTGTCTTCCAGAAGTGACCAGTCACCCTTTACCAACGGTAAGTATGTTGAACAAAATTTTAATTTCAATTTCTATTGGCTATTATTTAGTCAGCAAATATTTGTGAAAGATCAATAGATAGTTCATGTCATGTGTTTAGGGAAAGCAACAGAGGAGACAAACACAAATGAAGAAACATTTTCCTCAGTTGTAAAGAGGCATTATAATAGAACTTCTCTTACTCAAGTATCCTAAATATTAAATAATGGGAGATCGTGTAACACTAAAGCTAACTATCTGCCACAGAAACGCTCAGTGATTGCTCACCAAGTTTGGCATTAAAAAGGAGGAAGGGTGCTGGCACTGCTGGCATTCGCCATGGTGGTAATGCCACTATGAAAACAGCTTTAACAGCATCAGAACATCTGAGATGAGTGAGACTTCAGCTCTTGCAGCCTGTCATCTGTCATCTACTTGATCCAACATAGTTATACTTGCGGTATTTGAGAAAACCAGGACTTCCTCTTGTGTCTAACCAGGTGGACTGTGACATATACAAGAAGTACCCAGTGGTAGCCATCCCCTGCCCCATTGAAAACATACCAGTTTGTGGTTCAGACTATATCACCTACGGGAATAAATGCAAGCTGTGTACAGAGATCTTGTGAGTATCAAACACAAAGGAAGTGTACTGGGAACAATGTTCTCTGCTCAATCCTTCCCCTTCCCAAGATCCCTCTTAACTCTTTATGCTTCTGCTTATTTCCATGCAGAACAGAGCATGGGAAGAAAAATCCAATTGTAGCTGAATCAGACCAGGGTTGGGCCAGCTATTCTGCCAACTTGAACTGCTCCTATCCCAGCACATATCTCTAATTATTGTAATTCTAGGAAGGCATGTGTTTTCAAGCTCATATTTGCTCCTGCAACCGAGAGGCAAGTCAGGAGTCACCAAATGGGTTAAAGTGGCCATTTGGAGTGGTCCCAAAACCCAAGTACAAGTTTTATTATTTTAAAAGTGGAGTTCTACACAACTTCCTATATGAAGAAAGGTTCCTGAATAATTGAATAGCTGGAATCCACTATCTCACATTATTTCTAAACTACTAAACAACTTTAATTCATCTAGGCTTTATTCTCAAGTTGCTACAGGCTCTAAGTAAGGATCAGTAGTCTTAAGGGAGAAAAGGCAATGAAAATGATTGGTTTGCCTTTTTTTCTAAAATGAAGAATACAGGCTGTCACTGTACCACTAATACTGTATTGTATCATGTACCATGGGCATGTTTTGTTTAGGTATTTTGTTTGACCTGCACAGTATTTGGGAGAATAGTAATTAGGTAGATATCCCCCTTGTGAAGTGTAAGATGAAAGTTAGCACTTACTGTCTTATACCAAATTCACTTTCTATCATTGTTAACTACCTTTTACCCACCAGAATTGGGGACACTTGCATACTGTGTTCTCACCTTTGTGGTTATCTTAGCAAATTAGAACAACAGATTGGACCTGAGCCCGGAGAACATGCCCACACACATTTCTGTTTGGGAAGCATCCTTTCACAGAGGAAAGATTCTTTGATGCAGACGTATAGATCGTCCTGGGCCATGAAACTAGGCGTGTTCAAGGCCACTAACCCCTGAGAAGGACATGGTGAAGGCCCTTGGTATTGCAGTATCCAGCTCCACCATTGCCTTGCTGACCAAGGAAAGCTGAGAGACGAACTACCTCAACTCCCTTTGTGGAGTCTTCTCGTTCTTTCAATGCCTTGGGTGATCTTCTTGCCTTTGGTATCAGTGGAAGAAGTAGATTGGTATAGACTTATTACTGAAGCAGAGAATCTCTCTTCTGTGGTAACAGCACAATATTCTGGAGTCTTCCTTTCTGTGGGAAGAGGTTCTACTCCACAGCCTTGTTCTTATCCGTAAAATAGGTCCCACTGATACTTCAGAGTTTTTGTACGTCTTTTCAATGTTTATATGTTCCTGATCTTGCTGAGTCTTGTTCATCATGTCTTCCCTCAGGAGGAGTAATGGAAAAATTCAGTTTCTTCATGAAGGGCACTGCTAACTTCCCCATGGATGAAGAAAGAACGATGATGGCTTCATGGTGTTCAGACGTGTGGGCTCTGGTGGACTTCCCTCCTCTGCTGATGTTCTAAGGTGGCGTCGGGGCTAAGTTCAGTTGTCCTCACTGACTACCCTTGTGCTCATCCCTCTTGACTCACGTTTCTTACCAAATTACCTTCTTTTCTCATCTGAATAAAATACAAATCTCTCCAGAAAGTTTACTTCTGCTTGTTTGTTTTGTCAGTAAAATAAAGCATCTTAATGATAAAGTAAACTGAGAAATAGAAATAAACAAATCTTGTTGTTCAGTAGAACTTTAGAACAAAGAACCCAGAGTGGTTTTCAAAATCAAACACATCCCAGCCATATACAAGATGTCTACACACAGATGCACAGGTGCCAAGTGACTCCTGCCTGTCTTCCAATCTGTAACTACTGTCCATGGATGATATGATGCTTATTTTCATCTTTTTGACTTTCTCATAGTTCCATCAATCAAGCCTCTTTCATTCTCAGAAGTTATTCCCAGAGAATCTATTGTCCCATTTTTCTATACCATTGCTTCTGGGCCAATCTGCAGTAGAACACAGAAGGAAAAGTTATTATCCCATGGGAAAATGTAAACATTACTGTAGAGGTCCAGTTATTGACAGGCTGTACTTTTGTAAAAATTACATTTACGAGACTATCAGCCATCACAAAACATGCAAACATATTATGTGACACGTATAAATAACAAATTAAGTAAATTTTTATAAGATAAAAACTACTTGATCACTCTGTAGAGAGCACAGTTCAGAAGTGAGTCTTATCCTTTGTGTTGTTGTTGTTTTTAAATACAAAAAGAAAGAGGAATGTTTTTCATCAGGTTTTGAAAATAAACTCACAACCTTTAGAAACCAGGGAATACAATCCAACCATCCTCCATTGCGTTCTGCTGCCACCCTTGAGTACCCTGCGCGTGGAACAGTTGAACTGTCCTCCTCCCCTGTCTGGTGCACATCATCCAGGTTTCTGCATCACTTTTTCTACCCACTCTGTGCACATAGGTGGTGACCAGGTCCCTGGTTTTCATCTTCTGTCTGTGTCTGAAGCCACGGGCCCCCTACTAAGGTGAAAAACACCCCCACTCACTGGCTGGCCTAGTGACGTGGAAAGAATGCCGCTGTGTTGACTGCGCAAAAGAGCAAAACAACAGTCCTGTGAAGTGTGAGGATGGAAAGAAGACACTGGCGTGTTGTACTTTATTCCCCCTGCCAGAGCTGCCTTTGTCAGGTGACTCAGGTGTTTTGCTTCTCTGCACATGTCTCTAAAATGCTACTGGAACCAATTAATCTAAGACTGGTGCCTGAAATGGCAGCCTCTGGCCTATAATAACATTCCTCTTGATGAACTAGTGTGAATATCCATTTACTGTTAAAGAGACAACACAAAGATGCTGAATGTCATGCCTGGGTCAGATTAGGTGTGACCCAAGTATGAGAAATCAGACTAGTTTAATCAAATTAGTGTTAAACATTTTTAGGTGTATCTATTTTTACTTTGTGCGAGTATTTGGCCTGTATGTATGTTTATGTAGCACACGCATCTCTTGTGTCTAAGGACTTCCCCAAGAGCTGGAGTTCTGCATGGTTGTGAGCTACCATATGGGTGCTGGAACCGAACCTGGGTCCTCTGCAAGAACAACAAGTGCTCTTAACTCCTGAGCCAAAGAACTCAGACTTCCGCTCACATCACTGGCTGTCTTTCTCGGGACCGTGGCCTTAAAATTGTCAGACAACATCACAGACATCTGTGGCATTCAGAAGACTGGAACAAGCTCTTACAAATAGGAGCCCTGACTTCAGTGATGCCGCACACCACACACGACTGGCCTCTTCCTTATGTTGCTCTATTTGAACATCCATCTCCCAATGTAAAACTGCTGAAGGTTTTGCAAGACTTTCCTTCTCCTCACTGGAAAATCGAGAATGAAATGGCATCAACTCGCTTTGTCAGAATACTAAAATGGAGTTATTCATGGAAAGTGACAAGCGAGATTTCAGTGCAACATGCAACCACAGCTTTGTGTGTCTCAATTGGTGCCTTAGACCTCTAAGTAGCAAAACCCAAAGCAAAGTCTGATAGCAGCCACGATTCCCTACGTGTGGTGGTCCCTATAATCAGATGCTGCCCGGCCTGCAAACTCAGCAGTAGGCAGAAAGAGAAGGAACGAGATAAGAGTGGAAAGGACGTCCAGTATTTACACGGGACCTGCAGAGCCATCATGCTAACGTGGAGGTACCATATGTATATTTGTTACTGACCTTCCTCTAACATGTGAGATAAATAGGTGTCTCTCATACCTCAGAGCAAGGGTCAAGTTGGAGGAATGATTAACAGGCTCCTAATCAACGGGTTCAAACCAGACAGGTAAACTCTTTTAATGGCTTTATGCCTGATTGATATCATTTATGAAATGTTTATGAGAAATTTCTCATTTCAAATGAGATAGCTTTCAAGGGTGTGTGTATGTATGTGTATGTGTGTGTATGTATGTGCATGTGTTTGTGTGTATGTATAAGTATGTGTGTGTATGTATATGTGTGTATGTGTACATGTGTGTATGTGAGTATGTGTGTGTATGTATGTGTGCATGTGTACATGTGTGTATATGTGTGAGTGTGCATGTGTATGTGTGTGTGTATACCAAGCAGTGATCTATCTTTAAAGACAAGTGTTTGTGGAGTTGGTAGCCTTTTTTAGGTCCCTAAAAGTTATTTTTAATTTCTAACATTTATGGATCCACCTCACATCACTTTAAAAACCAAGACCTCAGTGAGGTATAACATGTGACTGAGGCCCTGAGAAACTGAAGCAAGAAAATGGTGTGGTTAAGAAGAATCTAGGTTACATAGTTCTATACCAGCCTGGGATATATAGGAATAGCTTGTTAGCCTTTATAAAAAAAAAAAAAGAGTAAAAGAAGAAACAGGAAGCTGCCATCCCCAGGTTGCTTATGGCACCTTCTTTCTCTAGGTCTGCCATATTCACTATGATGAACTCAACTTAAGTTGGGGTGATGAGCTATCTTAAGATGTGTAGTTGGGTACAAAGAGATGACCAGCGCTTTTGTTTTGTTTGGTTTTGTTTCAGTGTAGCTGGATACTTAATTTTGTCATCTCTGACAGGACCAGATTCTGTCACACAGCCTAAGAAACATGGGCCAGCTTTTATAGGGGAGTTCTCAGAACCAAGTCACTAAAGAAAGTAAAAGTAATGGGTTGACAAGAACAGCTGATGAAGATAAAGTTTGATCTGGACTCAATGCGGCAGAACTGGAGCTGCTCACCTGATTCTCACGGGAAGTAAGAACTGAGTCTGGCCTCTACTTTTCTTAGAAGTTGCCCGATAACAACAGCACACTCCGTGCACACACAGCACACTCCATGGGCACACATGTTCTGGTAATTTTGGCTGGAACATCCGCTCACCACCGAGCCCGTAGTAAAGAAACAAATGGCACAGTGATGGTCACGTATTGTTCCTCTCTCTTCACTCTGGCGAGTTCACTCTTTCTTTATTGAAAGTCTCTGCTTAGCCATAAACATTGCTTCTTGAAAGTTTAGGAACATGCCCATGAGTGCTGACTCACCCAATTGCACAATGGGAAATTTTAAATAAGTTCTCGCCATCTAGTATAAATTAAAAAATGGGGCCCCTGGAAGTAGGACCAGGATGTATCTCTGGTGCATGAGTCAGCTTGTCAGAGCCCATTCTCTATGGTGGGATGTCATGCTAAGCCTTAATGCAGGAGGAAGGGCTTGTTGACTCCCCATGGGAGCCCTTCCCTTAGGGAGGAGTGGATGGGGGTGGACTGGTGGGGAGATGAGAGGAGGCAGGAGGAGGGGTGGGAGGAAGAACCGTGGTTGGAATGTAAAATGAAATTTAAAAAAATCATTAAAGTAAAAAAAAAACTTTTTTCTGCAAATGTTTCATTTTTCTCTTCCTCCCTCTCCCTTCCCCTCCCCCACCCTCTGTGTGTACATAATTATCATTACCCATGGAGGTCAAAAGAGGGAGTTGGAACCCCTGGAGTTGGAGTTACCTGTGGTAGTGAGCTGCCTGACACAAGAGCAGGGAACTGAACTCGCATCCTCTGGAGGAACATACTCCCTATGACTGGGACATCTTTCCAGCACCATGCAAATGATTTTAAAGAAGAATATAAGTGTTTAGCTTTGTTTTTTACAGTTTTCCTTTTTGTTGAACAAACAAGGTCAGTGTGGCCATAATCATTATCTCCAACTGTTTGTATTAGCCTCTAAGATATATAAAATCATACCTCTCATTTATACATTTTTAAACGCATATAAGTGCATGTTTTAAAGTTGCTTTGAAGTTATCACAGTCACTTAAATCTGACAGATAAATAAAAGCTAGCCAAGGAAGACAATTGGAGGAGGGGTTTGAGATAGAGTGGGCAAAGTGATCGTGGGATTAAGAAATAAAACACACACACACACACACACACACACACATTTAAAACTAGATTCCACAAGTTGGAGACAGTATGTGATGTTTCGCACTTTTGATTCGGTCTTGTTTTGGGGAGTCTGCTTTATTTTACTTGGCATAGTTCCATGATCTTTCCTAACCATATACCATGACTTCATTTTTCTTTATGGCTGAAGAAATTTCCATGTGTAAATGCAAAAAGTAAAAAATGAGGAGCAAGGAATGGGAATACGAGGAAGCAGGAACACACACAAAGTAGTTCAGCCCCTCTCTTCTTCATTCCTTTGTTCTCCATATTGCTCACTCCTCTAGTACTCCGTTTTCCAGTCATCTCCAGAGAATTTTTTTCCTAAAGCAAAGACCTCTCATTCATCATTTAAAGATGCTTTGGTGAGGCTCACTCCCTACCCCCTTCCGGCACCAGACGCTCACTCCCCAAACCCATCCTCTCCACTCTTCCCTCCAGTCTATCCGCCATGCTCAGAAACTGCTGTGCGCTCTTCCGGTTAGCATGTGTTTATAGCCCTTTCCAGCTCTCGGATTTCAACACGCCTTTCAGCCCTTTTGCTATCATGTCTAAAAGGCTTGCCCTGTGTTTGTTTCTCCTAGATTAGCACCTATAATATTATGCTCCCATCATTTCTACCGTTGTTTGCCTCCCATGCTCTACCGAACGTACACCTTGAAAGCCATGTGTTCAAAATAGCCAGAAACTAAGAAAACAGCAAAACAATGGTGTCTTGCTCTAGTATCAGTTCCTGATCTAGCTGCATGAACTCGTTCGTGCTCTACACCAACCACACTCTGAATGCTTCAACAAGCTTCCTGAAAAGAATTTGCAGCTATGCAAGCAATGGAGAGCAATCGATGTTGCTCTGGACATTCTGCGGGAGCAAGCAACAGGCAGTGAGCTCGTACGTGCCACAAACGAAGACTCCTTATTACATAATTTTTTTTTTTTTACCATCTCTTACAACACCACTTTGGAATTCTCGTTAGTAACTTGAAAGGAAAGTTGCTGTAAGATTTTAAAGATACAAATATAAAGTAAATCTGTTACATGGCCAAAATCCGTTTCCAGGACTGAAGTTGACAAATTCTCAGACACCTCAGCCTGTTTCATTTTAAACTAGATTGTTCACATAATTAAGGAAGTCAGACATTACTTCACCCAATAATCCGGTCTTTCAGAAACAAGTAAACCATGTCTCTGTCAGAGATCATGATGCTGAAGTAATAACTTTGCAATGTTCTCTAAGAGTAAGTATACAGATCAAGGCTATAGAAGCTAGAGTCATAAAGTCATTCCTTAATTAAATACACAATCCTGGACACGTTCTGAAAACTCACGCAACTCAAAGTCATGTGGCGATATAGAATTAAGCTTTTGAAGAGCTCTGTGTAAACAAAGGAACAATTCTGTACAAATGCTTCTGGGAACTCAGATCACTTGTAATTGTTGAATCCTCTCTAGAACATGAGGCATTGGATATTTATTCATAAGCAGGCTCCGAGGATAAAACAACTCAATCTAGCTGGCCACACTCTGGGGACTTCTCAAAGAACAAGATTGGCTTTGGGGTGTGATTCTGTTCCCACAATCATGCTGCTCCTCATTCATGGTTTTGGATGCCTATGTGTGAATACCCTGCTCTCCGGAGGGCCACACTGCACCTGAGCCCTGGCCTCTGTGAGACCTTGCAGCACCCTAGCCTCCATTCAGTTCCTCCAGCGTGTGTTTCCTTCCTTCCCCACCTCACTCCTTCTAGAAACGAAGCCTAATGATGCACACTCAGAACCACCACGAGTGAGATTTCACTGTGCTTTCTGCTCACCCTGCCTCTGCTTTCTCTGTAAGGTTGGGCTCCACTTCCTTACTTCTCTGTGATCCCCACAGATTACTTCAACTTTTTGTCATCGCATCCAATAGGTAGCAACCTGTCCTCTCTAGCATATGAATTATGTGCAAAGTTTGCATGATGCAATGCCTAAGATTGGGGAGACTGCAAAGTTAGAAAGCTCTAGGGTCAAGGACAGGTTAGCTATTTCTGAGTAACCTCAGGAAAATGGTTTGTCTTTTGACTTTCAGTGCCCAGCTGTCAAAATAGGTGTCTCAGATTCTTATAAATTGTCTTCTATAAGACTAACAGGGTATGTAATACTGTGCCTGATACATAGTTAGCCAACACATGGCGGGCTTAAAAAACAATAACAAAAACCTGTGATTGTCATAGTGTGCTTACTAACTAGATGATTTTGAACTTACATGTTTTATTCCCAGTTCTGCCCTAGCTGCCATCCCTGCCTGCTCTTGCCCTGAGCTGCTGCAACACAGTCAACCACCTAGCACAGCAGATGTCAGCCTTGACTTGTCTTGACTGCAACAAAGTAAAAATATACAACCATCCTGTGAGAGACTCTAGGAGAGTTATGCCATTTTCTGGATTTGGGGGTCAAAAGCTACACTATATCCTTTCTGGCTTTGGAATTCCTCATAACGGGGTTTTTGTTTTGATCATCACATGTCTATATTGGACATTTGGTTATTTTTCTACTAACAGTCCTATAGTTAATGAGACCTCACATGAATATGTAATCTTTAATCTTTCAGCTAAAAAACATTAAAATAAATCCAATCTTGAATGTATTTGAAGCTATATATCCACTGTTCTAATGTCTTAGAGTTCTACCCCCCACCCGAATTCTTTATTGACTAAAAATAACAAATGGGATAAGTGTTATTTAGCAAGGACAGAGAGAAGGAGAGCTACTTCACTGCCTCCATATATTAAGAAACATCCCCTAAGAGGGTGTTTTTAGCTTAAGAAAGGAAGCAGAGGTGGAACCAGGTGACAGCTGGTGGCCAGAGTAGCATTAAAGAATGGGTGTTGGGGAATAAGCTTATACAACATTTTGAAGAAACAGTTCATGGACCTGCTTGATGGACATTGGAACATTTGTGCTGTTGTTAAACCACATGTCTGCCTCATGCATTCTTCTTATACTACTCATGACTTATGATTAAATAAGGCAGAGATATGGACAATAGAAGTAGGTGATCCTAAGAATAAATTTTCTCGGACTTGTGAGTTTGCTAAGAGTGTCAATACACTTAATTTTAAGGAAAACGAGCTTATTTCTTTAATAACTCCATGCTTCTTTGATCACAAGGATATTTTGGTTCAAGGGACCTCTTAGTTTGCTAAAATGGTCCCAGTGTGAGCATGAAGGCAGCCTGAATGGACCAAATGTGCACAGAAAGGGCAGGATATAGCAGGATGCGCATCACTGTGGTTGCCCAGGTTTCCTTCTTTCTCTATAAAAGCTTCCATGATGAACAAAGAGAAAAGTTCAGGATATCTTATAAATGAAATTTTTGGTGAAACAACAACTCTGGAAATTGAGTCAGTTTAAGAAGGAAATAAATAATCTTGTAATTCAACAGGCTTTGGGGTTTTACAACCCAGTTGAGGTGCCTTCTTTTAAAAATAATTTATTCATAAATAAAATATAAATCACAATAGAAATTAAGACAAAAAGTCAAAATCTTACAATCCTTTCTGAATATTTCCTTTTATTCATGAGATAGTTTCCCTTTTGTTTTCAGGGTATATTCATTATATAAAATGATGCTTCACTGCTGCCCTTCTGTACATATATGTCAGATGCTCTGCCCATATTCAGTGTCCGTTATCTTCTTTTGTTCTCCTTTTCTGCTTTTGCTGGTTTCCTTCCTGCTCCCAAATAGTCCATTTTCTGCTTTCTTGTCATGCATAAATATTATAATTGTATATATGCCCATATTTTTAAATATATAGGTTGCATATATTAATGAAAAAGATGTCGTATCTGTCTTTCTGGATATGATTTATTTTGCTTATTATGGCGATCTCCAGTTCTATTTGTTTTTCTGGAGATGTCATAACTTTATTTTTATTTATGGCTGAACAAAATTCTATATTTGTGTGACATATTTTCTTCATCAATTTACCTGACTCGGGAAAATCACCATCTTTTAAGAACCCTTTTAGCATTTCACTTTTTACATGCATAGACAATTTTTACATACTGACTCTAACATCATTAATATGATTTTATGTTCTATTTTGTTTGTTAAATCATAAGAATATTTGTTTTTCTCTTGTCTTTCTCTCCTCTCCACACCAGTGACTTCCTAAGATGTTTGGGACACACAATAGCATTAAAAATGTAACTATCAGAATAATAATAATATGATGTTTACAATTCTTAACTGCACCAGCAAAACTGACATTTACTTTAATAATTATTTCACGACATGAAATCAATTCTTTTCTAAGGTCTATGACCTCACTAACCTCAGAGAGTTGCCTAGATTTACAGTACCAGAGCGCTATTTTCTTCCTGTTGAGTGGGTCTTCAGTGCATTAATTAAACATTAATTTTAAACATTAATTAGACAGCTGTTGGCTGCCACCAACAAGTGAGTGCCACTTATTGCAGCTTTATGCATATTCTGCCATGCTGCTAATTGTGATGGTTTGTAGATGTTGCTCCTGAGTAGGATTGGTTAATTGCTTCCTTCCTTTGGCAAGTTGCATAGTATTTTCTGAAACCGTGGAAAGTAGGCAGATCCAGTTCAAGTCATCTGAGTCCTATGTGCTGGGTGTACAGTATCTTCAGCAATAGGAGCCTCTCCTTAAGTCCTGGGAGACAACAAAGGGCTCCATCAATAGTCAATAATATTTAGAGGCCACTTGGACTACATTGATCAATCATTTGAAAGGTGGGTTTCTTATGCCTTGTAGGTTT
>LOEQ01001259.1:288149-303255 GCA_001685075.1 Bramus lutescens
GAAAGAAAGAAAGAAAGAAAGAAAGAAAGAAAGAAAGAAAGAAAGAAAGTTGGGATGGAGGGAGGGAGAGTGGGGGGGAGGGAGTGAGGAATGGAAGGTGGGTAGGAGGGTCAGAAATCATAAAGCAGCAAGGTTATAGCATTAGAGACAGAAATTTCTTCTGCTTACATTTCAAAGAGAAGGCTGAATCAGTACCTCTAAGAGATTATGATTAAACCTTTGATTTTAACTCAATTGCCTCTAAAATAAGGAATTCAGGTCCCCACAATTCAGCCCACTTATTGTTGGGAATCATGAGTTTTCAGAAAAATTATTTGTTCACATCATCCTTCAAGCAACCTGAGCTTAGTACCAGGCCTGGGGCTAGAAGCACATGATCCAATAGAGTAGGATGTTCCCTGATCCCTCTGTACTTTGATGTTAGTTCAAAGGGCTAGATATTGGACCGGTTACACCCCTGAGTTCTGGATTTGAATACGGCTGTTGCTAACTTCTCTGTCAGGAACTTCGAGGGAATTCTTTATTCGTTTTCAGCACTATTCTCTCAGCCATAGAATGAAGACACTAGCAGTTATTAGGAGACAGAATGTGAACGACAGCTAACATTCCTTTTATCTTCACTTCCAAATTGAACGAATGAACACCATATTCTCCTCGAAAGCCACAAGGCATTCAAAGATCTTCTAGCGCCTTTCTGAATCTGCACTTCCTTAGCAAGTCACCCGAGTTCTTCTACTAGTTGTGACTTAGTACCCAGACTATCGACCATATTGGCAGGGCACAAAGTTCCTAAGTGGAGAAGCCAGAACTTACCACGGTATCACAATATGGTCGAAAGGGATTTGTCCTAATTTATGTCCCAAGTGATTTTGTACATTGTGCCTCAGAATTTAAGAATGACTTTCAAAGTCCGCAAGACTGGCAGCTTATTTCACAAGTGGGAAACTGAGGTTCTGAAAGTTTCAGGGGATAGAACTTACCCTGTTCAAACTGTTAGGCACAGAGAGGACAGCTAAGCTGCTTGACCTCATTTCCCCTTTTACCTATTGCACTATAGAAAGAACCATCTGTTCCAAGACAGTTCCCTTTGACCAAGCACAGTACTCATGACTTCATGTTCCTAGGAAATCTCAGAAGTTTTTTAAGAACTTGCTTTCTTAAAAGGTAGGCTTGATTTTTCTTTTCATGGTGTCATTTTGGTAAAGATCCAAGCCAAGCTTGGTTGGATCTGCCGTGTTACACCCTCTATTGACTATAGAATTACTGATTGTGTGCATGTGTGTGTGTGTGTGTGTGTGTGTGTGTGTGTTCTTAGAATCCAGACATAATAATAGAAATATCATGTAATGCTCTCAAGTTTCCATGGCCAGGGCTCCATTTATCTAAATGTCCTATGTTAAATGTGCATATGTCCAGAGAGCTAGGAATGGGTATGGTAAAGGATAATAAAAATAACAATTGCCTCTAGGGAATAAGGGAGAAAGGGAAAAGCCTCTAGTTGAAAATTGTCCATCCCTATTTTATTAGCTCTTCATTCTGGATACACTAAATCAGAATTTTAAGGTTGAGAAAAGAGGGAATAGAAGGCAATGTAAGCCTTGCAGAAAAACGTCCCCAGAGCTACTCATTCTCAGTTAGTGTTTTATGTCTTGGTTTCCTCCTTATAAAAAAAGCATAATGTACTTCTATGCAAACAAATGACAAAAAATGAACAGAATACCAATGCATCACTCTACAGTCCATTAGCAAGATGTTTATGTTTTCTCTTAGAAGTCTTCTTGATGCTTGATAACGTAGTGCCTTGCTTTCGTGTCACATGGAAACAGAACACTTGCAGATTGACATCATAATAAGGACTGAGGTTCTCACAGTGGGTGGGGCCATCACCACTGGTTTTGTAGCAGAACTCAACCTCAAGGGACTTGCTAGGAAACTCTGGGTTGAAGGAATCCGGGCAGACGAACCACAGTGATTCCCATGGAAAAGTCAAAAGTATTCCTCCTGGCTTTCTTGGCTACTAGCTATTTCTCATGTAAGGATCTGTCAAAGAACTTCATGGAAAGAATGGGCATTTAATTAATATTCCACAATGGGTGAGAAGATAAATAAGTACTCCTGTTTAGATGTAGAAATGCTTGGAAACCTGAGTATTTTCTCATAGATGAAGAATTTAGTATCTTAACCAGAATGAATATGAGTGGTTGACTCCATTTTTGTTTTGTTTTGTTTTAATATTCCAAGAAATCTACCACAGACAGTTTTAGACTGGATTTTAAGTAGCGATCTATGAGGACTGCAATCCATAGATGAGAGATAATTTGGTCTTTTGTGTTGACTATCAGTGTTTGTTTCACTCTTCTTCCTCTTTCTAGTTCTTTCCCTCTTGACTCCTACATGAGTGTGTGTGTGTGTGTGTGTGTGTGTGTGTCTGATGTGCAGGCACAAAGCATTCTAAACAAAGCAGCATCAGCTTTGGAAATAGCTTACTATTGAAGGACTACCGATGTCAAGCCTCTGGATGTCTCAGCATAACTCTGATAAGAGCAGAAGTAGATGGTGTCATTTGCCAATCAGTGGTAGAGTATGGGGGCAGGTAAAGGAATGGCCCTTAAGCAGTGATTGAAAGAAACCAAGGTTGTGAAGCAGAATGGAAAATGCAAAGGTAAAAGAAGTATTCACAGTCTGGGCAACTATTGACATATATTTTCCATAAAAAGAAGCTTCCTAATTAACAGGTAGTATATATATATGAAAGAGCGAGAGATATTATTAAAGAGAGAAAGAACCAGTGAAGATGGTGTCTACAGTGTCTATCATCAAACAGCTAGGATGTTATGAAGAATTAGTCCTTTCTCTGAAACAAATTTACTCAATCTGTGGGTTCCAGTAGTGTGTGACATTGCTGAGACCCTGATGATGAAGCTTGGGGTTATGTCCCTCCTGCTTAAGATCAGCACTAAACGTAGGCATAGGTCAAGGTCAAGTTTTCAGACAAAATATAAAGGCTCTTTTAAAAGGCCCATTATATATATATATATGTGTGTGTGTGTGTGTGTGTGTGTGTGTGTGTTTTGCCTGTATGTGTGTCTGTACCTGGTGCCCAAGAAGGCCAGAAGAGGGTGTCAGATCCCTTGGAACTGGAGATACAGATGGTGGAAACCAAACCCATGTCTTCTGTGAGAGCAGCAAATGCTCTTAACTGCTGAACCATCTCTCCACACTGAAAGGGTCTTGAACAAGAAGAGAGAAAGGAAACAAATTTGGGGATCAGACATGTTTCAGAGCTTTGTTAAGGAGACAACTTTCTTAGTCCTATGGTCAGGTCAATATTTATATGACTTGAGCTACACATTTCAACACCTCATTGTTTTAACATTTTTATTACAGATGTTATTAATGACTCGTCCTTGAAGGTAAGTTCACCTCTGTATAAGAGTAATTTTCCACTCTTGTAGTTTCTTTTATTTTAAACCACATGAAACAGTTAGCATCTGGCCATTTTCTATTTTATTTATTTATTTTTTTAATTTTACATACCAACCACAGTTCCTCCTCCCTCTCTTCCTTCCTTCCATTTCCCTCACCTCCCCCCCAGTCCACCCCGTCCACTCCTCAGAAAGGGTAATACTTCCCCCACGGGGAGTCAACAGTACCTGGTTCATTCAGTTGAGACATGACCAAGTTCCCCTACACATACACGCACACACACCCCAAGACTGAGCAAGGTATCCCACCATATGGAATGGGCATCAGAAAGTCAGCTCATGCACCAAGGACAGACTCTGGTCCTACTGCCAGGGGTCCCACAAACAGACAAGGCTATAAAACTGTCACCCACATGCAGAAGGCCTTTTGGTCCCATGCAGGCTCCCCAGCTGTCGGTTTAGACTCCATGAACTCCCACAAGTTTGGATCTCTGTGCATTTCCCCATCGTGATCTTGACCCTCTCCCTTGTTCATATAAATCCTTCGTCTCTTCAACTGGACTCCTGTAGCTCGGTCGGGTGCTTGGATGTGGATCACTGCATCTGCTTCCATCAGTTACTGGATAAAGGTTCTATGATGACATACATAGTCCTCCTATATACAAATGATAAAAGGGTCAAGAAAGAAATTAGAGAAACATCACCTTTTACAATAACCACAAATAATATAAAATATTTAGGGGTAACCAAAGAAGTGAATGAATTGTATGACAAGAACTTTAAGTCTTTAAAGAAAGAAATTAAAGAAGATATCAGAAAATGGAAAGATCTCCCATGCTCTTGGATAGGTAGGAACAACATAATAAAAATAGCAGCATGTATGCAAATAGGTCCATATCTATCTCCATGCACAAAATTCAAGTCCAAGTGGATCAAAGACCTCAACATAAATCCAGGTACCCCAAGACTGACAGAAGAGAAAGTGGGAAGTAGCCTTAAATGTATTGGCATAGGAGACCACTTCCTAAATATAACCCCAGCAGCATAGACACTGAGAGCAACAATCAACAAATGGGACCCCCCCGAAACTGAAAAGCTTCTGTAAGACAAAAGATATAGTAAATAAGACTAAACGACCACCTACAGAATGGGAAAACATCTTCACCAAACCCACATCTGACAGAGGGATAATCTCCAAAATAAATAAAGAACTCAAGAAACTAGACATCAAAATACCAAATAATCCAATTAAAAAATGGGATACAGATCTAAATAGAGAATTCTCAACAGAAGAATCTCAAATGGTCAAAAATCATATAAGGAATTGCTCAACATCCTTAGTCATCAGGAAAACACAAAACAGAACAACACTGAAAGACACTGAAATCTTACACCTGTTAGAATGGCTAAGATCCAAACACTGATGACAGCCTATGTTGAAGAGGATGTAGAATAAGGGGAATGCTCATCCACTGCTAGTGGGAATGCAAACTTACACAACTGCTTTGGAAATCAGTATGGCAGTTTCTCAGAAAACTGGCCATCAGTCTGCCTCAAGACCCAGCACTACCAATCTTGGGCGAATACCCAAAGAATGCTCAATGAACATAGCAGCATTATTCATAATAGCCAGAACCTGGAAACTATCTAGATTGTAGACAGAAGTTTCTGTCCTGCCTAGTCCCACAGCCATTCAGTCCCAATTTTACACACAAAGGCTTCTATTAATTATTAACTGTTTGACTTATTAGCTCAGGTGCATTATTAAATAAATCTTACACCTTAAATTAACCCATAATTCTTGTTTATGCTTAATCACATGGCTTGATACCTTTTCTCAGTGAAGCATTTTCATCTTTCTTCCTTTGTGTCTGGCTGGTGACTTCATCTCTGTCTTCCTCTTCCTGGAATTCTCCTCGCCCAGTGGCCCCACCTATACTTCCTGCCAATATGAGTGACAAATATTACAATATATAAAAGCATTATCCTATAGCACTAGATGTCCCTCGATGGATGATTGGATAGAGAAAATGTGGTATATTTACACAATGGAGTTTTACTCAGCTGTAAAAAAACAATGATGACATGAAATTTGCAGGCAGATGGATAGAACTAGAAAAAAAATCTGACCATTTTCAATCTTCATGATGTCAGTTTCATATGATTCAGACACAGTATTGTTTGAGAATTTTATTTTAAGGTGTGTTGCTTTTGTTTATGCTGTGGAGAATTTGTTTAGTGATTTAAAGATGTGTTGCTTTTGTTTGTGTTGCATTTGCTTAACTCTGTGAAGCTGTGTTACTGTGCCTGTCTAAATCACCTGATGGTCTAATAAGGAACTGAATGGCCAATAGCAAGACAGGGGAAGGACAGGCAGGGATGGCAAAGCAGAGAGATTAAATAGGGAGAGATCTGGCAAAAGAAGGAGCAAGGGAAAACGAGGAGGAAGATTCCAGGGGCCAGTCACCCAGCTACCCAGCCACTCAGCCAGCCCACCAGCCAGCTGCGGAGTAAGAGTTGAAAGTAAAATTTCAGAAGTGAGACCGTATCACTGTCAAAATCAATCCTGGGGACTGAACACCCTCATACCCTTTTACCGCTGGCAAAGGAAGTTCTGGATTGTTCCCTCTCTAATGTCTCATCTTCTCTGTCTCTCTCCACCGACTCCCTTACAGTTAACCTGCTTCAATCACTGGCACACTACAGTCACCTGTTTCAGAAAACAGTTTTCTTAGAACTAAAGTGTGCTCCTTCCTACATCTCCCTTGGTAGCTGTGGTTCTTTCCAGTTCACTACAAAGTTGTATTTGCATCAGAAGCCAAATGGCTGAAAAATCATGAACTATTTATTTACCACTTAGCTCTGAAGAATATTTGCCAACCTCTGCTTTAATCATGAGAATGGAATCTATGCAATACAAACCTAGGTGAAGTGTCTTTCTACTTAAAGCGATGGCTCCTAATGTTGCTAAGATGAAGTCCTGCAGGCGTCATCTGCCTTTTCTTCTCCCTAAAAGATACCCTAGATATTTTTTTCTAAATTCTAGTAGTTAGTAGTATTTGGGATCACATACTATTTCAGTTTGTGTTACTGAGTATATAGCTTTATCTGATTTTTAAATTTTGGGGAAATTGCACACATAAGTAATGTATTCAAATCATTCCCCCTCCCCCAAAGACACAAGTAAACATTGTTTACTCAAAAATACATATACTTCTTTATAACATGAACTCAATTGGTCTTAATAAATAAAATCCTGAAGTCAGATATTAGGGAGTAAAAGCTGAAAGGCCAGAGTAGCAGAGCAGTCAGCATCTAGAGTTCTTAGCTCTCTGAAAGCTCAGACCAAACAGGCAAGATCCTGTCTCTATGACAATGTAACATCAATTCTAATTGGTCTCTACTGAATTGTCAGACCGAATGGGCGATCCTTTCTCTACCAAATCTCAGACTGAATCCTGAGCTCCTGTCTCCTCCCACCCTATATCCTTCTCTCTGCCCAGCCAATCACTTCCCTTTTCCACCTCCCTAGTGCTGGGATTAAAGGTGTGTGCCTTCACTGCTTGGCTCCATTTCTCTTTTAGACAGATTTAATCTCCTGTAGCCCAGGGTGGCCTTGAACTCACAGAGAGACTGTCTCCCAAGTGCTGGGATTAGAGGTGTGTGCCACCATTGCCTGGCCTCTATGGCTAGCTAGTGTGGCTAGCTCTGCACTCTGTTCTTCAGGCAAACTTTATTTGTTAAAGCATGAACAAAATATCACCACACGCCTCTTTAATTAAACATTCTTGTGGAGGCTGAAGAGATACTCAGTGGTTAAGAGCACCGGCTGCTCTTCTAGAGGACCAAGTTCAGTTTGCAGCACCCATATGGTGGCTCACAACCATTCTTAGCTTCAGTTTTGGAGGCTTGACCACACTTTTCTGACCAACAAAGGTATTAGACATGCTCACAATGCACATATATACATGTAAGCAAAACACTCATATGCATAGGGTAAAAATAAACCTTTAAAAATAATTTTTCTTACGTCAATATCCAACATTAGATGTCACTTTTGCATGGTTGACTATCCCACTAAAGCATCAATTTTTGGTAGACTATCAAACATACCATTCTGACTTAATCACTGAGAGAGAAGATAGTAATAGTATTTCCCTCAGAGAAGCTAAGTAGTGTCATTATTTTATTTAACATGATAATAGATCTCTCATTTCAAAAATTACTGCCATTCTTTAATGTTTTAGAAAATGTAGTTATAACTTTATGTTCATTATTGACAATCATGCTTGAGACAAATGTATAGTTGTTTGCAAAGTTCAAAAATTGTTACTTTAAAGAAAAATATTTTAAAGAACGTATCACAAAACTTGGGAGTAATCATAAATGAAGTGACTGAAGCTTTGGGAACAGCTCTGTAATGGGAGGTCCCTAGACTGCCAGGGCACCGAAAAGCCTAGTGTTCTGTGCTACATGTGACTGTCCTGTGATCTGGACATCCGCTGGAGAGAGACAGACAGTGCGTCAGCACCTGCCTGATCAGTGTGCTGCACAATATTCTGACTTCCCAGCCTCCCTTCTTTCTGTAGATATTCTAATAGTCACAATACCCCAGGGAAGGCTTTCTGCTGCTAAGAAAAACAAAATAATAGATAAACATGAGAATGATTTGACCATCCCAACTCCTTCCCTTTCTAGTCCAGAATCCTAATTCCCAGAGGCCTGAACTACAGCCAGCATCTGGGAGAAGAACAAATACTGTATTCTGTTCCAGACACCACAGCTAAAATATGGCTCTGAAGAAATAAAACCCTTGCCAAAACAACTATAAGATTCTCAGTCCTTATTATTTTCCCAAATGGTTCTCTTCCCTTTTACAAAATTTCCAGTATAGTCAAGGGTCTGGGCTTCATAGCCTCAGTTACACTGTAAAATGTTAATCACAAAGGCCCTGCTTGCTGAGTTTACCAAAGTATAATTTTGATATTTGAGGTTTAAAAGGGAGACATTTTACTATTGCAGCAATGCTTTGTTAGAAGCCATTAACAGATCATTGGAGGACATACGTTTAACTTGTGAGTTTTGTTTTAGGTCATTTCGTGCAGTCATTATGAGAAGAAGCTTGTGCAGAAGAAACACATATGCTCCATAAGGGTCAGCCCACTATGCGCATCTAATAATGTTACATATCCTAACTCCTGCGTGTACTGCCTCGCCAGGATGTAAGTTAAAATGACACCCAACTCAGAACCCCTTGGAGAGCCTACTGTGTACCTGATGCGTAACAGCTCACTGGGACTTGCTACTTTGAAAAATGTGTATCAGTTACTTTCGATATGATTCTATAAACTAAAAATTGGTAGGTCACTGGCTGAACCTGAGAGTTGTGGGTGATGGAGGGAAGAGAGGTGGGTCCCTGAGCTCCACCTCCATATTTATAAGAGAAGCTTTTCTGAATATGCTTTGAACATTGGCTTTATTAGGAAAATGGATGCCAAAACTTATCTTAGAAAATGTTTGAAAAAAAAAACACCCTTGACAAGATCAGACCAAAGCATGAAGCCTCAGTATTCAAGGCCAGAAGACTCTAGGTTGAGTCCTGTCCCTGTATCTCATAATTATTCCAACCTCACGTCTAACCTGTAAGTCTAGCATTCGTTTGTTTTTATGTCACCTACTCCGTGGGCTCCAACCACACTAACTCTTCTTTCCAGTTACTTTCAAATGCATAGAACCTGTTTCTGCTTCTAAAACTTTGAACAAAGTTTCCTCCTTTCCAAGAATATTTCCCCAGACTTTTCCCAGGGCCGTTGCTTGTTCATCATTTGTGCGCCAACTTAAATTGATCTCATTTTTAGTGGTAAATCTACCTTCTCAGAGGAGAAGAGTCTTCCCTGAACATAGGTACACTTCACCTCTGGTGTTTTCCATATTAAATCTTGCCTTTCTTTCATAATGCATGTAGTCCCCAATTATTTTAATTTTCTGTTTGTATTTCTAATCTGTTGCCATATATACATTTCATAAAGTAAAAAATCTATCATTAGGTTTTATACAGTAACTTATAAATTATGCCACTGATAAGTGCTTGTTTAACAAACTAAGAATATACGAGTGATTATAACAATGGTTATAAAGTTTGCTTCAAAATTTAAAGCACCCTTTCCAGCATTTAAAAAAATAATGTTATCACTTGATATTTTGCTTCAGTGTCTCAAGACACATTTTCAGAAGTAAAGACTCTAATATGAGAAACATGGGTTGTGATCTCAATGCATGTTTAACAATGTGGTTTAGGATAGCTTAATCACATAATTATCCTCCAAAGATTAGTTATGTTAATTGAAAAGATAATACCTAAAGAAGGCTTAGGGTGATGGGTCTTAGTAAATAATAGCCTACGTGACTTGCAGTTGCTACCAACTGGAGATACAACCATCCTGATTTTCCTGGGACTAGGGGTTTTCCTGGGATATGATGCTCTAACAAAGGATGGTGATGAAAAACGCAGCATGGTTGATCCCTTACCCTCAGCTTGTCTTCATAGTCAGGACTGCTATTGCTCTTTCCACCTTAGCTGACTCGTTCAGGCCAGTTAGCATGTTCTACAGTTTTCCCCAACAGTACAATGGTGTCTTCGAGATGATCACGACGCTTCATTTCCTAGGTTTTCAGGATAATCCCATGACATGGATAGGAATTCCTTTGAAGAAACTAACTGCGTGACTATTCTTTTCCCAAATTTAGTACTGGACCCCCACTTTCATCCTATGTTCAGGATGAAACATAAGATAAAAGTGTGTAACTCCCTCTCCTGAAGCTTGCTGTCTCATACCTACTCTGGCCTAGGTTGCTGGCTCAGACCTGTTTTGGTAAAGGTCCCTGTTCTGAATCTGCTCCTGTGGAGGTCCCTGTTTTGGGGTTGTTCCTGCAAAGGTCTCTGGCTCTGTTCTACTTCCTGGGAGGTCCCAGACTCAGGTGTGCCGGGACCCACAGAGGACCTGGCTCAGACCTAGTTCCTTGGAGGTCCCAGACTCACAGTTGAACCTGTAGGCTTCCTGGCTCAGGTTTACTTTCTCAATGGCCCCAGATTCATGTCCTGACCCACAGAGGACTCTGGTTCTGGCCCACTCGCTCGGCATCTGCTCCCCTGTACCTGCTCCTGTGGAGTTTGGGTCTGATCCAGCCCAGGTCACTGGCTCAGTCCTGCCTCCACAACTGTCCCTGGTCTGGATCTGTCCTGCTCCCATGGAGTTCTCTGCCTTAGGCCTGCTCTGGCCTAGGTCGCTGGCTCAGTCCCTCTCCTGTGAAGTTTGCTGCCTCAGGCCTCATCTTTCTATCCTACTTTTATATACCCCCTTTTTATTTTCAGAGTACATTTATTAATTGTGGAGGCCCATAAATGTGAGCCTATTTCTACCTCTCTGAAGGTCAGAGAGTTTCACTTTGCTTTAAATTGTTCTACCCAGAATAAAGGTTGAAGAGTTGCAACTTACTTCTATTTCTTCAAGGTTATTGTCTATTTCTACCTCAAAGAAAGGTCCCATCTCTGTTTATGCTTTTCTTATAGTTATGAGGATTGAATATACTAGGCATTACGAGATTTGGACTTTTAAATGTTCTTAATGCTTTGCACACACATATATATTAATATTGAGCCTATTCTTCATCACTCTCTCCACTTCCCTTTTCTGGACCTTTGTCCCTAGATGTTTCACTTTTATTTCCATGCCATGTATATTTAGATAAATATGCACATGTTAATATATACATGACTTGATGTGTGTATGTAAGACTACAAACAATACCTTAGAAAAAACATATAGTATTTATCTGAGATTGACTTCATTTTCTTAATATAAATTGTTTTCAGTTGCATTTACCCTCCTGCCACAGTGCCATTTTTCTATGCAGTTTATTTGGGTTTCGTGTGATGTTGATAGTAAGTTAATTCAGCTTCATTGTTTTGTACATAGACATCCAGTTATCCCAGAAACACTGTGAAAAAAAGCAATTCTTTCCCTCATTGAATTGTCTTAGCAGTTTTATTCAAAATTGTTTGACTATAACTATTCTATTTCTGAACTGTCAGTCCTACCAGTGTCTATGCCCTTTATAACAATACTTCACTGCCTTGACTACTATAGTTTCTTCTCCATGTTTGGAATTGGGAAGAATGATTCTTTATGTTGCTGTTTTTAGTAATTAGGTTATTTTGCATCCTGTGCTTAGGAAGCAGTAGAGATGTTTTCAGAGAATAATTCACAGATGTCAGTACCATAGCTCTAAAAGTAAATACTAGGAAAAATTAAATATCATTATAGTACCTAGCTTCTATAATTTACTGTACATTTATAATTAAGATTCCCTGAGAAACACGGTTATTTTAATGCAGCCGTGTTGGTACACATGAAAAGGGTTTGAATATCAGTGCTCCAAAGCCCTTTACTGGCCAATATATCCCAAGCTGTTTTTCAAAGAGTTCTTAGCATTTCTTAATACAATAATGAGACTGCAAAGTGTGGTTTTTCTCAAATAAAACGTGCATCTTTGGCCATGCTGGTGGTGCTACCACTTAAGAACCTTTGCATGCTGTGTGCCTTGGTATTGAGTACACCTTTGTTCTCCTGCTCTTCTCTTGCTCTCCCAGGCCAGTTTAAAATCCATTCTATGTCTCCTGCACCATTTCAGAGGAGTTCCTACATAACAATCATCTGACTCACACTCTCAAAGTTAGGTCCTTTAAGCCTTCAGGTTTTCTCTTCTCAGATGTTGTAGGAATTAAAAATGTAAGCCCGGATCATATTTGTGACAAAGCGAAAGGACAGAGACACTTTCACTCTCACTGTGTGTGTGCTTCCCTCCTTGTTCAAGCCCCAGCAATGCTTCTCCTTAATACTGTGCCCAAAGTCTTTGCCTTTATGTTTTGCCTAACGATTCATTACTTGTTTGTAGTTATTTAATTTTATTTTTGGTGTTTTGGAGTGAACCCACCATTTACACATGCTGGCAATAACTCTATCAATGAGTTATACCCAGAGCCCCACATATATCAACATAATTTTTAAAAATCTTATTATGTATTTAACATCAAGTTTTCTAAAAAACTGCTGTGACATAATATTAAGTTTAAAAAGGAAACGACTATATGATACATATATAGTGACTTTTAAAATATATGAATTACATAGAAGCAAATATAAAGTATTAAAAGAATACATGATTGTTATCTATTTAAGACTTAATAATATATATAGTTTTAACTTAGAATTTATTACATACCAGATACTGTGCTTGCTTCCATTTAAAAATTGGGAATTGTCTTCTTTAGTATTCAAAACAGTCTTACAAAGTAGACATAAAAATACCTATTTCTCATTTTATATTTAATAAAACAAACCTAGTGAGACTTGGGGCTTGTCTGACCTAGAAATAAACCAGCAAATTTTATCCGTACAAGAAACAGACTTAGTTTCCCATTTTATTTTCTCAAGTTTAGAATTTTATATCTGTACAGAAGTCTAGAATTTTACAAAAACAGTTTCTTGGACTGGAGATGTAGCTCAGGGACTAAGTCCTTGCCTTGCAGATATAAAGCCCTAACCCTTACCCTGTGCACTGAAAAACTTCCTTGTAACTGTCACTTGGCCACGTGAGTGCTTAACAAGCACCTAGTGAATTTCAGAATTTCAGAGACTGAGGCTAGGTGTAGAGAAAGAAAAGTGGACATCAAACAAGATGTTATTACCCTCAGACCATTGTTTCAAATAATATGAACACAAACCTACTATTATGAGCAAATAATTTCCCAAAGCAGGGCCCTTATAATACTCATAACATTAATATGTAGCAGGGTAGGTAGGTATGGGGGAGTCATCCCTTTCATATATAAAAACGGATTCCAAAGTTAACATTCTTGTCCAGGTTTATATGGAGTGTACTTATAGAAGATGAATGTTTTCATCATTTCAAGTGGGATTTATGTGGTTATTTTTAGTTTTCAAAAGGTTAGGCCACTTTTATATAAAATATGCATGGTAAAGCCCACAGACAGCAGTTTAGTAAGATGTAGTAATTGGGTTTCTCTTGCAATTATGATTCTGTTGGCAAACATTTTCACTGATTTTCCCATGCTCCTCTGCCTTATTTCTTGATCATTATGTTATTTTTCTCACGAGAGGTGATAGTGTTGTTTACTGCTTACTCAGCATTTTCACACTGAGCCCCCCAATCTTTGTCAGTAAGTTGCCAAAACTGTCAAAATTTTATATATCTGATTATTATAATTCAGAGAAGTGAAAATATTTTCCCAGAATACTTCAACTTCTCGAGTTTCCCCTCCTTCTACCTCTTAGGGTGCAGGTTTCTATCTTTGCTAAAAACTTTTATAATTATTCACTATGGTTACAAAACAAAGGGATTGCCATGGCAGAAGGGTGTGGCAGAAATGTTTACTTAGATGAGAAGCAAATCTCTGTAACTCAGGTCCATGTGTAACTCAGGAACTTACAGATCAAGGCTCTAGTCCCTTATAATTATTATACAATTAGACTAAGAAGAAGCAAGGTTATATTTTATATAAATTGTGTATAAATATTTATATTACTTTTCTTTAGAGCTCTGAATTTCACTCTTCAAATCCAATACAGTGGAAAATGTTTGAAGGCCACTTCCTGATTATTCTACATTCAGCTTAAGTGAGACATCCGAATCAACCATCATCTTTTCTTCATAAGGCAAAATTCATAATTATTACCTTTAAAAATCAATAAATTTGATCTTATGTAAATCTCCTCTTTAGCTTGAGATAAAATTAATGAGACAAGTGGGAACTACGTTTGATTCTAGAAATAAAATGTAAAATTGAAAGTTGTCCCTGACTGAAAAAAATTATAGTTTAATGAACTAATTGAACTGCTATTCATTTTCCAAGAATATATTTTTCATGTGAATCAGAAATTTGAATAGGTTCTTGGTTGTCAATAATAAAAAATGCATGCACTTCTGAAGCTTACTCTCCAGGAAGAAACAAGAAAATACATAATTATTTAACAATATTATACAATGTGAGAAAGAGGAAAGCAACACAGGTTAGCCTTCTATTATACCGAAGCCTTATTATACAATGAATAGTTCACAGAACATTCATGTCTGACAAAGTTGTTTTGTGCCTATGATGAATCACAACAAAGGCTGGATAACTGGTTAATCATGTCTGAATACTGGCAAAACAGGCACATTATCTAAGCCACAGAATATTAGATACACCCCTATATTAAGACTAGTAAAATGACTGAAGTTTCACCAATTATGACTTTTTTTCTTAGACTCAATCATCCTTCCTTCTAATTAAGGTTTCTGAGGACATCCAGTTGACAGATTGTGTCTACGTTAGGAGAGTACCTAGTCCAAGGCAAAGCCTCCTTTCTTTAAAACTTCCTCAGAATCAGTTCAACAATACAAATTCCTACAGTAGGTCCTTTCTAATGCCTTCTTATAGGTATGCTCTCCAAGTTATGCTGTCCCCAAGACTGTGGTGAGTACTAACACAAACTTGTTCAACTATTAATGTGTTTCTGGTGGCCTTTAGGCCATTTCAAATATAGCACTTGATCTCTGTTAGACAAGAAATTTTCTTCTTCTTCTTCTTCTTCTTCTTCTTCTTCTTCTTCTTCTTCTTC
>LOEQ01001259.1:316834-331354 GCA_001685075.1 Bramus lutescens
GCCGAGGTGGGGGCGGCAGGAAGAGTCTGTCGCGTTTCTCGGTCCCTCTCAACCACAAAAACAGACGGAGGGCCGGCGTAAGTGAGCCGCGCGGCCTGGGAGGTTGTCGCGAAGGTGGAGGTGCGCGGTTTTGGGCAAGTGGAGGGGTCCGGGGCTCCCACTGCCCAGACCGTCACTCTCGGGCTCTGGAACTCCTGGGGGCCTAGAGCGACCTAGAAAGGAGTGTCTGAATATGTGGTTCTGGCCTTGTGGGCCTTATTTCTAAGGCATCCAATCTTCTATTCCGTCATACAGAGCCTTCCCTGGGTCTCGGTTTCATCAACGAAGTGGGAGGTTTGCCCGGACTTTGGGCCCCTCCCCCAACACATACCCTGAGCGTCACAAACTCAGCGATGTTAATGTTGAGTCGTTTAGGCCAGTAAATTGAGGAAAGCCTGCCCTCATCCTGATGAGGAAGTAGCTTTAGTATGATGCGGTTTATTCATCTTGGAAAAAATGGGAGACCCTAATTTCTGTCCCAGTATTGCTGGTTACTTGGTGCTTTCTTTTCTTTTTTCTTTTTTTGAGCAGATCCCTTCATTGTTTTGAACCTGGAGTTTCTCATCTGTCAGAGCAGCTGGCTTAATCTCCTTTCCCACCCCCAAGCCTGTCACAAATGGGAGATAAAAGAAGGTTTCTGCAAAGCCAAGATTTTTCTGGAGGTGGAGAAATTGGAACATGGAAAGCACATACCATGTAGTACTGACTGAGGACTATCTATTTTTGTAATTTTAACGTTTATTTGAGAATTCCATTTTTAGATGTCTGGATCCTTCTTGTCAGAATTTGTGATGTTGAAGTTGTACTAGGTTTGGGAGAAGGCTGTTGTAGAACATGTGTTGTACAACATATGTGTTGTAGAGTGAGTGCCATCCTCCAAGCTTAGCAGCCTTCAGCCCTTGTCAGAGCATCTGTGACTTCTTGCAAAAGACCCTGCAGTTGGGCCTACTGTTTGTTGACATTCCTTCACAGAAGGTGATGGGGGATGGGTCATTGGCCCTCGAGATTCAGGACTCCTTGAACCACCTGGGCTTTTGTGTGTAATTCTGCCCCAGTTGCACATGGCCTCTTGGTAGGGAGGCACTAAAGTTTTTAGTCTGGAAAGGTTAACTCTGTGGGTACAACTCTGAGGAAGCTGTCGTCCATACCAGGTGAAGACTTGACAGTCTCGCTGCTTTTGAGTGCACCAGGCTCCTGTAAGTAGCCCCTCAGTCATGCTCTGTGGTAAGCCTGGCTAGTAAACACATTAGTTCCCCAGGGTAAACTTTGGTGGAATTGTACTTTGGTTTGTTGTTGGGGCCTCGGAAGGGAGATGGTGTGTCTCCCCAGAGACAGAATTCAGACAACACTGTGTGTTTAAATGGTTGTGTGCCTGAAGTACACATTTTATCTTTAGACAAAAGGATATAATAGAAGAGAAAGGGGAAACTAGTTTTCACTAAAGTTAGGTGATACAAAAATTGATCTTGAGTTGGAATTGAAGGCCTAGATCCTTCCTTCAGAAATGGTATGTTCTGCCTCAGTGGCAGGCACTATGTCATTCTGGTACTCATTTTCATTATTTGTAAAATAAAGGGTTGAACTAGATTCCTTGCTCTTTTCATTAGTATAGGATTGGCTCCCATTCCTCCTTTAAATCAGAAGTGTGATGGCTGGATGACCCTTTTGAGGCAGGTCGAATATCCTAGATAGTAGATACATAAAATGTCCTGTGAATATTAATTAGCTGATTTGCAAGGTTACTGTGACATAAATTGAAGCCAACAGAAAATAAAGAGGCATTAGAAACCTCACAGGTAGGAAAGACACTGGCATTGTAAAACCATTGGGATGTTTGAAAGAAATCTTTGTTCTGTGTTTATGTTTGTTTTTTAGGGCGATGAGCTCTCATTTGCTCTTAGTATATGAGAATGACTGAAGTGAGCATTATCTCTAAGGATAAACCGCGTGGGAATGCTTTGCTGCCACCTTTAGTTAGCAAACAGTAAATAAATGAATGAGGGGATGGAGGGATGAGGAGATGTTAGGAATCAGGAGAAAGGAGTCTTTTCAAGGGGATTGCCATTGATTGGATACAGATGGAGATGGTGATTCAGAATTGTGGGGGGAAAGTTTTTACTAGATCCTGCATTGTCGGCTAGTTTCATGAGAAGTTAGTTTAGCTCTTCTCTGTGAAGTACCCATATGAAACGAATGTGTGTTCCAGAGTGCCTGTGTGAGATGAGGAAAGGTGTAATTACTCCCATGTAATTAGTAGGCCCTGCTAGAGATGCTGACAGGATAGCTCGGGCTGTCGGTTGAAAGGGGTTTAAGGTCTCCAGGAGATAAGCTGTTTGTAGGCACAGCTGATTTCAGAAGTATGCACTGTAGTTTTCAGTAAAATCTTTGTTGGAAATATACAATTAAACGAACTTAATTCCAGGCAAGGGAATGTTGGAGCATTAAAGCTTGAGACAGGCACAGTTTGGGGAGTAACCCAAATGAATCTGTCAGCTTATTATAGTGTCCTTTTAGCTGAGGACATGGCTGAAGATGAAGAGGGACTTTAAAGAAAGTGTGTTTTAGAAAGCCCTAGTTTCAAAGGCACTGGCAAAGAACTCAGGCTTAAGAGTGCTTGGGGGTGCCCAGACAAATTTGAAGCTTGCAGTGCTTAAGCTCTGGTAAACAGGCTTCTGTGGCGGCATGATGGTGGCTACGCTATGGGCTTGTGTGGAAGCCCAGCTTTGTGAGGAAGGGTATGGTTAGGATTCTAATAGCATCCTGAAGCCCATCTCTAGGCATCAGGGAATAGCTCTGGAATGCAGAGACAGCTGTGGTGGCTGAGAACTGACAGTCCTCAGGTATGTTATGTAGGCCAGGAGTCAGAGTCTTCCGAGTCTTCCTATTTGACCCAAGGAAAGGTGGCTTCCCAATTTACCCTCTCTGGCTCTTTGTTCATCTGAAAGAGCCTCTGAGATTTTATTTGTAATTCCCTTGGCATGGGAGTAGGAGAGAAGCGCCACTGTGGTATTCTCAGACGAGTTTGTAACCCACAAACTGTCAGTGGTGTCACTGTGTGTTCTCTGAGGGCCCTTGCAGCATGTAATATTCAGGGATTCATTATCATTCCTGTCAGAGTAACATTTCCTACAGGTTCAGAGCCATCCAGAGTCTCCAAAAGCTGTTAACCTTAGAAATAATGCTTGGTGTTTTAAAATACCATCTTCACATATTTCAGTTTGCATTGTTGATTGTTGCCTGCCCCTCACTCTCATGACTCAGCCAGGTCCACCTCATGTCTGCTGCTGCTGGTAACTAGACCCTCTCCTTTAACTTGCTGCTCCTTAATCCTTCTTGGCATTTCTCCAGGGAAACAGAGTGCTTGGTGGTATGGGGTGTATAAGGTGGGAAGAAAGGGAAATAAAGGCTAGCTGTGGCTGTTTCCTTCCATTTTTACTTGCTCTTTAATCCCTCTCACAACAAAGGAAAAACATGATATTCTCCTTCCTAGAGAGATGCCTCCTTCCTGGGAGTTTGCTTCACATGCAGGAGATGCTCATCATAGCTCAGCTTTATGTTTGATGTAAATGAGATGATGCCCAGCGGAGTTGAACAATTCTGTTGTCTTTTGTCAGTGTGCACTGGGCTAAGGAAATCAGCAGAGTCCTTGAGTGAGGGACATTTTCTCGCAGGTTTCCAGAGGTCTACTTGTGTTGGAGAGGGCTTCCCCTTGTCTGTAGGCCCTCCGCTTGTCAACCTCCTGATGAAAAGATCTGCCCCTTATCCTGGTGCCAATTCACACCCCCTTCACCGAAGGCTTACGCCTTCTTTACGTGTTTAATTACAGGCCTAATGGAGCTCTGAATGCCCTGGCAGTCCTGCTCATTTGGATTTTTTTTTCATTGGTTTTTGGTTTTAGATAAAGATTATAGGCTAAGTAGACTTCATAGGCTTCTTGAACTATCGTATCTTCTATGTGACTTATCTCTGTAGTTTTGAGTTCTAAACAAATTTTGTAAACTTAATGATGTTAATGCTAATTAACTTAGAATTTTAAGTGTACATAGGACAAATAAATGGGGCACCGAGGGTTACTAAATACGTCTCAGGAAGAGCACTGCAAAATAATAATGCATAGTTAGAGATACAGTCATAAAAGGAAGGTGCTTTTATGAGCAAGTGGCTTCAGTGGGGGAAAAGAAGAAGGGCTCAGGAAACGCCAGGAGTGTGACATCTGAAGGGCTGTCAAAACTCTTAAGCCTGAAGCATGTCTTCAGGACCTGGAGGATTGTTCTGAACATCTGGGCAGCCCGGGGTAAATTGGGCTCTACAAGTTGACTGTGTTTTAGAGCTTTTGCATGCTGGAGGTAGGTGTTATATGTGCGTTTTAATCGGGCTAAATGCTGATAGTATTTACTGCTGAGATTATTGGATGTTGTAGCAGCAAACTGCTCATAGGAGTGTGAAATGATTAGTGGATGCATATGGAATAATGGATTTATTATGAGTGAAGGCTTGTTACCTGGAGGTGAGATTGAAACCCTTTCCTGCCTCCCCCCAGAAGTGATCATTAGACCATTACACAATTGCCATAGAATTTTATGTTATATTCCATAAAGTACAGAAGAAATAAGTTTACATAAAACACTTAAAATTTAAATTGGATGTTGGAGGCTAATTAATGGTTTTCTAGACTAGGGAGGAGGGGAATTAGGGGGTGGGAGAGACTAAAGGATTATGACTATAGCAGCCAGAATTGATGGCATGTAAAGAAAGATCCATGTTTAGAGAGATGAATTGATGGCTGCTGGCCCTGCTGGAGTGGACCAGGGAGTCACAGGTGAGATCAGAAAAGACCTGCAGCTGGATTAGAAAAATCTTATTCTTCGAGAGCCAGGGTTGCTTGGACTTTGATTTTCTTTCCATTTTCAATTTTTAATGAAATCCCATATGCACATCAATCTGAAAATCTCAAATGATTGAGGTGAATATGAAATAAAAAGTTTCTTTTTTATGTTCAGATTAGATCTCATTTCCTAGAAGTAACCACTGCTAATATTTTGTCACAACCAGGTGTATGTGTCATTTACTCTTACTTAGTCTACACCTTGTTTTGATTATACTTTTTTTTAACATAGTAGAAATCAGAGGAATGTGTTGAAAAGATAGCCCTAGCTGCAGTGTAAAATGTGGTATGGTAAGCATTTAGTCCACGAATTGCTTTCTGAAAGCCTGAGCGATGGTTGGCTTTTGCTGTAGGCTTTGACAGTGCAGTGCTGTGTCCCTCATAGAAAGCCATGAGCCACAATAGCATAGATGAGGGTTGATGGAGTCCCAGAAGTCAGTGGGAGTGCATATAAGAACAATATTGTGGGAAAATAGGTGATAGCTTGTTGAGTAGTTGTGGAACATGAAGATATCTGGATGTGTTTACAATGTTCAAGGTTTATAATTTAGGAATTTAGTGACCCATAATAGAGGACAATATGTTATATGTTGTGTTTGCATTTGTAGTGGTGAAACCTTAGGAATGAGCACAGTTGTCAGTGAGAAGCTGGCTTCCAGGGGAACTGGCAAAGAGAACCGAAGTGGATCACTTAAGAACCCAAGGATGAGAAAGAAGCAGGTTCAGGAGTTACTGGAACATGGGGAGTTTCAGTTGATGAGAACACACAATGAGCAGGAAAATGTGGGTGTGATATAATCAGAAACTGGTTTGTATAAACACTGTCATAGGTTCTGTCACCAGAAGTCTGAAAGCCATAATAAGGTGGATAACATAAATCAGCCACCAAGAAGCCAACGTCGATGTCACAAACTCACTGTACTCTAGCTTTGTCTACTCTAGCAATCCACTGGTTGCAGAATTCTTTAGGTCCTTTTGATAAGAACCCACAGTTACATAAGTAACTGGGTTGTGACTGGGGAGAAGCAACCGATCAGGGAGTATGCTTATGGTTAATGGAACACAAGCAGTAGCAAGCATGCTGATACCAACAAGAACCTTTTTCAGTGAGGGAAGAAGAGATCAGAACTCACAAACATGGTTTGCTCCCCTTTATTGCTGAAGCAGAGGCTCCCTGGGAACTACACATATTTCAGCTGTGTCCTCCTTTGAGGTGCCCAAGCTCCCTAGGTATAGTGCATGCTCACTTTGATGGTTCTTTACTGGCTTTTCAGCACATTTAGGATTAAGAATTCTGCTAATAGTTCAGCCTCATCTTCCATTTCACCTTCTTTATCCTAACATCATTGGTTTTGTTTTTAGTTCTGTTTTAACAGATTCCCTCCAGAGTTTAGCACATCTGGGGAGGGGAAGGAACTCTGAGAATGTAAAGTCCTGAATGAGTGTATGTTGTTAACATGGGTGCCGTCTCATGAAGACCCTAGCATCTGACCCAGAGGGAAATGGCAAAACCTGCCCTTTTTGTCCACGCATGGATGCTGATAGTGTATGCAAAAGATGTCCACCATAGACCCCACCCCCACCCCCGGGATGTATACAGCCTGAAAACCATTCCTCTACAATGACTTTGTGCCTATTGAGATTAGTTAAATCTGTTCCCTTAGTCTACTTGTATACCATAAGCCCTGCCCGCCTCCCNGTAAACACACTGACTGTTTGGGGTGCTGTACTTTCTCTACCTGAGATCCCAGCCCATCTAACTCCTAGCATTTCATTCTGCCCCAGTGAGGTCCAACTCCCTGGGAGCCATTTGAGGACATGCAGTTGCATGCTACTGGGATCTCCTAGGATACTTTTTTTTTNTTAACGCCCTTACTCCCTTTTTGCTCTATTTTCAGATCACCCCTTAGGTATCATTTTAATTGTCCTGTCCTTCAAAGAACCAGCAGTGAATGAGGCTGGTGTGTTATACATGCTACTTTGAAACTGAGTTTGCTTTCTTTACACTGCTTATCTAGGCTTGAAGGTCTAAGCTCCTTTGCAGGGTTCCTTATCTCCTCACTGGCTTCCCCAAGGTTTTTTGTTCACTCTAGACGCAGCTGGGCTTACTACAGGTGCTGAAAGTATGTGAAGGCACATCTGAATTGAGGAATACTCAAATCTCATTTGACTTCTCAACTCTGTCTACAGAGTCCCATTACTACTGAGGAGATCTATATTTCATAACTATTCTATATCTGGACCACCATCGTTCACATAGTTATTCCCAGACAGTCTGACAATCTGGGTGTTACTCCCACATACCAATAAACAGAACAAAACAAAATATGTTGCTGCTTGTCATTTTCCTTCTTTTTTCCTCTTCCCTTACTAAGGCTTTATTTTAAGAGCAAAGTGTATCTACTTTATAAAAGTGAATTTTAATCTTTGTATGGTTTTTAAGGAGAGTGCCTATAGTTTGATTTTACTCTGTTCACAGAGAGTATGGTTTCATTCCCTCAATTTGTAAGTAGGAGAATGAAGAATTTAAAAGGTTGATTCCTGTTTTGGAAATAATCCTTTGTGACAGATCACAGCTAAGAGTCTCTGCTGTGGTGGGGTAGCTTCTATGAAACGCTGGAGTCCTTGATACCAGTGGCACGCAGATGAGGTGGCGACTTCAGTTAATAGCTTGAGAGGTTCACTCCTCTGAGTTCAGACAAATTACAAACTAATTTTGGTTGCATGTTTAGAATCATAAGCTCTCAGCCAGAAGCAGTTTTGCTACCTAGTTTAATTATCTTACTTTACATAGTGAAGAAATTGATGCCTGGAGAAACAGAGAACCAGCTGGGTAGGAAGCTCCAGAATACAAATGAAAAAAGTGGGATTTAATTCTTGGGGTTTTGTTCATGCTAAATATGTTTATAATGTCAACTGTTCTCCAGGAAAAGGTACTCTGTCTTGAGAATAGGACAAATGAATGATTTCTAAGTGTGAATTGGTGTACTGTTGTAATAACATCAGTATTTTAGGCTTTTGGCCATCGGCAATTCCAAATGAACATTATTGTAAGTCACTGTAATAGGGACAGTCTGGGGTTTAAGTTTGGTGTGCTGCTTTTAGACTCCTCTACTCTGTTTTTCTTGCAGGTGTTTTGAACTAAAATCAGAGGCCGGATTTGTTCTTTGGCACTAACAGCAGCACAACAATGGGGCCACGAAAGAAAAGTGTGAAAATGTGTCTGATGGACGATGAGATCCCAGAGGAAACGATAGCAGAGGAGACGAAGGACTACATGAATCAGCTGTCACATGAAGTGCTTTGTCATATTTTTAGGTGAGACTTTATTTGGTTCACTTTTATGTACCTGAAATGTAAAGCTAAGAGCAAACTTGTTTTATAAAGCTTTTGTTTTTCCTCTAGATTTATTTATTTTACTCTATATGCATTGATGTTTTGCTGACATGTTTGTCTGTGTGCCATGTGGCATGTATGTCTGTGTACCACGTGTGTGCCTGGTGACCATGAAGTCCGACGAGGATGTTGGATCCCCTAAGTCTGGAGTTGCAGATGATGTGTGCTATTGGGAGGGCATCAAACCTGAGTCTTGTGAAAACAGCAATTGCTCTTAACTGTTGAGCCATTTCCCAGCCTCTAAACAATTTTAAAATTACTATTTTTTACTTAACTTTGTTATTATAACCATTAATTAAAGCAAGAGGAAAATGTTTTATTTCTTTTTGTTATTTTTCTTTTCAAGTTTTATTTGTAGGCTCCTAAAATGTTTATCAGAGGACTCCTGTTGTGACAGTGTAATGATTACTTAACATGTTTTTGAGAAAAAAGTTGGTTTCTCTTAAAATAAACCTTTCCTTTGTTGACTCAAAATGCACTTACATGCTTTTATAATTTTTTTATTAACTTATGAAGAATTAGGTCTCATGCTATTTTTCAAATAAAATATTATTGGTGTGCACCCATCCCCTGCCTCTCCCCACCCCACTTTCTTTGTGCCCTTTCAACTCTAGATTTTAATCACATCTACCATAGAAAATCATACATTTCTCCCTAGGAGAAGTTTGATATAAAACAATCTTGATTTTTTTTTTAAAGTTGGTCAGGGCTTATAAAACTAACTCGGGCAAGTAATTTTGGATAACAGTAAAAATATTGGAAAGCTGGGCGGTGGTGGTGCATGCCTTTAATCCTAGCACTTGGGAGGCAGATGCAGGCCGATCTCAGTGAGATTTAGAACAGCCAGGACTGTTACACAGAGAAACCCTGTCTTGGGGGGGGGATATATATTTATGATATATATCATATATATGATATATATGATATATATACATATATATACATATACATATATATGATAGAAAACTTGATTTAAAAAGCAAGCAGTGTTTCATTGCATACATAATGTGTAGTCTTGTATTTTCTGAAAATTGTTCAAGTTCTAGAGAGCTAGTTAGGTTATAGCTAGCAATAATGTTTTTTGGTGAAAATTTAATTTGACTTTAATCTCTTTATTTAAATAGCTTTGAAGAAGGGCCAGTGGTAAGAAAACAATGCAGTAGAAAAATATGAGCATCCACACATAGACTTTTCTCTTAGAATTAGCATGCTTCTTAGGGATTAGAATCAGCTGCAATGATTGTCATTGTTGCTCTTCCCACTTAGCCAACTGTAGGAACTTTTTAGGCTTAGCTTTTCTAAGGCAGTTCCTCTGCTTTTAAAATGGAATAATAAGAGCACCTACCTGCTGAATGAGGATTCCAGCAGACCATGGACTTTGAGGATAATTTAGTTATGGAGCTTGTCACATGGGTAGAGTTAAAGGAACAGTCAAATGTGTTGAAGATTGATCTGGGAGACTGGTGGCAGCAGAAAGCAGCCCTGCAGCTGGTGCCTCCTTGCCGCAGTAGCTGTTAGCTAGAGGACCAGGGACAGGATGACACAGAGGAGAAAGAAGAAACGGGGCAAAGGTTGTGTGGCAAAAAGGAGCAGCCGGTTGCATACCTTTTTTGTTGTGACCCAGTCCCCACTGAGTAAAACATGGTTTCCACTCGACAGTTAGGTGAGTGTGGAGGACTCCGAAGAGACAAAGATGAGGTGTCCTGCTATTTAAAGGTACATGTTGATGTTACTAGAAACAAGCTAGAAACAGGTTAGTGTTGACTTTCAGGAAAAAGATGAGAAGATTGGGAAGAGAGAGGGCATCACAAGGAAGACTTGAGCCACACTGCTGTAACCTAGTGCTTATGTGCTTGTTGGTGGAGAAACAAAGGCATTTCAGGGAGCAGTGATAGTTGAGAGGGAGCAACGGGAGCCGTGCTGTGATACTGACACATGTCAGCTGTGTTCCAGTCTCTGCTCTTTCTCTGCCATCTTCTCTTGTCAGTGTACCTGAAAATGTGCTGAGGTTTTTTGTTATCTTTGCCTCATTTTTGCTTTTTGGTATGCTTATTTTTAAATGTTTTTTGTCCATGAAAATTTATGGGAAGCATAGCAGGTTTTATCAGCTATCACATGGAAAGAGCTCAGCACTCTATTTGGTACTTGAGTATTTGCTGACTTACCTGTATTTACTCAAAAGCCAGAAGGGGGCTGGAGAGTTGGTTCAGTCAGTGGTTAAGAGCTCTTGTTGCTCTTGCTGAGGGTACAGATTTGGTTCCTAGCATCTACATGATACCTCACAACCATCTTTAATTCTAGTCTCAAAGGATACAACACCCTCTTCTGACCTCCAAATTCACCAGGGTGCATACTGTGTACATATATACATGCAGGCAAAACATTTATACACATAAAATAATAAATCTAAAAACGGTAAGCTGAATGACCTTACACCTTAAGGTGCCGCTGATGTTCCTAAGACCTTACATCATTTAAAGGGTAGGGGCATGGTAGAGGGAGGGGAACTGCATGCATCCTTGATTAATATTTCTTTCCTTTACAAAGGTACCTCCCCCTGCAGGATATCATGTGCATGGAATGTCTCTCTCGGAAGCTAAAGGAAGCAGTTACTCTGTATCTGAGAGTTGTCAGAGTGGTGGATCTCTGTGCAGGCCGGTGGTGGGAATATATGCCGAGTGGTAAGTAGACAGAGCTTTAAGGTACATTTGTACCCTGTCAGAACAAATAAAAATGGCTCCGCAGAATGTGACACCTTTTTAAAATGTGTTTGTTTGCTTGTTTGTTTGTTTATTTTGGTGACCAATTTATGACAAGAAAATTGAAAACAGGAGGGACTGTTTGGAGGGGAGGGAGAAAGTGGATCTAGCAGGAGAATGGGGAACAAAAGATGGTGAGGAAATCCATGATACATGTGTATGAAGCAAAAGAAGCCCTTATTTTGTATCCTTGTTAAAATAACAATTAAAAGGACTGCCTTTCTTCTAACAGTAGTCTGTTAATTACTGTGCTCTGCTGTTGCTTTTTAATTAGAGTCTTTTAAAATCATGCTTTTAAAAAATAATATTCAGAATGTAAGACTTTAAACATGGATTGAAGCTGAGGCAGACAAACTCCTTAACAGCATCAAAACATCAGCAAAGTCCTTACCAGAAGCACAGAGGTGAAAGGCTGTAGCGCTCTTCTGGACAGACAGAATAGACTACCTCTAGAGTGCTGTAGTGTGCAGCTTGTGGTGCTGTCCTTTCAGGATTCCCACAGAACTCTTGCCGTTCATACACAGCAGTTAGCAGCATATACAGTCTTGAAAAGACCATTGCAATGCCAGGCTAGCACTTAGCTTCAAGGAAACAAATAGTTGTCATGGTTACTTAGGAAGCAGTATGAAGGGAAAGTGTTCATCTAATTCTAGACAGTTATGGTTTGTAGTGGGCAAGAAATCAGTCAAGGCAGCATGAGAATAGTGACGTCATGCTGTGTTAGATTTGCTTTACCAGGGCCTGAAAGCAGGATTCTGGAAGATAGCATAGCTCCTGTGTGCGCCAAGCTTAGCATTAACACCATGGCACTTAACACATTAGGGAAGAATCTGTGTGCACATGGCCAGTTTTCAGACTGCAATAAATACCAGAGAGCCCAAAACTTTTCATTTGTCCAGTGAATTTAAGAAAATGGAAGATTACAGACTGTAGCCTAGATGAAGAGTACATTAAATGTGTGTAATGATCCACTGGCCTATTTAAGCCCTGAATCATTTTTTTAAGACCAGGTCTCACTGTGTAATCTTGGCTGTGGAACTCACTATATAGACGGCTGACCTTAAATTCAGAGATTCAGCTATATCTGCCCCAGGTGTTGAGATTAAAAGCATGTGCCACCCTACCCAACCAAAGCCCTAAATCTTGATAGACGTACCTAATGACTCATACCCACGATCTCTTTGGAGTCACATCCTATCTCAATTAACTTTCCCTATTTATGATGGTTTTAGTTTGTATAAAAACAAGCTGACGTTCATGGTGCTCACATTAGGTTTTGAATTCTAGCATTGCTGATTGGTTCTTCACTTTTTTCGTTTGTATATGAGGTGCTAACCTACCTTATCTATTATGTTGTTAGAAATGAGAAACATATAAAATAGTTAATTTTTAATGGTTCAGCCAGTAAGCACTACAAGAGAATAATGGTCACTTACTATTCACTTTGTTTTTGAAACCAACTTGCTTGTAGGCTAGGCTGGTTTTAAACTTACTATGGAAGTGGACTGAGGTTGAATTTTTGGCCCTTCCTGTCTTTACCTCCCGTTAATGGGGTTGTAGGCTGCACTACCATGCCTGGCTCACTATTTACCTTTGTGATTCTATAGTTAGCAACTCTGGATTAGACCTGTACAAGTATGACAGATAACTTCAATACTTTGGTTTAGTTGGAAAGTTAATATTTTGTTATCAGCTAGCAGACTGTATATGTCCTGCCTGTGACTTGTGTGTATTCAGCCAGTAGCTCCTGCTGTGAAAGTTTGCATCTTGTCAATTCCTGCTACAGAGCACACTTGGACTCCCAGATACATAGTTTCTCAGCATCTCCCCACATTGAATTGTTCTTGTTTTCTTAGCCAGCTTCCTTCTGTCTTTTGGGTTTTGTTTGTTTGTTTTGTTTTGTTTTGTTTTTGAACTGTCAGAAGTAATGGGGAGTAACAGTTAAACATATAAGAGAGCAATTGCCAGGAAATGGTTAAAATAGGATGAACTCAGTTTGGGATGGCATTTAGATGAAACGTTGAATTTCTTAAAGGTGAGGATTGTATCCTATTTTTACTTGTAGTGTTCCGCAGAACCCTGGAGGTTTTCTAGAATAGCAGCTATGGAGGAGGTGAAGAGACTGGGTGGTAATGTGATGAGTAGTCCCTTACCATCCTTCCATCCAGAAGTTCACGTTATCTAGGTTAAGTATGTGTTGTTAGGACACAGTAGATGAAAAACCTTAGTTGTAAAGTATGCTAAACATGCAGTGGATTCTTGAGCAAGTCGTACGCCTGACTCATTTTCCTTGTAATGAGACTAGTGTACATATCATCTGCTGTTGTAAAGTTTACTCAGCTGTAGCATTAGCTTTATATAACTTTCAAAGGACCCTTTTCTGTTTGAATGCTTGTTGGACCTTACAAGTAAACATTTATGGACGAATGATGTCCCTGTTCTAAATATCTCTGACCTTCTCAGGCTTCACAGATTCCAGTTTCCTCATTCTTTTGAAGAAGATGCCAGATGTTGAACAGCTGTATGGCCTTCACCCTAGATACCTCGAGAGGAGAAGAGTGAGGGGGCATGAGGCTTTTAGCATTCCAGGAGTCCTAGAAGCTTTGCAAGCATGCCCAAACTTGGTGGTAAGTGTACCTGGTGGAACATTTTAACTGCCTGGTTGATGAAACGGTGGCTCAGGACTGTGGAACCTGTCCACTCACATGCAGACTGCATGCTTAACAGACTTTGTCTTAAGTTGCATTGCATATTCAGCATCTTGTACAGAAAGAGACGCTTTGGATGTGAAATGAAAGCCTTCCTTATGCTTGCCATGGTGCTATTTTCTAGGGTGTAGAAACATCTCATTTGGAGTTGGTAGAATCCATTTGGACATATATGCCGCATGTTCATATTTTGGGGAAATTTCGTAATCGTAATGGAGCATTTCCAATTCCTCCTGAAAATAAACTGAAAATCCCCATAGGAGCCAAAATCCAAACTTTGCATTTAGTTGGTGAGTACCTGCTTTCTGGTTCACTTGTCATGCCTTATAACACCATGTAAGTGAGTAGTCACTGAAACAGTTTTGACATTTTAAAGATTGTGTATTGATTGGCTGTAGAAAAAGAAGTGCTTGTGAGATTTGTTTGAAAGCTCAGATTTTCCATTAGTTAAAGATCTCTTTCAAGGGAAAATGTTACGTTGCTTTTCAAGCAGTCTATTGCCATGTTGAAGACAGTTGTGAAGGTTTTATGTTTTTGTGTTTTTCCATTGAAGTAGAATCCTGCCCTTACTCTAATTTTGCCCTTTAGAGGTGGGATCTCTTATACAACTTTTGGAGAGGAGGAATTTTATTTATTTTGCTGTGTTAACATGTATGATGTGTGTGGTGCCACAGTGCGCATGTGGAGGTTAAAGGACAAGTGTATATATAGTTAGTTCTCTCTTTCCTTTTTT
>LOEQ01001259.1:340310-354075 GCA_001685075.1 Bramus lutescens
CCCCATACACCAGCTCTACACTCTGGCTCTGATTATGCTTAAAGCAGTTCTTAGGGAAGAAAGAAAAGGTCCTCCGGCAGGCTGTGGGATTCTTGCTCTCTGGGTCATTGTTGCTGATTGCATAGCTGTAGGGCACTGCTAATGCAAGGCTACACTTGAGAAAAGCTACCTGGGGTGGGCGTGGGGTTGGTTGATTTCTTGGTTTTGTTGTTGGTGTTTGTTCTTAATGGAAAGGGGAAAGTTGTTGATACCTGTACTAACTTTAGTAAACATATAAACTGTTACTGAGCTTAGTTATCAGGAAGAATCTAGTTCAGTGTTTTAACAGTTTTTTCTGTTTGTAGGTTACATGAAGTTCGCATCCAGCCTTCTTTAACCAAAGATGGTGTCTTTTCTGCCCTAAAGATGGCAGAATTGGAGTTTCCACAGTTTGAAACCCTGCATCTGGGATACGTAGATGAGTTCTTGTTGCAGAGTAAGACATGGTGTTTCATTCCATGGATTTGCTGAGGGAAACAGGCTTGATAGACTGAAATCTGGATATTGTGTGCCTTTATTTTCCTGAGCGTAAGCTGACCTAATGTCTTAAGTGCTTGCATGTCTCGGGGAAGAATTGTTGTGTTTAGACTCAGATGTATGGACTTCCTCTGCCATACGGCATCTGTTATCATGCTGTTAGGAGAGTAGTGATGAACACCATAGTTCCATTTGTTGAATTTGATCTGTCACATTTCTTGAGGCTTTTGATGGTCTCCTCAGATGAGGCCCCATTCTTTGCTCATATTTTGCATTTCCATAATAAGCCTGCTGGGATTCTGAACTTTGCAGATTCTGTAGCACACGTGGTTAGTATTCTTTTTACGGTAATTGCTGCTGGCTTGATAACGTTTGGAGTATGCATTTACAATTAGGAACTCATGCCTTGGGGTTGAATTTAAGCCAGTCAAATTCATTATTCAAACTGTTTTCCCATGAGGCATTTGTAAGATAGGGAAGAAAATTTTCACCAATGTGTTTTCATTCTATCAAGAATTAATTTGTTTCTCAGAGAATTTCTAAAAGTTTTTGAACATCCACTGTCATACTAGATGGTTTTTGTGTTTCCTTTGGCTCTAATTAGCATTACAGAACATAGAAAGTTATAAATACTATTGACTGAGACAAACATAGGACAATCCTGTGCAAAAAAAAATAAAAAAGGATTACCTTCCTCGTTCATTTCAGGATATGTCACAGCATGTGCTTATATTTCTTTTCCTTCATCATTGAGGTTCTCGTTTGTATAAGTGCAGGATTCTTTAAAAAAATAAATCAGAACACCCATTTTTAGACAATACTGGAATAATCTGTGTAGCTTGGAAACTCTCAGGTTTTATCAGCATAGCATTAGGAGGATCATACGGTTTCATAGAAAATTAACTCTTCCCTTGTCTTGGTTTTCTGGTTATGAAAGCGACTGCTATACTCCTTTTTTGTAGTATCTGTGTTCAGAAGTCCTCATGTCAGAATCTGGTCTTTCTAAAAGCCCATAATTTAGCAACTTCCCTACCTTCACAGTGTCCACCTTTAGCTCTGCTCAAGGGTTGGGCTAAAATCCCCCTCTCCAGGGATAGGCAGGTGCTTCTTGTGTCTGTACCAGTTACTCTTCTATGTGTTTCTTGCCCTCACCACAATTCTCAGTAGGATGGAAATGCTACTTGACTACCATTAGTTCATATTTTCAAAGCAATTTGTTTCAGTTTCTTTCGTATTTAGTAGGTTCTTGGTGATGGCTTTTTTACAGTGCACTCCCTTCTAGACTGTTCAACCTTTTCATATGTGGACTCTGCTTCTCCAAAGATTGCCAGGGATTCTGTTTCAGGATCAGTTATGCACCCTATGAGAGACTACCCTAAGTGGGATAAAAACTAGGGCACTAGCTCCGTGGGTGCAGTGCTCACCAGGCAAGCATGAGGACCTGAGTTCAGATCCCCAGAGCCCACATGAAGCTGGATGTGCTAACTCGCATCTAAGAATCCCATCTCTAATGCCAGCTTTCCTTTGACAATGTAGGAGCTGGAGTCAGGAGATTCCCTGGATGTTCTTAGGACAGCGAGCCTGGCATTACATGGGTGAACAAGAGCTCCTATCTTAAATAATGTGGAAGACAAGGATCTACAGCAGAGTTTGCCCTCTGACCTCCACATGAGCACAGTGGCACACAAGCGTCACTGCTCACTCGTGTTCTTTGTCTCAGTCTACCTTATTAGTAGTTCACATCTTGAAGCAGGAAGGTGAAGGACTGGTAAAATTGGAGTCACTTTTCTTTTGTCTGGCAGAATAGATGAATAGAAAAATTACCTTTGTCTTCTAGCACTTAATAAGATTGTCAGGGCCAGGTAGGGTGATGAATGTTCTGAAAAGTGGATGCTGTGTATTAAGAATAAAGGTTGCTGGGATTCAGTGACCTAAGGATACTTGGAGAGGGATTTGTCATCTCAGAGCTTTATGTGAAGGTGATCAGGATGTAAAACTCAGCAGTATAGACTTTAAGTTTTAGAACTCTAGAGAGAGATGGTATTGAGAGTTGCCTGGTGTTAATCATGAGTTTGTATAAGATAACTTAAGTACTTCCCTACTTTTCTCTTGATTGGCTCTGAGGAGACATTGGAAAAATGATAAATTTTTCTCTAGCCAAGTTTGGGCTAGAGGAAGGAGAATCAGAAGGTCAAGGTCATCCTTTGCTGTGTAACAAAATGGACACCATCCTAGGCAATGTGAGACTATCTCAAAAAAAAAAAGAATAAATTCATTTATAGCAATTTCTAACACTTGAGATATTTATTTAGTAAATAATAGTAGTTTTTACCATTAGCTTTCCTGTAAGCTTAAAACAAAGAAAAGGAACGGAAATGAATTTTTGATGACATCTACAGGATTTTAAAATTTTTGGCCAGTGGAAAAACCTAGGAGCAGTAATGGGTTGCCCTAAAGGCTGGTCATAGGAAATGTATTTGTCATTTTATAGTGGAGCATTTATGTGGACAGCACCTAATTAATAGGGTCAGTTCAATCTTAAAGTCCAAAGAGCAGCAAAGAGGTTTAAGTTTAGGATGGTGTAAGATGACTTCTGCAAGAAATGCCTGCAAATACCGATGTTGGACAGTAATAGAAAGTGCAAACTATATGGAGAATAAAATTGGCAGAACTTGGGGTAGATTGATTGGTTAACACATATTCCAAGCAAAAAATGTACATTGCTCTATTGTTCAAAAACAGTTTCACCAAGAGCAATTGAGTTTTTGTTTGTAGGGTTGTTGTATTAATTTCAAGGACTATAAGGTTTATGTATGTGTATCTGTGTATGTTTCTCTTAGATTGCTAGTACTATCTAACACACGGAGGATGATACAACTTAACTAACATCCTTCAGAGAGCTCTTATGTTTAAGTTAACTGTCCTGAAGTATGAGGACCCGCCATTCGGAGGAGAGAATGATGATATGTAAGAGTTGAAGTGTGGTTGCCAGTGGCATGATTTAGGATAACCTAACACCCTCAACCTCTACTCCACATTGTGACCTGGCCAGTGATATGTGTCTGAGTTAGAATAATTCAGGGTAGACACCTATTCACCCGTATTATGGGTTCTAAAATAAAATCTGATCCTAGTTTTCCATGGCCACAATATACTTTAAAAACTCGCTCCTTGTACCATGAGAGAGTTCCAGTTTATGGATTCATTTTCCTTTTTAAAAAATAAATTAAAGCGTTATAGTTGTACAAACCAATACATCTCAAAGTTAGTCTTTTTCTTCTTTCTAAACAGTTTCATATTATTTATTTCCTATTATTTATCCTTTGACTTTTAACATAAATTCTATTGGTATGAGAATGCTACCATATATTCAGAACAGACTTTAAACCTGAAGTCGGCCTGATGATGGCTGAAACAGAACAGGTTAATCACATGGAATGATAAGATGCAGAATTGCCAACATTCCATGGCACTGAGACTTTAAAATTGATTTCTTTCTAGGCAGAATGGCTAATGCAGATTTGGTGAAGTATGGTTTGGCAGATGTGGTAGAAAATCCTGGTATCATCACTGATATAGGAATGAAGGCAGTCAATGAAGTTTTTTCCTGTATCAAATATCTGGCAATCTATAACTGTCCTCATCTACACAACCCATACAATTGGATCTCAGGTACAGTAAACTTGACAATAACACTATGTTTTCTGGTAGTGAAATATGTCTTTTTATGTGATATGATTATATTCCTAATGTAGATTTTATATACATATACTTTATGTGGATTGTTCATACAAGTTTTGAGGACCATTATTCAATGAGTTAGAAATATAATCAGTATCTCCTTCAATTTTTAAAGCTCTTAGCTCAGAAGTTTGCAGTGCCCTAGTTATAGATTTAGGTACCCTGATCTTCACATACACTTTGTGCATGCAATTAAAACTAAGAGTCTCTGCCCAGAACCTAGGATATTATTGTTGATTCCTTTGAATTACCTTTAAAGTGGCACATTATCTGAAAGGAAAAAATAGGAGCTTATTTCTAAAAACTTTACTTACATGACTTATTAAACACTAACCTGAAATTAAAGCTTTGGTTGACCAGAAGTCCTATTCCTTTTAACCTGTCCTGCCTATCCCATTTCAAATATAAAAGTGACTTTTGTGCTTGATATTTTTCCTTATGGCACAAGCTCATTCTCTCCTATGAAAAAATTTAATGCTGTTTATTTTAAAGGCCTTTAACTGTCTGTATTCACAAAACTTTAAATAGATTACCAATTAGAGGATAAGGTTTTTGTGATACCTACTTTAACCAAACACCCTTGCAAATAAATACCTACTGAACCCTTGACCTCTGCTGTCAGAACAATTGCCAAGGATCTGCACCTCTTTGCAGAGCTGCCCTCAGGACTGACTGTTCAGAGCCCTCGAGCCTCTTCTGAGATTGCTTGCCAGAATGTCCATACCTTACCTATCTGTGGCCCAGATGAACCAACATGCTACTGGAAATTAGGAATTTTAGGATATAGCAGGTATAGATCACTTTAAAAAAATAACATTTATTGGGTTTTTGGTTTGTTTTTCTTAAATACAGAAGAGTTTAAAGAAGAAAACAAAAAATGGCTTATAATCCCATCACTCAGAACTCCTGTTAACACTTAAATTAAAGTAATACATGCACTTGATAAATTTCATACAGTACAAAAAGTTACAAAATGAAAAGTCTCCTCTTCTCAAGGTAACCATCATCAACAGTTTCTTATATATTCTTCTGGACAAATTATTTTGTGCATATTACATCCTATACCTATATAGCATTTAAAGTGATTTTTATTCAGAAGGCTCTTCCTGTGTTTACACTGTCCTGTGCCTTAGTTTGCATACTAAGTGTGTTCAGGAGAGCGGTCCATCTCAGCAGGCCTATAGCTCTCCTCATTCTGTCAAAGTAGGTGCATCTGGTCAGCTAAGTGAATGTGCCATGCTTGCTTTCCCCAGTGTCCTGTTGCTGAAAGGATGTAGGCTGATAGAGAGTGACATTTCAATCAGGGCCACCTTAACTTCATGTCAGTGTTTCCTGGGCCATGTATTTCTCTCAGTGAAATTAGCTATGGAGCATCATAATAGGTAGTCATCAAGTCTTAAAGACTATGAAATAAGGGAAAATTACTCAAAAAGAGAGGATTGGAAAGACTTTTGTGATCTGTAGCAAAAATTTATGAGTTGCCTGGGGACAGTGCCCAGTAAACATTTGTCGTGTTCTTTTCAACAGACCACTCTAGATGGACACGGCTGGTTGATATCAACCTTGTGCGTTGCCATGCTTTGAAGCTGGATTCTTTCGGTCAGTTTATTGAATTATTGCCCAGCCTGGAGTTTATTTCCCTGGACCAGATGTTCCGTGAGCCACCCAAGGTGAATCACAGTTGAGAGAAGTTTTTGGGGTGTTTTTGTTTGTTTTGTTGTGTTTCAGTCTGGATACAGGGAAGAAAGCAAAACAACCTGTCAAGTTTATTTCTTAATAAATATGCCTTTCTGCTGTTATTATTGTTGTTATTTTTAAACTCTATCTTTAGTGAAGGTGTGACATTTATAGCATTGGCTAACCTCTTGTTATCTGTGTGTGTTAAGGAGTCTTCAGGGAAGGGAAAGTAAAAGTTAGGCTGCTGCCTGTTTTGTAAATTAAGGGTAAGGTAGAGGAGACGTTAGGACACAGTGCTTTCCCAGCGCACTTAGAAATTAGTCCACAGAAGCTCAAGTCTAAGGATAGGAATTCATTTTGGAAATGTTTTACTTTGCCGCCATCTCCTAATAAGTTATATCTTGAACAATCCAATGTTGTTCCCTTGTACAAAATGTTATTTTTAAACTGCCTCACCAATAGTACCATATTCATGGTAATCTGTGCTGCTGTGGTTTTTCCTCACTGCTGAAACAGTTCATTATAGTGGGGAAAACATAGAATCTTTTTGGTTCCCAGCTAAGCCACTTATCGGTCATGTGCTGTCACTCATCTCTTCCCAGTGTGCACCTGATATTTGCAAATCAGGCTAGTAATGCTTTGTTTTGCTTGAAGTGTGGTGAGCTTTCAATGAGATCTTTTCTACATATTTGAAAGCATTTCTTAAATTGTACTTTTAAATACTCATCCTTCTGTAAGGATGAAACGAAGAGTTATTAATGAAGTGTTCCAACCCAAATTAATAAGCACATGGTTTGTTTTTGCCTAGGGCTGTGCTCGAGTTGGTCTGAGTGCAGGCACTGGAATTGGGGTTTCTTCAGCACTTGTTAGCAACCAGAATTCCAACAATGACAATGATAATAATGCTCAGAATAATAATGCCAACATCCATGACAACAATCACCATCACCCAGATGATTCGGATGAGGAGAATGACTTTCGTCAAGACCTACAGCCGGGAGAGCAGCAGTTTGCAGCTGACGGTAACTCAGATCTTTCATGAGCTCCAGATGCAAATGAGCTTTGCTTTAGTTTCTCTGATTCTATCCTGTTGGTTTTTTTCTTGAGCTTGTCACTTGTGGTCCACACACAAAGAATTCAGAGTGGGAAGGACTGGTAGATACTAGGACTCAGAGTACTTTGAAAGCATTAGAGACTTGATTTAACTGAGATTTAACTCTGAGGATTATAGCAAAGTAGCCTTTAAAGTACTTAGGTTGAAAAGGAAATGAGTACCCACTACATGCACAGGCAAGCTACACACGCTTTCCAGTCTGCAGATCTTTACAGCTGCCCAGCAGATAAAGTACATGATCTAATTCCAGCCTATGAAATGTCAGCTCTGTAATTGCCTGCCCAGTTCTTTCCTAGCTACTAAACAGCTGCTGTCTGATAGCCCGTGTACTAATAGGACCCATCTCCATGCCCTCTGCTAATGAGTATGAATGAGCCGAGGTAGTTTTCTGGTTTCTCAGTTGATCCTTCAAAGCTAGGAAAATAATTCCTCTAGCCATCTTCCTGTCCTCCTTTTGTCTACCCTGTAGACATTGTAACTGATAAGAAATGGGGTGTCCTGATCCTGTGGAATTACTTGTAATTAAAGGCATGCTATGAACATAGATGTCCTGAACAGAGTTACCTATAAACTTTTTTTTTTGGTCTCAGCAAAATCACCAAAGACTCTGAATCCTGGTGGTTATCTTACTTGACAGATCAACTGTATTTGAGAGTTCTGTCTACTTCTACCTTCTTGAGATACTTTCTTCTCTTGGTGACTCCGTAGTCATTTTCCTGGTTTTACCCTGACCTCATTTGGCATTCCTCCTCAGTTTCTTCCTCTCCCCTGTCTTCCCCTCCCTCCTCCTCTCCTTTCCTTTCTTTTTCCTCTCCCTTTTCCCTTCTTTTCTGCTCCCTCTTCCTCCCCTCCCTTCCCTCCTGTCTCTCCATATTCATTGTCACTTAGAATAATGATAGCATTAGTGCCAACTATATATTGAGCTCTAGATCTTTTTCTAGCCTTGAACTTCACACTTTTTAAAGTAAACGAGGCCATATACGGCTCTAAACTTTTTTATTGTCGCTCACAAGCTCCTAGACATTGCAAGCTTAGAGTCAAATCCATCTCCTGATCTGAGCACCAAGAGACATAAAGACATATAGAGCCAGCAGGTAGTAAAGACGAAAGAAGGAAGTGTGAAGTTGAATATTGTCACTTTGATGTGGCCAAAGAGGAGTCATGTTCCAAGAGTCATACCATGTACAGGTCACAGGCATCATAAGAATACAGACTGAAGCAGCATAAACCATCTCTGGGAAGTTGTTACAGCTGCTATAACACAGAACACTACAAACCCTATAAGCCTAGTTGTGATGGATTGCAGTGGAAAATTATGTGCCCGCAGCTCAGTACAGGGAAGAAAATGCCTTTTGTTGCAAAATCTCATTAGAATGCATTCAATACTGGTCTTGTTTTGAGTCAAACTAAGATCAGTTAATGAGTTTTGGGAAATAGGCTGTTGCTATAGAAGTCTTGAATATTGCTTTGGGGAATTTTGCACTTAATTTTGTAAACATCTGATAAAGTTAGCTATTAGTAATAGTAAGTTGAAGCTTTTTGGTCTTAAGGCTTTCATGGGCCTTATCCTTTGGAATAGTGTGAGAATAAAACCACATGTTCTCATTCATTGATTGGCACTTGATATAGTAAATACTGAAAAATGAAAAACATCAGGCATTTAAATGCCATTAAAGAATTATAAACTGTATGTAGTTTATTAGTGGTCCTTGCCATATATTAGCCAAAGGTAGAATTTGAGTTTGTGTGCTCAGTATAGCCTGGTTAAGACAGCAGGTGCTACAAGGCTCATTGTTCATACGATGATCATCATCTTGAATTGTGACCTTTTTCCTGCCTTTGTCTTAAATTGATTTATGAAATAATCCTTTCCCATCTGTGATTTTGGATTAGCTGGGCTCTTTTTCTCTAGTGAAGCAGTTACAAGCTACTCTTTTAAGAGTAGGTCTCATAATGACTGGGTGTGCTGTCCCGGCCAGAACTGCCAGTTTTACATGCATTGTGGATTTTTGGGTTTCTTTAGTTTTCACCTTATTTTTATTTAAGCATTAAATGAGATGGAAGACATGGTGCAGGAGGATGGAGAGGTGGGAGCTGAGAGTGGAAGTGACGTGCCAGCTCCCAATCAGGGACTCCTTCCTATGGATGCTGATGAGGAACAAGCAGGTAATCATGACACTCTTTCCACATCCATCATCCAGGAAATTAGAATCAGAGTATAATGGTCAATAGGAAGTGCTGAGAACACTTAACTGATGTGTTAATCTGCTATTCCCTACTGAGACTTGTTATAAATCATTGATATTCTCCTTGCCTCATACATCTGTATCTTAAGAGTTATTTATTTGTTTGTTTTGTTTGTAGCTGCAGCCAACAACTGCTTTTTCATTTCACTGTGTGTCTTGTGTGTGGATGTAGAAAAAGAAAGCACTCAGACTTTGATGGAAAATAACTTGATTAAATACTCTTGTGTTTGTATGAGCTATGTTCAATGGACACAGCAAGCTGTGTCTGTGTGTGTGTGTGTGTGTGTGTAACAATAATTAAGAGGTCGTAAATATGAGAGGTCAGAAGAGAGGAGTGTAAATGATGTAAATACAGTGCTTATTTATGTGAGTCTCAAAGCTAATTTTTTATTTAAATTTAAAAAATGTGTTTGTACTCTGACCTCACTTTGGAGGGGAGGAGGAGCAAGGCAGAGGTGGTTCTGGATTAGTGAGTAGACTAAAAAATCCCACTCTCTGACCCCAGTGGCAGGCTACTGTCACAGGTCTTTTAAATGGCCTTGATTGGCTCTTTGCTTTCTATGGGAAACAGATTTTCAGAGGTGAGTGGTGTGCTCAGCATAGTGACAGGGAACAGCCTGAGATTAGAACCCAGCACTGTCCTTCCTGGCTCACCTTGTTCCGAGTGTCTAATGAAACAGTCACTTACCCCGCAGACTTACTGCCAGCTTTGCCAGGTTTCAGTCAGTGTGACAGGCAAGGGCAGACAAGGTTCCTTGCAGCTTGTGTTTTTGTCAGGATCATCCCGATTGGAAGAGCTGGAGGTCTGAAGCTGTGTTTTACATAAGTGCCCATTCTCTACAAAGTATAGCGAATGGTCCTCCTGAGAGACTGTACTCACCACTCCATACATTCTGAGGGTTATCTTCTTTGCTTTCTTATACTTTTGGGAAATTATGTAGGTTAGTTTTTAAAATATTGCAACTGTTACTTTGATCATTTTAGGATGAATTCTTGTGCTTTGTGAAATATTGAAATTGGGATATGTTTTAATTTGCCTCTAGAAATGTATAATACCAGTTGTCATTCTAGTTAGCTTTATGTTATCATAATGGCTGTAGCTTGTTAAAATCCTTTCACAGAATCTCACACAGGGACTTGTTTCACTAAAGTAAGTGACAGAAAGCTGCTTGCCAAAAAGCATCTTTCTGACGCTAGGTCTCAGAAATAGTACTTTCTGTGAGAGTTTTTCTTGAACAAGTATTCTTAGTCTTTGTTTTTGTTTTTTGCTTTAGGACCTAGTGGTCTACAACGCGTAGTAAAACCACCTCCAATTACAGTTCACGATTCAGAGAGTGATGATGAAGAAGACAGTTTAGAACTCCAAGAAGTCTGGATTCCTAAGAATGGCGCCCGGCGTTTTTCGGAACGGGAAGAGAAAAACGGAGAGTCGGTCCAATCTAGGGAGCTGGCAGGTGAGCAGCACCCAGCTCTGGCTTGGCAGTGGGAGGTGTCCGAGCTGCTTTACTCCATCTTCATACGTGTCTTTACTGCAGCTCACGGTGCAGCTTGCATGTTAGGATGTGTGCTAGGAAGCAAGGAGGGCAAAAGTCTGAGCAGGAGAGGGCACCACTGTGTGGGTGAGTAGCACAGCAGAGACGACTGTGAGGGATCCTTCAGTGCGGCTTTAGGTCGCTGTGCTATCAGGTTCTCAGTGGTCAGCAGGAGGCCTTGGTTTATGGAAGGATGGGTGGTGGACTCTCTCCAGCTCATATACACTCCCCAGTTGTAGTCTGAATATTGGTGGCTGCTCTAGTACATAGGGAGTCCTAAAATGCAGTAATTTGGGGTTTTCATTATTTATGTAGGGTTTTGTTTTGTAGTGCTGGGGTTTTGGATCTAGGCCTTTAGCATGCTGGGAAGGCACTCTACCCTTGAGCTGTATGTCTAGCTCCCTAAAGTAGTTTTTATAGTTTCTGGTTTCCTTTTAAAGCCAGGCACCAGCTTATTCTGTTCGCCTTCCTAAGAAACGATGGCCTCCTGTCTCTTAGGTTCACAGTCCTTCCTTCCCTTGCTCTTTCCTCTCAGTTCTCATAACCTTGTGCTCACTACTTGTAGGAAAGCATACTTCTTTTTAACAGTCTTTTTTTTACTTTTTCTAAACTGTCTGCTCAATTTTCCTCTTTACTCCTTAATGTGTTTGAATATTCAATACACAGTTAACACTCTACCTACCTTATATATAATGCTTCATTTTGGAAAGCTCAGGTTTTTTGGACTTAGAATAAATACTAACCACTGACTGATTATTCAGTTTTTAGTTCACTCCTTTTTAAATTCAGATATATACTATTGTTGGAAAGAAGCTTCATGGAAACTAAAATTTAGGGAAAATGTGGCCAGCTAACCTGTAATTTTTTCATAGAAAATCCAGTGTCTTAATCAGCCTTACATGTGTATTCTGTTCTATATTCATTGAGCCTTGCTGTGCCATAGGGACTTTGTTAGGTACTGTGAAGGATCACAGGATGCATTATGTCATGGTTGGTCTGTCCTTACAGAACCTTTAGTCCAGCTGAAGTCAGGTAGACAACATGGATCACAGTGTTGCAGGCATTATTATAGCACATCAAGGATTGCGCAGAGCTCCAGGCCCTTCAGTGATGGGGTGGGTATCTTGAGGTAAACATTGGGGCTGGGTCCAAAGTGCAGGTAGAGGGGACTAAATCAGAAGTTAGTTTGGGATCAGATCGTGGTGACCTCACTGGACAAGCTGGAGAGAGCTAATGAGGGAGGCACTAGAGATGGTTGCCGAGTTTCGTAGTGGTGAGGTACACAGTTAGGAAAGCTGCTGCACTTTGTCTCCTGGTCCAGATTTACACTGGCCTTTTGTCCAGAGTTTGCACTGAAGTCTTTTCTTTCCCTCGGGCTATTTTTCTGTAAGCAGTGAGTGGAAAAGGCAAGACTCCACTTCGGAAGAGGCACAACTCCCATCAGACGGGCCCGTCGAAGCAGTTTCCCCTGGAGGAGGGCAGCTGTGAGAAAGGCTGTCAGGTCACCAGTGAGCAGATCAAAGCCGATATGAAAGCAGCGAGGGATATTCCTGAAAAGAAAAAAAGCAAGGATGTTCATCCCAGCTGCAGCAGCACCAGCGCCAGCGCAGTGGGAAACTCCAGCTCACCCAGCACTGCTTCTCAGAGCCCCGACTTTGTAAGGACGGTCACCAGCGGGGGCTCTTCTGAGCCTAGCCCTGCAGAAGTGGATGTGTCCAGGCAGTGTGTCTGCTCCCCTGGTGGGTCAGAGGACTCTGAGGCCATGGAGGAGGGAGATGCAGAGAGTTCTGTCTGCCCCAGATGCTGCTGTCACAGGCCCCAGGAGTCCCAAAGGAGAACTAGCAGGTGTTCTGATGAGGAACGTCCTTCAACCAGCCGAGCCTGTGTTGTGAATGGCCCGGATGGTACGAGATCCGCCTTTTCCTTTAGGACTCTGCCACAAGGGGGGTCTTCAGGCCCAGCACATGATGAGAGGACTAATGGGAGTGGCTGTGGGGCTACAGGTGAGGACAGGAGGGGGAGCTCCCAGCCTGAGAGTTGTGACGTGCAGTCTAATGAAGACTACCCTCGGAGGCCCCTTACCAGGGCCAGGAGCAGACTGTCCCATGTACCGCTGATATCTGAGTCAGGTATGACAATGCTCCCAGGGTTAGCAACTGCAGGGCAGGGCTGAACAATGGCCCGAGCTTGTGTCATGAGTCTTCGTATTAAAAGCTAATTTATGGTAAATAGTACTCTATTTGGGAGTTCTGTGGATCATAGAAACTTTTAAATAAGTTTTAAGAATGTTTTGGTAGAAGTGGGTATAAAACAGGTTTGATCCAGAAAACCCAGAATCATTTCACCTTAAGAAAAGCTAAACCATGTGTGTTTGCCCAGAATGCAGTCCTGATTCTGATGCCTCAGCCCCCATAGATGAACAGTGCTCCCACCCCACACTCAGGGTACCTTGGAAAGTGCTCAGGGGATGGCAGGAGTGTGAGGTGGCTGGGCTGGTACCGTTCCCTGCGCTTTCCTCATTCTACTTTTATGGGATTTGCTTTTTGTTCTGTGTGTGTGTTACTGTTTTGTTTTTCCTGAAATTTATTTTGCTCCCAACTAGGTTTGGCAAGAAATAAGCAGGTAAGTAATTAGTTTTCCTCGGATTATTTGGGGTGAAGGTACACACACACACTTAATTTCATTGCTATTTGTAGTGCATCTGGTTGGCATTGAGTTGAGCTGAACATGTTTTTAATCTTAATTCTATTTCTGTTCTAAGGTGATCCCTCTTGCCTTTATTAAATTACTAGTATTTATTAGTAGATAGTAATGGACTTTAATTTTCTCTAAGCATCTCAACCTTAAAACAAGTCCCACAACAGAGGCAGGGTCCTCTTTTTCATTTACTAAAAAAGTGAATTCATGAGGCATTGAGCTCACAAAAGTGAGCTTTTTTT
>LOEQ01001259.1:385728-404945 GCA_001685075.1 Bramus lutescens
CAGGGAACCCTGACTGCTCTTAGGACTGGAGAGGGAGGGGGAGGGGGAGGAAGAGCTAATGGGAAGAGAGGAGGAAGTGGAAAGTTTTTAATAAAAAAATGAAATTTACAGAAAAATGGAGAGAGTTAGAAATCATTATGTTAATCTAAACAAATCAGTATCAAAAAGGCAGATACCACATGTCTTGTATATGGAGAACACAAATTCAAGTTACAAATATGTAAAAAAAGTCTAAATTCAATGTAAGTATAACAAAGTGTCAAAGCATAATTCAATGGAACTGAGACTAAAAGATCAATAATGAAGAAATAATAAAGCCAAAGTTCATGTTCTGAAAAAGAGAATAGAAGGTGATAAACTAACAGCTAGTCTAAGACACAGGACACAAACAACTACATCAGACATTGAAGAGAGATGCAGGTGATTCCAGACCCCATAGACATTGAAAGGGTAATCAAGTACTCAATGCCCACAAACTTGATAATCTACATTAAAAACACTATCTGAAATACATAATATACCAAAACTCACAGAGAAGAAATTGACATGGTACATCAATTTACTAGACTAGGCATATCTATTCATGAAGTCTCCTAACTAATAACCTTCTGCAACAGTAGTCCAAGCTCAGAAATGTTGACTGGTTGATTCTATTAAAAAGTGGAGGAAGGCAATGATATTATTTATCTACAGTATCCTTCCAGAGACAAAAACAGAAAGACTGTCTCCTGAACGAGTCGTTTCATGAAACCAGCATGACTTTACTACTGGAACCAAAGACACTGCTGAAAGAAAATGCCTTAATCCACTTTGTATTGCTCCAACAAAATATTTGAGAATGGGTTAACCTAGAAAATTATATAATTGGCTTATGATACAAGGGACTGGGAAGTCCCAATTCCATGCCATTGGCATTGAGTAAGCCCCTGCCAACCCTAGGCCTCCATCACTACAAGATAGGGACTGCATATGAAATAGCTACATGACAAAAGATGGCAGAGGAGGAAGAGCTCTGAAAGCTAAAACCACTTTATAGCAATCTGTTCTCTTGGGAATTAAACAGTCCCATGAGATCTGACGCATCCTCTAGAAATAATAGTTAACTCTTTATGAGGATGGTGCCTTACTTAATCCCCCAATTTAAGCTCCACCTCTATCTTCCAATACTGTTATATTGAGGACCAAGATCCTAGCACATGGACCTTTAGGATACAAACCTTATTGAGACTGTAGCCATCATTTATGAATATATGTGCAACAATCCTCAAGAAAGCCTTAACAAATAAAACCTAACAGTGTAGAAAAATAACTGTGAGTGAATGTATGAAATTTATGCCCTAGCAGTGCTGAAGCATGCGTGGGCAGCCAGTATATGTTGGTTCTTTTGAACTTGTCCATATTGGGTTTCATAGTCTAAGTTGATGAACATGACTGACCAGGTTCCCAAATTTATTTATTTATAGTGTACAAGGCAAATTTAGCTTGAAAATTCAATGAGGCTGGGGACATGTATCAGGACTAGAGTGCTTTGCCTGGAATGAATAAGACCCTGAGTCCAACCTTCAGCATGAAAAGAATGGTAAGTAAAGTCAGTATAATCTATCACATCAACAGACCAAATCAGAAAAAAACAAAACAAAACAAAAATGGATGATCATGTTAGTAAATCCACAAAGGGCATTTGATAAAATTCAATAGCCATTCTAAGTAAATGTTTTCGGTAAGCAGGGAATAAAGGGAACTTTCTCAATTTGATGAAGAACACATGCATCCAGCATTGTGCTTAATGGGATAAGCTCCAAGTTTCTGCTAAGATCATAACTGATGCTAGCACACACTCTGACAGTTACTGTTCAGCGCCATGCTGGAAGTTTGGGGGAATGCAATACAACCAAAAAGTTATACAGCTAGAAAAAGGATAAAAATAACTGACCTTGCAGATGGCAAGATAATGACATGCATGGAAAAATATGAAAAACTGAGGCTAGCAAGTCATTATGTTAAAATTTGCAGAAGTCTTTATGCATTTGCAGGAATATATAGGTGTTTATAGCAGCTTTGTCCAAAACTGTTAAAGCTTTGTGGTAACTGAGCTATCAGTATAGACAAAATGGTAACACATCCGGCAATGGAATGTTATTATCCAGAGGTAGAGGAATAAGCTATTGCCATAAAAGTATATGAAAATAATTTAAATATAAATTACTAAGTTAAGGAAGCCCATCTATGGGTGCTAGATAGTGGGTTATTCCAGCCAAATGAAATTCTGGAAAGTAAAAAAGGATGGACATTGAAAGATCTGTGTCTGCTAGGTATAAAGCTCAAAGTAAGAACTGAAAGGCAGAGCACAGGGATTTTAGCATAGTGATGAAATAATTCTATAAAATGCCACAGTGGTAGATACGCATCATTACACACTTGTCCAAACACAGGCTGTACACCACCAAGAGTGAGAAATAATGTCTTCTATGGGCCCTTGCAGGAAATGAGAAATCATTGCAGGCTTGTTTCTAATCAACGGACCACCCTGTTGAGGGATGTTGACAATGGGAGAAGCTGCAACAGCAGATGGCATATGTGAAATATCTGTATCTTTCAATATTTTATATGAAAAAAGGAAGTTCCATTTAGCCAAAGTATACCTAAAACATCTTAAAACATTACCTTGATTTAGTCATAATGATTTGTTGAGGTACATGAGGGAGGGCCCCATTACAGCCAGAGTGATTAAAAAATGAGTTGGGCATGAAGGGTAATCTAGATAAGAAAACATCCAAGGACCATGAGAGGTAATCTAGATAAGAAAACATTATATTAGAGCTCAGCTCCACCACAGTGTATATTTCACATTTGCAAAGTCAAGAAACAAAAATCCCCACTGAGAAGTTAACAGGTAGAAAACAAACCTTTCATCCCATATGAACCGTGGCCTTCAGCTCAATAGCCATCAAGGTGCAGAAAGCATCTTGGGCTTAGCAGGCCTCCCCCTGTACACTCTCAGCCTGCCTGAGAGATGACAGAGGATGAACACGGATGGATTATGTTTTACACAAAGAAATGGATGGATGGATCCGGACAGACTCACACAGCCTTGCAGGGCACACTCAGGTTTAGACAGGAACAGGTCTACTGCAGAAGAGCAGGGGGAAACTTGACACAGATGAACAGCCACAGATGAGAAAGAGTCAAGCATAAATTGGGAGAGAGAGAAAAAAAAGAAAACAGAAAGGTTAGTAGATGCTTGGTTTAACCTACATGAACATCCACTTGTTCCCAATGGAGAGTAGAGAGTGGAGCATGATTGTTGTGTAGCATGGTTATTCTGCGTAGTGTGTTTAAAGTACTGCTCTATAGACGTTGGCACTGGATTTAAAACAGGAAAATGTAGGATAAGTATATTTGCTATCCTTTCAATATCTCATTACACTACTTAGAGCTTAGGTGGTAAGATATGTATGTATATTAGCTGCCCAGACTAAATAATTACAATTTTTAAATATTGGGCACTAAACTGCTATGCTTTCCCAATGAAAACAGTGCAACTTTCTTTTCTTTTTTAACCAGAAATTTGAAAATAGAGAATCACAGAACAAGTGTCTCTGTAGAAGGACATAGAGTCCTTTGGGGTGTGCTCAAATGGTATAGCTTGATCATGTGGGAGACCTATTTTCAGTCTTTTAAAAAAAACTTTTAGGAAAATTCATACTGATAGCCATAGTGGCTCCACCAGTTTGAAATCCCATGAAGAGTGAATATGTTTTCTTCTTTTCTACATGCGTGCCATAATTTATTGTCTTGATGTGGGATTTCCCTCTGTATGCTGTGAATACCATTAGTTAATAAAGAAACTGGCCTGGCCTGATAGGATAGAACAGAGCTGGGTGGGGAAAACTAAACTGAATACTGGGAGAAAGAAGGGCGGAGTCAGAGAGAAGCCATGGAGCTCCAGCCAGAGACAGGCATGTTGAAACTTTGCCAGGAAGCCACAGCCATGTGGCGATACACAGATTAATAGAAATGGGCTAAATTAGCATGTAAGAGTTAGCCAATAAGAAGCTAGAGCTAATGGGCCAAGCAGTGATTTAATTAATATAGTTTCTGTGTGGTTATTTCAGGGGGCAGCTGGGAAACAAGCGGCTTCCTACAACATTGTCTTTTTAATAAAATCTTCTCAAAGTAGTTTTAATTTACATTTCCCTAATGGCTAAGGATGTTGAGCAAAACAAGATTGCTTCAACATTTTTGTTTCTTCTTTTGAGAACTCTCTGATTATTTCCATGACCCATTTTTTAATTGAATGATTTGTTTTATTGATGTTTGGTTTTTTTGTTTGTTTTGTTTTGCTTTGTTTTGTTCTTTTTATATTCTAAACATTGCTCCTCTCTCTAGACAGTAATTTTTCTTTTTGCCTCTTCACTTGATTGATGGTGTCCTTTACCATGAAAAGCTTTTACATTTTATGAGATCCCATTTGTCAATTGCTAGTTGGAATTCCTGTATCATTGGAGTCCTATTCAGCAAGTCTTTTTCTGCGTCTATAAATTAACGCATATTCCCAACTTCCTTATTTAACCAATCCAGAGTGTTTGATCTTCTGTTGAGGTTCTTGATCTATTCAGAGTCAAGTTTTGTGCAGGGTGAGAGATAAGGACCTAGTTTCATTTCAGTTTTCCATCACCATTTGTGAAGATGCTTCTTCAATGTGTATTTGGTGGCTGATTGTTAAAAATCAGATGGTTGTAGAAGCCTGGGTTTATATCTAGATATTTGTTTCTGTTTCCCTGATCATTATGTCTAATTTTCATGACAATACCACACTGTTCTGATTGTTACTTGATATCAAGGATGGTGATACCTTCAGCAGTGATTTTAATGATCAGGAGTGTTTTGGATATCTGGAGATCTTTTGAGTTTCCATATGAATTTTCTTTCAGTCTCTGGGAAGTTGAGACATTGAATGTTCAAGGTTATTACTGAAAGATGCATGTTGATGAATCAACACATGTCATTTTATTGATGTTGTGATTTTTGTTTTCTTGGTTTTCCTTTGTTTAATCACTGACCCAACATTGATATCATTTTCCCACTCAGTTCTTGGTGATATACTTATCCCTTTCTACAGTTTGAAATATTACTACCAGTATCCTCTGCAGAGCTAACTTGGTGGGCATGCATTCCTTTAGCCTGCCTTTATTGTGAAAAGTTTTTATTTATCCTTTGCTTATCACTGATAGTTTTGATCTATATAAATTCTGGACTGGCATCTGTAGTCTTTCAGAACTTGTAGACCATCGGTCTAAATCCTTCTTTCTTTAAAAGTCTCTTTAGACTTGAAAACTCAGTTGTTATTCTGTTGGGCATGATTCTATATGTTACTTGGATTTTATATTTTTCACTTTTTGGTGTCTTTTATTTGTTTCTATACATTTGGTGTTTGACTATTATATACCATGAGGAGTTTCTTTTTTGATGCCATCTATGCAGGATAGACATATATTTGGGGATTTTCTTCTATTATCTTGTTGAAAGTATTTTCTGCGCATTTGACTTTCCTTGTCTATAGTTATGATTCCTTGGAGGAAATACATGATACTCCACCTGGTCCTCAAGCTACAGGACTGGAGTTTCTTTGAGGGTGGGATGAGGGTCACTAGATCTGCATACTTTCTTGAAAACTCAACTAATAATTTCTTTTGTAGATCAAACATTAATCAGTCATATGATTGAGAATGCTTGAGAGCAATATGTCTGAAAGAATTGGTGAAAATAATATTTCTTTGTGAAAAGGAAACTCAGAAGATGATAGTTTATAAATACTTTTTTAAATTGCACACCAAAATGGGCTTTATTTGCCCTCACATGTTGAAGAGGTGTTAAGATGAGATTTAAATGCTGGTATAACAAAAGCTCAGATTTTCAAAAATTATACAGTTTTAAGTACATGGCTTATCTATAGTCCATGTAAACCTTCCTAAGTTAGCAGTGTGGTTTTCCTGATATCTTCACTTGTTTGAGTTTTTAGTAAAAAGACAGTCATGTTAAAAACCATATCAAGTTGAAGCTGCAGTTTACCAGTCGAGATTGTCATTCATACTTGTATTTTAAAATAATATGCTATAAACTCTTGCATGTCCAATGTCTTATTTTCTGTATACCACAAACCCAGGTTTTAGTGTTTGAGCAGGAGAGAGTCACAAATCCTAGGCCTTTCCCTGCCTGGACAGCATAGAAAACTTTGAATGACAACAGGAGCAGATGTTAGCTGGTCAGTGTTACCTTTTGTGTGTTGAACTATGTTTATTACAGGCAGGTGTAAGCCCATCAATTTGAGACAGAATTGTGGTAGATTCCAGACAAACATGATGGTAACAGCTGTCCTGGACATTATTTGATGATGTGATATGATTAAGAACTGGGTTCAAAGTTTAGAGAGTAGGCCGGTTACAGCGAGGAAATCCTAGACTATCAGCTCACAGTGTGTCAAATATCACACTCTTTTTGGAGGCACTCACAGAAACACAAAAGTGTCTTATTCATAAATATTAATATTTTAAATTGGCTTGCCTTAGAAGAGAAGACCACCTTGGCAACTTGGCCACTAGGCTCCCTGCATTGGTTTCTTCCTTGACAGGGAGACTATCATCTTCTTTCTGACACTGAGAACTCCATGTCCCCTGGGCAAATGTTGGAGTACAAATCGCAGTGCTGGTCCTAAGCAAAATTCGTCACCATCTTCTGGTATAGGAAGTTCTTCTGTCTATGTGTTGCTTTCATTCGTTGAATAAAGAAACCGCCTTGGCCTTTTGATAGGGCAGAACTTAGACAGGCGGAGAAGACAGAATTGAATACTGGGAAGAAGTGCAGTGTGGCAGATGCCATGGTTCTCCTGTTCGAGACGGATGCTGGTTAGACTCATGCCAGTAAGCCACAGTCAAGTGGCAATACACATTAATGGAGGTGGGTTAAACTAATACGTGAGAGTTAGCCAATAAGGGGCTGCAGATAATGGACCAGGCAGTATTTGAATGAATACAGTTATGGGTGTAAGCTAGCTGAACAGGATGAAACAAAAGGACCTGCTCTCCCTACAACAATCTTCAGTAGTAGATGCTGGACACTTAGCCTAACACAATGAATCCCTAATCACAGAGTAGATTTCATCTATTTTGTCTTGGACATCATATATACTTCTAAAGATTCATACAGGTAATTTTAATGATTGGCTCATCGTCCTCATTGATGCAGGAGCTGGCAGTCTCTAGGTAGTAAGAGAAGTTCCATGGTGAAAACTGTAAGTTGATCACATATGGTGCAATGAGAGCAGATCCCGAGGTTAAAAGGAAAATTAAGGATCCAAATGGCAGCAGAGCACTGAGGAAGGCTAATAAAAGGGCTTGCAGTTGGGGATGGGGTAATCAGATAGGAGCTGGGACATTAAAGCCCTAGAGGGTTAAAAGTGACACTTTCAATTTCTCCTGCTCCGTGTTCCCCACACCCTGTTCCTGGTCTCTCTTTCCTGCAAGATGAATGAACTGTTGGTACCATGACGCTAGTGAGTGCTGGCTCCATTTATATAAAACCTTTCTTTCTCTAACCATCATTCCCTCACAACTGGTGTCTTCTAATTTGGATCCAGTTTATTCTCTTGTGTAGCTCCAAGCAGAAGGGTCCATGCATCCCATTGACTCTAACTTTTTACAAAAAATAAAATAAAAAAATAAAAATAAATAACATATTACACTGAGTGGGAACTCTTCCTGCTCCTGCACTCTTTAACACCCTCAAACAGGGCTGATTTGATTGTTTACCTTCCTGTGGTGGTGGGCATCGCCTGGAATTCTCTGTGATCAGCTCTTGGTGGACCTAATAACAGCAACCAAGAGTTCAGAGAGGGGTCTCCAAATGCTACAAGAACACCTCTCTTCTCTGGCTAAAGATAACCTTTCAAATCAGTGAGCCTTAGACCTCTTGACAGCAGAAAAGGGAGAAGCCTGTCTCTTCCTCAATGAAGAATGCTGCCATTATATCAACCAATCAGACCAGGTAGAAATGAAAACTAAAAAACTCTAAACAAAAGCCATCCATCTACAGCTCAATGGGAACTCATAGCCTTCTGGGCTATTGAATGTCTTCAGTAGCTAGGTAGCATCTGGCCATGGCTTCTGCTTTTTCTAGGACCCCTTACTTGGCTCCTCCTGCTCCTAGCCCACGCCTCCTCAAATGTATGCAAAACCAGGTAAACAAATCACCCACCATCTTTCAAACCAGCTCCTCCTAGCCTGTCTGTCTTCTTTCTGTGTCTGCCTTCAGGCTTTCCTGAAGCAGAGGCCATTTCTCTGCCCCACCTTTCTACCCCTAGATTCAGTTCCCCTGTCCAGTAGAAAGTAGCTAGAGGAGACCATTGGCACACCCTCTATCATCAATAAAAGGCTGGAATGTTAGGCTGGCCCAAGTCCCTGGCCAAGACAGAGCCACATAAGTCACCAAGATCGATGACCTGTGTGGGAACCTGCCCCTTTGTGGAAATGGAAACTGCGTGTTCAACACACATCAGAAATCTCGGCAAGAGCAGCAGGAGCACAGAATCCCGCTGGCCTAACAACCAAAGGTCCTCTTGAAATATTTCTCCTTACGACAGCTCCTTCGTTCCCAGCAGCCCCTCTCCTACGTGCTCTACCACCACTCTCCGGACCAACTTAGACCATCCTATTAAAACCCAAACTCCCTTTTGTTAGGACTGCTCTTCCTTCTCTTGGCAACAGCCTGACAGTTATACTTTCTTTAACACCCTCCCCTTTTATAATCAAGAGTTCGCTCCAAAGCTATATCACTTGTTCTTCATTGTTTTGTTTAAACACCAATCTGAGAGTGCTTCACTCAAACAAAGTCTGTCCCTGCCTTTGGTCCAAACCAAGTCAAAAAACAGTTCGGATCCGACTGCAGCAGCTATGTTCTTCAATACTCCCTGGCTCCTCATTGAACGTTCCAGGCACCTGTTTGCTCCTGGTGGTGGCTTGGGACCTGGCAGGTTCTGAAGCCAGTTGTCTCCTGGGCAAGGAACCATTAGAAAGTGGTTGGCTATTGTTAATGGCAGCATAAACAATGAGTCTCTGAATAATGCTCCTGTTTGTGTGGTCAGGGCTTTTTCCACCAGGCTTGGCCATCAGCAGTTAGCTAGTTACAAATGCAGTCCCAAGGCCAAATTACTGGAATGCAATTATCCCAGCTTCCTGTGTGTAGAGCCCTGCCAAAGGAGGAATACTCATGTTTGTCTACCTCATCAAGCTCCCAGGATTCAACAGCTAACGCTGGAAGAAAACTGGCAATCAAGAGATCATCAGTCATTTTGATGAAGAGGTAGCACAGCTTAGGAAGGGACTTTCTCACACAGAATGCAAAGGCCATGCTGTGAGCCCCGTTCTGCCTCTTTAAACTTCGGCATCTACCTCTATCACTCTTAAGTGTCAATCTCTTGCTCCTTGGACTGAGATCATAACGCCAGTCGTTAGACTGCTATGCCATTCGAGTGAGATGGCTTGTGTGAAAGCTCTGAAAACGATGAGAGTGACATTGATGATGTTGTCAGAATTAATGATAAATGATATTAGTTGACTAAAGGCCAAGTCAGGGCACCATACCAAGCACTAGATGTGGGATACGCACAGCATCATTTAATTCAAATTCCTTCTGAAGAAGAAGAAAAATGTGCTGATGAGCTGGAGGAGGAGAAGAAAGGCTAACAAGGCATAGTAGCACACACCTATAATCTTGACACTTTGAAGACAAGAGCAGGAGGATTGCCATGAGATTGAGACCAGCGTGGTCCATATAGTGAGTGCCAGACCATTTAGAGCTAAATACCAAGACCCCGTCACACAACTTAAAGGGCAATCCTGCATTTCATGAATGCTTTCTTATACACCAAGCTCCATGCATCTTAGCATAGGTATTATAATCTACTTGGCACATGAAGGAAACTGGGTATCTAACTTAGATAATTACTCAAGATCACTGGAGGGAGTCACATGGGTTCATACACAGGTATTCTATTCTAGGACAGAGTTTGCCAAACTCTCTAGTGTCTGTAAAGCTTTCCAGCAAGTCTGGGCATCTGTATTCAGTAGCTTTTTGCATGTCTTTGTAAATTAGGTTTAATTCTGTCATTATTACTCTCTGATTTTGTCTAGCAAACATAATAACCATTTTTTAACTCAAGGTTATGACCAAACAGGCTGATTTAGTTTAGCAACTACAAATATGTGTGTATGTTGGTATCATATATATAGCATGCATATGCTCTAAAATAATATATGTATGTGTGTATATGTGTATGTGCTCTAGAATATTTCAGTTTTATAGATAAGGAAACTAAAGATCAAGGACTCAAGTTATTAGCCTAAGATCATTTAGTAAGTGCTGAAATCAAAATTTTAATCTATTTTACCTGCTTTTAGAAAAAGTATCAACCCCTGTAACATATGCTAAAATATAAGAACATCACAGATAGCAAATTTTGTACTCTCCCCAGTCAATTTCCAAATAAAGTATGCTTTTTATCCCTGGAATTGGCTTGTATATAAAACAGAAGGATGGGTTCACACTCCTGATGATGGATGCAATGCCCAACATTGGAGTCAAATAATAAATATACTTCTGTTGGGCAAAATAATTGATTATTTACTTTGAGGCAGGGTTTCACTAAGTAGCCCCTGGATGGCCTGGAAATTATTCTGTAGACGAAGTTGGCCTCAAATTCACATAGATCTGCGTACTCTGCCTCCTGAGTATTGAGCTCAAACGTGTGCACCATATGCCAGCTGAAATAATTGATGTTTGATTTAGTGTTTGAGTGTGAGCTAAAATAATAATATTTCCCTAATATTTCCAAGTTGAGATCATATGTACTTTGTTGCAAATAATGGCATAGTTTCCATAGAGATATCTTGAGGGAAAGAAATTTTATGCTAAAAATATTTTACATTAAAAAATATTTTTTCTGAAATGAATCATTCTTTTGACAGAAATGGCACCAGGAATGTGTATTACGATTTCAAAATCTATGTCATAAACTGGAAGGCACAGCAACAAGAAAGGTTTTAGAAATTTCACCATAAATGAATGTTATATAATCCTGCATTAAGGCAAGGATTTTTAAAGTTTTGTTTACTTTGGGGTTTTGTCTTCTAAATTAAATTCTCAGAAGCATATTAACATATTTATGCAGCTATCCAGAATTTTAAAGAAAAAGGTGATATATTTTCATGAGACCTTCAAGGGGTTTTATAATAATTTGACTGTAGGCACTGTTGTAAAATCATTCCTGTGTAGTTTATACCTGCCTAGACAGGGTAAAGGTGGGGGTCACAGGGTGTAGTAGGCAGACACACAACACATCAATGAAGAGTCTGTCCCATTTCTATATAGCGTCACAATCAGGCACATACACTACTACAATGGATGATATTATTTTGCATCATTGGCATCTAATTTCATGCCCAGCACACAGTGGGCACTAAATAAAAGTTTGTTTACATGGGTATAAGCACAAATATCCCTTACATTCTTAGTTACAATAATACTCCACTCCCATTATTTCCTGTCCTCGCGGGACAGTTGCTTTTACCTCATCCTATTACTGGTAGTGATTGGTTCATGTTGAGATAGCAGGATAATTTGAACACTTCAGTATGATACATAAGTATAAGTATCTAGGAAGATTATGACTGATGTCTTCAGAGAACTAGGTCGTGTGGAAAATATATAAAAGAGCTCAGAATAGCCTGGATTAACTCTTACGGATGAGGCAGTCGGTGAAATAGGCCATGGCGTTAAGTGGGAAGTAGCAGGAGAAGGGAGAAGGCATGGCTAGTGGGCTGCAGCAGAGCAGAAAGAAGGCGACAAAGGCCCAGAGAGCGGGAAAGGAGGTGGGAATTGGTACAGCCTTCTTTATTCTAGTGTGAACTGGGCACTGTGCTTTTGATACAGACAACTCAGCAATGAGCTCTTGGGTATCACTTAAACGCTTTGAGTTAACATCGTTGAAAGGGGGAAGTGTTAGAGGGAATACTACTCTATTTCTGTTGTTCTGTGTAAATGGGTGATTTAAAAAGCAGTTTACTCGGCATGTGCAGAAGTAGGCAGAAAAGAGGTAGATGGTAGAGGAAGTTGTCATGGTGGGAAGCCCTGGGGAGTGAGCTCTGAGAGGTGGCTGTAAAACCAGAGAGCCTGGACCAGATAAACTTAGAGAATCTGGAGAATAAATAGAAGAAGATTGGACAGCACAAAGGTCAGAAATGACTTCACACATGGAACATTAGAAAAGCAGTATGTATAGTCATCATAGCTTGAACTTGTTGGCCACTCCTCGAAGCAAGGTTTCTCTGTGGCTTTGGTGCCTGTTCTGGAACTAGCTCTTTTTGACCAGGCTGGCCTTGAACTCACAGAGATTCATCTGCCTCTGCCTTCCAAGTGCTGGGATTAAAGGCGTGCACCACCACCACCGGGCCAAAAATTATATTTTAATTAAACTATTATGTTCTAATTAAACTTACTGTGGTTACTACTTTCTCTCTGGGTTCCTCTCTCTCTCTCTCTCTCTCTCTCTCTTTCTTTTTTTTGTGACTGTATCTTTCCCCTGCTGTTAGCATATCTGTCCACATCAAAGCCCACTGAACAAAGCTCATCCATGTATCTATCCAGTGAACTTGAGTGGATGAGTCGACTTGGTAGTTTATCATGAAAAATGGAAGACATTGGAAGGTAACAGCTTGTCAAGGCTCACCTTGCTACTAAGTGGCAGAAGGCAAGGTGAAGTCAGAATCCATGTGTTCCCATCGTTCATTCTACCACAGGGAAATCATCAGCCTCAATAGCAATACGTGAACAGCAATAAAATGCCAGGGTGGTAGAAAGCAAACAGACTGACTGCTCTCTACCAAGAGGGAAGCCATTAGACCAAACTGAATTCGAGAATGAGTTTGATCTTTGCATTTTCCCAGCTTTGTGTTACCAGAGGCTCTGTGCTCAGCTAAAGGCAGGTGGTGAAAAGGGGTGACCTTGATAAGATTGCCAGCTCCTGGCTACCGACACTGACTCACACCGCTTTGGCCCACTCTCTCCAGCTGGTTGGGATAGGAGGTTGTAGACATGGTGCCTTAGCTGACCCACGCAGGAGCTTTTCACTTGATATTAGGAAACCCTGCCTCCAATTCCCTTTCATGAAGTCTCAGCAGCTGATGACTCAGTGCCCTCGGCACATTGGCAAATAAATGCCTGACGGTGATGGAGAGAGATTGCTATAAGGCTTCGGAGAAAGAGTGTGGGTGAAGGGGAGGGCCTGTGTTCTGGCCAAGAATTGGATCATTAAGCACTGGCATATGGGCCCCATTTGCTGGAATGAAATGGCATAATCACTGAAAAAATGAACTGAAATAAATCATTTGATTTTAACCAAGTTTTGAGAAATTACAGATCATATCTGCCCTTTTTATTTTGAAAGATCTAGACCAATTTAAATGACTGTCCACCCAAGGTACTAGTATATCCATATATACTAAAAAGTGTCTTCTAATTTGAGAAGGAATGCTTCTTCAATACTTGATCAAATTCAATCTATCTATAACCTATATCCTTTTTTCCCACTTTTAAATTATATTTTAAAAAATAAAACAAACTTTTTTCATTTTACACATCAATCCCAGCTCCCACTCCCTCCCCTCCTCCAATTCCCTCCACACACCCTCCCACCCCACCCCCATCTAATCCTCAGAGAGGGTAAGGCACATTGCTTTGGGGAAGGTCCACAGCCCTCTCTACTATATCCAGACTGAGCAAAGTATCCATCCAAAGAGAATAGGCTCCCAAAAAGTCAGTACAAGCAGTAGGGATAAATCCTGGTGCCACTGCCAGTGGCCCCTCAGTCTACCCCAGCNAGTACAAGCAGTAGGGATAAATCCTGGTGCCACTGCCAGTGGCCCCTCAGTCTACCCCAGCCATGCAACTAACAACCACATTCAGAGGGACTAGCTTGGACCTATACTGTTTCCTTTCCTGTCTGACTGGAGTTTGTGAGCTCCCATTAGCGCAGATAAACTGTTTCAGTGGGTGAACCCATCATGGTCTGGACCCTCTGCTTATATTCTCACTCCTCCCACTCTTCAATTGGGCTCTAAAATCTCAGTCCGGTGCTCTGATTCAGGTCTCTGTCTCTGTTTCCATCAGTTGCTGGATGAAGGTTCTATGGTGATGTTTCAGACATTCATCAGTCTGACTACAGGGCAAGGCCAGTTCAGGCACCCTCTCCTCCATTGCTTAGAATCTTAGCTGGGGTCATCCTTATGGACTCCTGGGAATTTCCCTAGTGCCAGATTTCTTGCTAGCTCCACAATAGCTCCCTCAATCAAAGTATCTCTTTCCTTGCTCTTGTCTCTGTCCTTCCTCCATTTCAACTATTCCATTTCCTCAAGTTCTCCTCCCCACTTTCCTTCTCCCCTCATCTTCCCCTTATGCCGTCCCTACTCCCCCCACTCCCATGCTCCCAATTTTTCCAGGCAATCTTATCTATTTCCCCTTTCCAGGTGGATCTATGTATGTTTTTCTTAGGGTTCACCTTGCTACTTAGCTTCTCTAGGACTGTGAACTCTAAGGCTCAATATCCTTTGATTTACAGGTAGTATCCACTTATTAGTGAGTACATACCATGTTCATCTTTCTGGGTCTGGGTTACCATACTCAGGATGGTTTTTTCTAGTTCCACCCATCTACATACAAATTTCAAGATCTCATTGTTTTTTACTGTTGAGTACTCTAATATGTAAATGTGCCACATATTCTTTATCCATCCTTTGGTTGAAGTTGTTTCCAGGTTCTGGCTATTACAAATAATGCTGCTATGAATATAGTTGAACAAACGTTCTTGTAGTATGATTGAGCATCCTTTGGGTATATGCCCAAGAGTGGGTCCCGAGGTAGGTTGATTCCCAATTTTCTGAGAAATCGCCACACTGAATTCCAAAGTGGTTGTACAAGTTTGCATTCCCACTAGCAATGGAGGAGTGTTCCCCTTACTCCACATCCTGTCCAGCATAAGTTACCATTGGTGTTTTTGATCTTAACCCTTCTGACCTGGTGTAAGATGGTATCTCAAAGTTGTTTTGATTTTCATTTCTCTGATGGGTAAGGATGTTGAGCATTTCCTTAAGTGTCTTTTGGCCATTTGAGATTCTTCTGTTGAGAATTCTCTGTTTAGTTCTGTACCCTATTTTTTAATTGGGTTATCTGGAATTTTGATGTCTAATTTCTTGAGTTCTTTATATATTTTGGAGAACAGTCCTCTGACTGATGTAGGGTTAGTGAAGATATTTTCTTATTCAGTAAACTGCCTTTTTGTCTTATTGACTGTGTCCTTGGCTTTACAGAAGCTTCTCAGTTTCAGGAGGATCCATTTATTAATTGTTGCTTTCAGTGTCTGTGCTGCTGGTGTTATATTTAGGAAATGATCTCCTGTGTCCATGCATTGAAGGCTACTTCTCACTCTCTCTTCTATCGTATAACCTTTATTCTTAATATAGGCAAAGCTAGGCCTGTCCTGGTCCTGCCTGTTATTTGTTGGCATTGTGTTAAAAACTTAATCATCTTTACTTTTAAATTCTATAACCCTCCCCTTCTTTTTGTTTTTTGAGACAGAGTTCTCTGTGTAACAGTTTTGACTATTCTGGAACTTACTCTGCAGACCAGGTTGGGCTCGAACTCAAGAGATCCTCCTGCTTCTGCCTCCAGAGTACTGGGATTAAATGTGTGTGCCACCACTGTCTGGTCTAATATCCTTATTTTTATTTTATTACTTTTTTTAATTTTGTGTAGATGACAGTGGGAAGGCACCAAGGAGTACCCATGGGCAGAGAGGACAACTTGATGAGTCTGTACTCTCTTTCCACAGAGTGGTCTCCAGGAATTTAATTCAGGTCATCAGACTAGGTAGCAGACACCTGTACCCACTAAAGCATCTCGGCAGAGCTTCTTTTTATTTTACTCTGTATGTGTGTGTGTGTGTGTGTGTGTGTGTGTGTGTATGTGTATTAGTGTCAGATGACAATGCTCAGGAGCTGTCTTCTGGACACATGGTTTCTTTCTAGCTTGGAATTTGTGAAGTAGGCTAAGCTCACTGGCCAGCGAACCCCAGGAGCCTGACTGACTTGGCCATTCCAGCAATGCCACCATGCCTTCCCTTTGTAAATTAAATGTAATTTTTTGTGTGTTTTTTCGAGACAGGGTTTCTCTGTGTAACTGTGGCTGTCCCGGAACTCACTCTGTCGTTCAGGCTGGTCTCAAACTCACAGAGATCCTTCCACCTCTGCCTCCTGAGTGCTAGGATTAAAGGCGTGTGCCACCACACCCTGCTGAATGTAAATTTTTAAACATGGGTTCTAGGGCTTGAAATCAAGCCTTCATACTTAAAAGGCAAACCCTCTGCTGACTGAGCTATTTCCCTAGCCTCTGAAAAATGTAGCCTCCTTGGTCCTCCTTTTCCTTATTTATAAAATGGGAGTTAAATGAATGAATAATGAAAATGAGTATAGGAACTACCAGTGACCTATCTGGCATTGTCCTAATAGTTGTGAACACACCCTTTTATTTAAACGATAAAATCTCACAAACTAACTAGCAATAACTTTTTATCATTGAAAAAAATGAAGCACAAAGAAATTTCCTAAAGAAATGCAAATTGGGAGGCAGGGAGTCAATTCACTTAAACCTTTTGAGAGCAAGATCAAGGCAATACCAACATACCATAGATGCTTATTTAAGTCACATCCATTTACTCTTTTTCAAAGAGGAAATGATGAGTATTGTTTTTGAGACACATCACTTGGAGAACATTATAGACATTATATATTTTCAGATCTGTAACGAGACACTAATGACAGCTAGACTCCATTTTCCATTCCACATCTGCTACGTATACATTCCTTTTCTGATTCAACAATTGAATCCTTTGCTATCTCCATGTTTTCCTGAATACTAACTACCCTTGTCCTATTACACACTCAGCATAGAAAATCAACAACAACAACAACAACAAGCCAGCACTGTGACTTCCACTGTGTTCCAGCTCGTGGTTTCTCAACACTAGCTCCATATGATTCTATATGCTGTCTCCGAATTTTAAATGTCTGGAATCCAACATAACTGTAATAGATGTAGGGAGTGGAGGAAGCCTTGAGTGAGTGACTTACTGCATACATGTGTATTGTTCATATGGACACAGTCATGGCTAAGACCAAGGCTTTGAACCATGGGAAAATGGAAAGGCCATTCCCCATAAGAACCAAGCGGGATAGCAAACTCTTCCTTGGGGATCCAAGTGCAAGTGAGTGACTGATATACGAAAACTAGCAACTTCCTCCTGCCTAGTGTTTACAGCCCCAGATGGCTTATCTACAGAGAACTCCTATGGAAAACTGCCAACCCTACCTGCTGTGCATGCCTCATACACACCAAGCTTCTTTGTTGCCAAGAGTAGTAGGTACCACTTTATCAGAGTGAGTACACACTTAACTGCTCCCAGCCTTCCTGTTCCTGTTTGTCTGTATTTTCTTCCTTCTTTTGCTGCCCCTATTCAGGGTACCAGGGCCCACGCTGCATGGGACAAGGTAAACTGCTATAGTTCAGTATGTCAGATACTGGCCTGTCTATTCCCTGAATCCTCATAAGGACATTGTGAGAACATGCTGTCAGAATCTCTATTACTTTCACTTCAAAGAAGAACCTAGACCAATGAGCATCAAACAGTTTGCCTACAAGCCATATTCAGTATGTAGCAGAGTCTAGAGCTCAACCCAAGCCCAAATAATACTGAAGTTCAGGCTTGTAAAGACTGTCTCTTAATTTGTAGATGGTAAAACTTAAGGCAGAATGGGGCTATATGTGCCCAGTCATAGCAGTAATTTACTCGGGATTCTAGACTTTGAGAAGCCAACACCATCTGAACATGTTCAGTCCTCGTCTAAGAAGTTCCTATGTTCACCCTGTCCTCTACCATCACAACCCACCCATTCTTCATGCCATGTTGTGTCAATAAATACTGTTGTTGGTAGAACATTGTCTGATGTCCTCTAGGCCATTGTATAAGGTCAAGTAACTTACTTAAGTTCCATCTGATTCATTACTGCTTCCAAGATGTATAAAACATCAAGATTAAGTTCCGTGAACCCAAAAGAAAAGAAGCCTGTGGCAGACCAGAGAAGCAATGGTATTTTAAATGCTAATCTTTTAGCTACTTGCAAAAAATATGATAAGCATCTTGATTATACTGTCACAGAAGGTAAAACTCTGTAGCTTTTGCAGTGGGTGGCGGATTAACCCTGAGAGCTACACTGAAAGATAGTTAGGGCAAAGGAATAGAGAAGGATGTTGTTATGCAGATACCAGACTAAATGGTCCTGAATTCTTCTAGCCAGGAGAATTTAGTGCAGTTGCCTAGTAGCTTCAGAGCACAAGAACCTTCTCTGGGCACTAGAAACACATCTAATTAGGGGATCCCAGAAATGGAGTCACTACTAACCACACAGGAAAGCACATAAAATGTCAAAGGAGAAGAATAAAAAAAAATGGTTAGATATTGGATAGAAAAGGTTAAAAAAAATCTGACGTGAGTGTTGGAAAATATGGCTAGGAGAACGTGCCTAAGGGAAATGCAGCTATGACAGTGGCCTGACTGCGGAACTCAAAGGAGAGAGTACGTAGCCCAGAGCATCTTGCTGGCCTTGCCGGGATAAAGAGGAGTAACTGTAAGTGAAATCATACATGGTAGGTCAGGAAAGCAGTAGAAGACCATGGCTTGTGTGCAGTGAGGAGTGCTCCAAAAGTTTGGATGAGGTGACGGCAGCGCAGCATTAGATGTTAGGGTCTAATGTCCCAGTCTGGTTAAAGGTGATGTCAAGTTGTGGAAAGACAATATCAATCAGGATGTAGGCAAGGAAGTGCTACGAAAAATATCTATCGATTGCACACGGGATGGAGTTCACTTATTTCTGAACATCGGAATTGTTTTAGTGGGAAACCTCTTTCTGGTTGGTCATGAACTTTTTTCTCTTAAGAAGGCTCCTCATATGATCAAACCAGACTCTCTGAATGTGGCTGACAATGAGGGCTGAATGAGAAGACAAGGACAATGGCACTGGGTTTTTTGATTCTACTGCCTATACTGGCTTTGTGAG
>LOEQ01001259.1:405068-417286 GCA_001685075.1 Bramus lutescens
GGGAAATGGGAGGAGGTGGAAATTTTTAATAAAAAAGTATAAAAAAAAAGAAGGCTCCTATTTGGAAGCAGGTAACTTAAAGTCACGGAAGAGCCACAGTAAGTGTCTGAATTAGCATATAATATTTACATATAATATTTACATAGCTCTCTGAGTACACCTTTTGCAACATCCCATACTCCTTGAACTCCAGCGGCCCATGTGATGCTCACTCCAACCCCAGGGAATTGGTATCTGCTGTTCCCTTTGTCCCAGACAAAATGTCCACCCACCTGGGGTCTCTGATCAGAGAACTCTCTTCTCCTCTAAACCTCCAAGAAGCCAGGTAATAGTGGCACACCATCCCATGCGGACTCTGCTTTTTATTTATGCTCTCTCCAGCACACACGGATATCTAAATCTGTCTAATTCACATAACTGTTTCTTTGAACTCTGTAATGCTGTTGGGAGGATTAAATCACAGAATGGACAGAAACAACCAGGTTAGTTTTTCCTGCAGGATATTTCTAGGGCCTAGAACTTCATCCGAATGTAGCATAGACTTCGTATTTGGTACTGGCTTAAGTTTTCACCCCTGGAAGTTCTAGATGGTAGAATATGCAGGGAGAGGTTTTGTAAAGTCTTGTGTTCATCGAGGTCTAGGACTGGCAACTGGAAAAAATAGTTTACCTGAGTTCTATGGGCATTGTTTTAGAAAAACTAAGAATGATGGGAAAATGGGTACCATCCCCAGACCCCCAAGCCAAGTTGTTAAGGCTTTAGCTCCCTAGTAGGGCCCTTCTAGTGTGTGGGTTGAAATGAACAGATATAGGAAATTCAGAATTACCAAACTCCTTGGATCATTTATGCAATGGGACTCTGAAAACTTCTGTATGAAAGGATTTTGATCTGAAAACCTGATTATTGTCCCATTCTCTACATTCTATGTCAGAAGGTTGAAGTCCCAAGAATTGAGGAGTTGGAACTAGACACTTCTCACTCTGCCCCAGTTTGTGGGAGTCTTTCTGCTGTCACACACTCAGAAAAGATGGGACTGAGATTTTTTTAAAGACATAATCTGTCCTGAAGGGAGCTGGACAGGCTCCAAGGTAGTTTATTACATCAAAAAATTATATTATTATATAAGCAAGGAGGTACATACTTAATAATTTCAACCCAGGACATGAGCATATGTCATGGTCACACTGCTGTGAAAGGCTCCCTATCGTTCATATCTTTAGTGTCTCTGAACTATATCCCCACACTATGGCCACAGATTGACCATATCAGAGAGATCTGTCCCTGTGCTTAAGGCCTTAAGAAAGATGACAGGTAGGCAGGCAGGTAGAGTCAAACTACTTAAGAGCCCTGGGCTTTGGGATTTATTTTAAATAGAACTGATATTGAAGAGAGAACATTTCCAGATCCAGTTGACAGCAGCTTTTAGGAAATGGCCTGTCTCTGAGGGATAAACAGAAGCCCCACAGCACTGGCAGACACAGGTTGACTGACATTTTATTGCATAATCAAAACTCGGTTATTTCTTTCAGGACTTACGATTTGCTTTAATGCATACTTTATTTAAACATGTACAGATGAAGTCATATAAACATGTGTAACATGTTGGTATCTTATCAATAAATATAATTAATCAGTTAAAAAAAAAGCTTGGGCAAATCCCTGTGTTTTCCAAGAGCATATTTTTGGAAACTGCATCAAAAAGAATCTAACATAAAACCAAGGATGCTTCCCATGGAAACAAGGTTATAGTCAGGGCTTTTGATACCTTAAAAATAGTAGCTTCAAATAAATCACAGGTATAACCAGCAAGCTCATGAAACCAAAGGTAACACCGTCATTGGAACCTGCCCCCTCTAAAACTGTAAGAGCTGAGCTTTATGTTCTCTACAACAGTACTTGCTACACATGTACTTGCTGGACTCATTACACGAAGGGCCTCAGTGCAACTATAAACTGTACAAGTGGCCCCATTCGTAACTACACTTGGAAAAATGTAAACAAAATTAAGATATCAGATTAAAAATGGAATTATGCTGTAATCAACAGCTGCTTACACAGATTAGCATGTCAGGAAATTGAGAAGTTTATCCTAGTTCAGTAACTTAGTGACCCTTTATGTAATATTCTTGTCAGCTTGTCATTCATAGATTGGATTACGTTTAATCTTTCATATGTATATGTATAATTTATATGTATTATATAATTTATAAAGTGGGAATCAATTTTATGGAGGGAGAATTTTTTTCTTCAGAGATTTTTATATGAAAACAGATATAGGAACTTAGCTCATGAGACTATGAAATTACATATAAAATTAGAGTCATTCTTAGCAAAATTTGCCCATAGTCTTCCTCTCTATTCACCTCTTTGAGAATAAGGAAGTCCCTTTAAATGGAGTGTGTTATATAAATGTGTGTGCTGGGCAGCCTGGAGTGACTGAATCGGAGAGGGGTAGATTGGGGCATGTTGGTACCCAAAGGTTGTTCTTGGGTTTTGTTTCCAACACAGTTCATTCTTAACTGCTCTCATTTCTTAGTGAAAAAACATGCTCAGCTCATGAGACGTCAAGCACATCTACAGTAATTCAAAATACCCATAATAATAACAAGCATACAGGCTATCATTTCATGGTGTTTACAGAATGTTTCCATACATATCATTTATCTACAAATCAACTGTTATGAAGTAAGCAAAAGATACTCTGAGATCCAAATCATCCACCTTCCAGTCCCATATACTCAGAATGTCAGTCATTGACTGTGTGCCACTTTCTCCCCTCTATGGTCATGGAAGGGGTGGATATACCACCAGCCAAGATAAATTGGTTGCATCTCAAACTTGGTATTAGAAACAAATCAACATCAAAATGATGCTTGCCTCCAAATGAATGCTGAGCCTACTGATGGTAGGGAAGCTAGGACCCACAAATACAAAGCAGAGTGGTCCAGTTACAAAGTCAGTGTGCAAGTTAAAGCTTCAACTCTCTTCATGGTTGATGAGAAGAGGCCTCCAGTCAGAACTGCTCCATTGGATCAGTTTTGACATGAACCATCTCAGCATGCAATATTTCTTAGCACAGAACATTTTTTTTTTTCTCAGCAGCATTCGGGAGTTCTCTCTCAGGGTCTACCTCCTTTTGATAAGGCATGGTTTGTGCTTCAGAAAACTAAGTCTTCACATAACAGAGAATCTTTTTTGGCATTTGAATTTTTTTTTTTTGGCAATCTTCTCTTCCTCATTCCAAAGTCTCTTTCCTGCCAAATTCAGTTCCAGAACTAAAGTCAACACTGACAGGAACAGTAAATGACCCTTCATGAGCAGCTCCAAAGAAGAGTGCAGTGAACAGTCCTGAGATGGAATAAAATCACAGCCAAGATGAAAGCTAAAGAAAGCATCACCTGGCTCTGGGAAGGGGCACTTTCCTCACTGAGACCTTTGCTCTGGGGTAGTTGGGACAAACTATGGACTCTGTTGTGAGAAAAGACACTGGGTTAACTGTAATGGTGTAGTTGACCAAGTCAGAAGTCTAAAAGGGCCAAATCAGGGGGGCAGTTCCTTTGAAACAAAGTCAAAAGGTAGGCAGTCCATGAGTATTTGAGGTAGCAGATGGCTGGCAATAGCAGCATCCTACTGTCCTAGAAATGGAAAGAAATCTTCAGGATGCCTCTACTCCAAGCTTCATTTGGCAATGTAGAAAGTTAGTGTTATAGAGGAAAAGACAATAGTTCATGGTCTCACAGCATTTTAGAAGCAGAGCTGGGGCTGGCATCTGGGTTCTCTGACTTGGAGTCAGATATCGTTTTCTCATTCCTAACACTTCTGGACTCTGAACTTCTCAGTCTAACAGACAGCAAGGGTAACAAGGCGCCACAGTGTAAATTTCCATCATTTCTGTCCAGTGTAAACAATGAAGCCATACTCAGAAGTTCCAAGTTGCTGCTGTGGGCTTTGCCATAAACTCATAGAAACAGCATCTTTTAATAGACATCCATAATGTCACCAGCCCTACCTAAGACTCTTTAGGTGTTCTATCCTAGCTGACAGGAAAGGAAATATCTCAGATGAGATAGATCTGGTCCTGGTACTGGGGAAAATCATCTTTGACTTCCCTCCAGGGTTCATGCAGAGACCATTGTCCACTGACAGATCTCTATTCTGTGTCTCTAGTGGCAAATGAATGAAGACTGTCCTAAATGGAACATTGACATTGAACACAGAAATAAAGAAAGCGGAGCTCAGTGTGCCTGCACCTAGACACGAGAAAGAAAGTGTACAAGTGCCCAGCACAAAGAAAGGCAAAGAAAGGATAGTGGAAAGTTTGAACACAGATGTGACCAGGCAAGAGATGTGGCCAAGACAGGCACATATTTTGACAGTATCTGTGAGAAGACACCTCAAAGAAGGTTTATTTAGAAACTGAAAATCAAACACAGTGAATGCTTATGAGACAGACTGGAAACAGCAAGGGGACTAGGCCATGGACTTCAGAGACCATCAAACAAGAGTGCAGACTCCAGGAAGAGGAAACACTGAGAGGTGAAAAATGAACAAGGAAGCCCTTCTCTCCCCTGACTCCCTCAAACACCACCTGCTGCAATCCTGGCAGAAAAGTCCAGGGCGCGTTGCTGCATGCTGATGGAAAGCCTTGGAGAACAGAGTGCCAGGAACAGCTACCTACACATAAGTAGCATCTTAGGACTGGCCTCTTCTCGAGCCACAGCTGTCTTCTAGGTCACTGTCCCAGGGGCCTAAGTATCACTGGATTGAGCAGCCACCAAAGGAGAAGTTGCTGTCAGGTGGCACCGACTCTCCCACTGGCCACCACCTTCCACTGCATCCCTGGAGGGGGAGAAGATTACAAAGGCTCAAGCACTGGAATGTGTTAAGGGACTGAACAAGCACACCATGCAGGTGCCCTTCACGGGCCATGCACATGGCTTCTAACTTAGCCTCTAAGCTGAGAGTCCCCAGGAACAAACCAGCCAGTAATTATTTCTGAACAGCTTTACCTATTTAGAAGGAGTTCATTAATGTTTGACCCAAATTTTACCCTCCCAAAATTTCTTCCCAGCAAGACTACTCTACATTCCAGACCCACCCAAACTCCCTAATCTCCCCTGATGGGATATTTCAAGTTTTTTTCTTCCCCAAGCCAATAGATTATAGTATGTTACATCTTCCATATCATACCACATAATGAGCACTATTCTATGAAAAATAAATATTGTGATGATCTCTCTCTTCATACACAGCAAACATGACATAGGCTGTGCCCTTTACTTAAGTGGAGACACTCAGTAGATCTCTTTCCTGGCAATGCTAATGTGTTATTGACTAATAATGAGTTTGTTATCAACATAAAAACTCTTATGTTTCCTGTTCTTATCCCTTTAATTTCTTTCTCTTCTCTTATTGCTCTAGCTAGTGCTTCAAGTGCTGTGTTGAAAAGTAGTGGGGACAGCAGAAGCCCTCTCTTGTTCCTGTCTTCAGTGGGTTAGCTTTGAGCTTTTTGCCCATTAGGCTTACATTGGCTATGTGTTTGTCATACACATATTTCATTATGTTGAGGTATATTTCCTCCAATCTAACCCTCTCTAGGACTTTTATCATGGAGATATGTTAGATTTTTTGTCAAAGTTGTTTTCTGTGTCTAAGGAGATGATTGAGTGATTTTTGTCTTTAAGTCCATGTATAGGATTGCATTTATTGATTTATGTATAGTGAATTACAGCTGTATATCTAGGATGAATCCACCTTGATTGTGATGAAAATCTTTTTGATATATGCCAGCATTTGGTTTGCAAATATTTTTATTGAGAGTTTTTGCATCCATGTTCATCAGGAATATTGGTTTATATATTTTGGAATTATAGCAGTAACTGAAAACATTTGGAAGTATTTCCTTTGTTTCTATATTTTTAATTTGAGAGCTATTAGTTATAGTCCTTTACTGAAAGCCTGGCAGAATTCTGCCTTGAATACTTCAGGATCTGCTCTTTTTAAGGTGAAAGTTTGCATTACTGATTTTTAATCTCCTTATTTGTTGTGGTACTATTTAAATTGCTGAAAATTTCTTAATTTAACTTCTGTGGTGGGTAAATATAGACATTTATCCATTTCTTTTATGTTTTCTAACTTAATGGAGTGCAGGCTTCCAAAATATTACCTTATAATGTCCTAAATTTCTTTGGCATCTAGTGTAATGTCTATCTCTATTTCTGCTAATTTGGGTCATCTCTTCCTTCTTTTGGTTAATTGTCAATTTGGCTTATTCTTTCAGAGAACCAGGTCTTAGATTTATTAATTCCTCATATTGGTCTGTTTGCTTCTATTATATTAATTTCTGTCCTGTTTTCAATTTTTTCTTCCCATTTAGGGTATTTGGGTTTGGTTTATTCTTATTTTTCCAGATTCTTGAATTGTACCAGTTCTCTTTCTGCCTTTATAATGAGGGCATTCGGAGCTTGTATCGCCCTTTTAAGGCTGCTTTTCATGTGTCTCACATGTTTTGCTGTGCTTTGATTTCACTTTCATTTATTCCCAAGAATTTTTAAATTTCCATCTCAATTGCTTCTTTGCCCCATTCATCATTCAGTGGTATATTATTTAATCTACACAAGTTTATGCAATTTATAGAGATTTTTTTCTTCAAATTTCAGCTTTATTGCATTGTGGTCATATAGGTTACATAGTGTTACTTAAATTTTTCTATATCTGTTGAGAATTGTTTTGTGTTTCAATTAATTCATATATTTCTCTGTTAATTTTTGTTCATTTGATCTAGAAGAAATGGCTTATTGAAATTACCCATCAATACTATGTTGTGGTTAATTTTTACCTTGACAGTAGAATGCTTTTTATGAAATTGAGTGTGTCAGAGTTTGCTGTGTATATGTGTAAGATTTTAATGTCTTCTTGGTTAGTATAATTTGTCTCTTCTGATTAATTTTATATTATTAGATTGTAATGCATTATTGTGAATTTGAGTTAAAACATAGAAAATTTTTCTCAGTTAAACTTTATCTTATGGGCTTATTAACCATTTTGCCACTTGAGCTCATGCTCTACAAATTTAAGTATTTCAAATGATTTTGGATACCTACGTACTAAGCCATGTTTCAAATGTTTTCTAAGAGCATAGATGACCTGTGGTGGTCACTACCTAGATATTTCAGTTCTGCCTTTTTGGTTTTCAGTCAAGGGAGAAACACTCAGCAGGGCAGAATGAAGTATACTAGCTCACCATGCTACAAACACATAAGGCTCAACATGCTTAAGCATGGGCTCATCCTATACGGCTTTGCCTGATGATCTGTTAAATGTCTCACCAAGCAACTCTTCTGTCCCATGAGAAGATGACCTCATCTTTCATGAGTTACTTTTAGTCATTTGTATAATGAAGGTCATAAAATTCCAGTAAAGCCTATTTTTAAGGCACAAGTTTGCAATTTCTAGGGTTTGGCTTTAGATTTTCTTGAAGAACTGGGGTACTGCTTACTGATGTCTAAGCTTCCCTATTTCACCTGTGCTGCAGAAGAGCCATTTGGAGCTAGCCTTCTGGTCAATGACAGTTTGTATACTTTGCTCAGAGACAGTTCAGGCTTTTTAGTAATTCTAGACAGCAACTTGTCCCAAAATGTTTGCTCCTTTTCAGTGAGAGTTTACTCTTATTGTAGCAGAATATGCAATATTTCTTCCCTAAATAGTGAGATAAAAGTGTTTCTGGGATTTCCACTTTCTCTGAACATACTTTGGATTCAGATTTGTTCTTGGTTTTATGTTCTTTCTCCTATAATTTTCAAATGCCATTAACTCTTTAGGTAACTCAACATGTACCCTCACACCATCACACACTATCCGATATCTTCACTTGTCTCATATGTTGAAGTAGCTATGAAGAATTACAAAAAGGTTTGAACAGAAGGGAGAAGAGAAAGAAGGAAGGACTGCTAATATGCCATTTCTCAAGTCTTCATAATGGCCTAGCCTCTAACTCCATGGACAATGCAACTGTCTCCTCTCAGCAATAGCAAAGGCAGTTCAGGACTTGAGAATAAACGGGGGATGTGGTGATGTCATTGGTCTGGAATAGCCTCAGCATATGTTATTATACAAGTACAACTAACAGTTAATACTTTAGTGTGATTGGCCTGAAAGTTTTGATTCAAGATTAAAGTTTATGAGAGATTCTACTACACTAGAAGAGACCGGCCTTGTGCAAAAGACAACATTGAACGTGCATGGCTTTACCATCCCAGGAGCCCCTTTGCTGCCAGCTCACTGTTCTACCCCAGCAGGAGCAGCAGGAGGGTGCAATAACAAGAACAATAAGCAGAAGACAGGGAGTTCTAGCATGGTGTTAGTCTACAGGAGTGTGTTCCCAACTGCACAAGTTCTATTCCTGCACTGCATCCCCTCCCCCCATTTGTTAAGTGAGTGGGAGGAGAATAATCCATAAGATCCTTTGTTGTTCTGACATTCTGATTCCGTGAGTAGCGGGGATGGTGGGTGACAGACACAGGCCTTTTGATTGGGTGGCAGTTGTGTGTGGGACTGTTCTGCAAAGCTGTGGGTAATTGCTTCAAATTTGGCTTTTAATATCCTATTGTTAGTATCTGATACTTTATATTCCACGTAGAAAGAAGAGGTTTTGCTGGAAACACAGGGAGGGCAATTTCTGCATTTGTGTCAAAGAATGGAAAAGCCCTCAGTTTCTGAGCTGTGAAATCACACTCAAAAGGTGTTAAGTAGAATGGTGTGGGGTAGAGTTCAAAATGTAGTGAGACCATAACTGACTCTCTTCAACCGCAGATTTGATTTTAAAAAAACACTGACCAAGCTATGCAAAATCCTTGACACAAAACATCATTAAAAATGACGTTTTCTCCAATAATCTAGCAGGTAAGTTTAAAAATGCAAGGTTTTGCTTTATAAATTTTGTGAAATACTATAAAATTGATGGCACATTTCTCCACATTTAATCTTTGGCACAAATCTATGAGGACGGAATGAAGAGAACACCATTCTCATTTGATAGGAAGAGGGAAATGTAATGTAGATATGGATTGATTGATTGATTATTGATTGATTGATGGTGTGGTGGTTGAATGAGACATTCCCTAAAGGCTCACATGTTTGGATGCTTGCTCTCCAGCTGGTGGCTGTTTGTGGAGGATGACGAGGTGCACAGTTGGTGAGGAAGTACATCAATGGACACAGCTTTGTGGTTTCAAAAGACTCAACGCCATTTCAAGTTATCTCTCTATACTTCCCCTCTGCGGATCAGGATGTGAACCCTCAGCTTCTGCTTCAGTGCCATGCCTGCCTGCTGTTACCATGTTCCCTGCCTTGATGGTGAGGAAGCCTTATCCCAGTAGAGGACAGTTGGAATAAAATGGTTCCCACAAACTAATATGTTTGAATAACAGTTTTCCAGTTGGTGGCTGTTCGGAGAGGATTAGAAGGTGTGTTCTTGGTGGAGAAGTTTGCCACTGGGGATGGACTTTGAAGTTACAAAAGACACCATCCTTAATTAGCGCTTTCAGCTGTTTTTGGATCAAGAAGTGAACTTTCTTTCAGCCACTGTTCCAGCACCATGCCTGCTGCCTGCTTTCTGCTGTGATGGTGGGGGAATCTTTCTATCCCTTCCTGGATCTAGAAACCCTTCCTTCTAGAGCTTGCCTTGGTCATGGTGTTTCATTACAGGAACATAAAAGTAACTAACAGAGGTAGTTAATAGTGGCTCCCGTGCCGTAAATTGAGACTTCCTCCCAATTCTGCCTCTCGAGCTCCTCCCCAAAATAGAGTTCTCTCTATTGGGAAACACGGGGTCATCTTTGGGAGGAAACAGTTTTGTGGTGAAGTTTGAAATCAACAGTTAATCAACAGTACGCATGCCTTGTTAAAAAGGAGGAGAAGGAGAGTAAAGGAGAAACGCAACGCCAGTTCATCCACCTCTCCCAGAGGCCTCCAGACTATCTGTATGATGATTATACATCATGTACCTGCCATCAATAGAGTTCAAGCTTTCACACAAGTCCTCCCTCAGTAGAGGGCAGGGTTTAGGTGAGAAGAGATGCACAATCATCAAGAAGCTCTATCACACCGATCTCTTTTTTTTTTGGCAAAGGAATGTGGCCTACTAACTAGGCCCAGGTAGAACTGGAGAGCCTCATCAAGCCAGTATCAAGGAGTGTTTACTATCAACCAAGGGACTCCCTAAACCCCTAGACATTGTTCATGAGATACAATACAGGTGAGTGAAGATGTAAAAGGAGCACAAAGAACAGTTAAGATCCTGGGATAAGCTGAGCTTCCATGAGAAAAGAGAAGAATAGGAAAGAGAGACCACAGGAAAAAGCAATTGATTATTGCTCAGAGACCAGGGACTGGGATCAGGGAAGTATAGAGAGCTAACTGTAGTAGAAAGGGGCGCTTGTTGGTTCCCGGCTGCTCAGCCCCAAAATAGTTTTCTTTATTCACTAACCAATAAAAGCAACACATAGACAAAAGGACCTCCCACACCAACTAATATTGGAACGGTCCCTAGAGGAAAGGTGAATGTTACGCCAGGAAAGAAATTGAGACAACATTCAAGGTAACCCAAGGGGTCCAGTGGCAGGAACATTCATTGCTTATCTAGAGAAAGACCACCCATCTTGACCATTACCACATGAAGAACATGACTGCAAAGGGAGAAATGAGCAAAAAAACGAGATTGGGTCGGGCCCAGGGTTGATAAACCTCTTCACCATCAGCTCACTGCAAGTCACATTACATAGTTTAAGCTTATTCTATGACAACCCAATCCATCTGGCACTTTCAGCTTAAATCCTACATGCCCAAGTGACCTTTCCATCCTCGCAGACGATATTAGGTGAAACAAAGTCTCTTTTCAGGCTATATTATACAGTGGTCTGAAAGAAAATTAAGAAGCAGAAAACACATATGGTTTACTGTGTTATCAAAAGAAAATCTCCTAAAATCACTTACACATGTGATGAGCTTTGAGTTCAAGCATTTTGGAAAGTTGTGGAAACACTAGACTGAATATGGAGGCTGCACAAAATGGTATAATTTGTGTGCATTTCTGTGTGTGGCATCCAGAGGCAGGACTTTGACCATCAGAAGGAAGTGAGAAATTATTAACATCATATACAGTCTTGTCTGGGAGGTATCGTCTCTGTGCATTTGGGCTGAAATTTTCCCTGCGGAACACTGTCTGAACTCTACTTGAGATGCAATAGCAAGGTACTGAATGAATGGACAGACCGGCGAGGGAGAGAAAAGTTGGTCAGGAGTTCTGATCTCCATTCCTCAGTTGACTCTCAATGTTCTCTGGGCCTCCTATTTTCTTGTCTCTAACATATTGGGTTCTAACTCAGGTAATTTTATAGGACTTTATCAAGACCCCTTGTGGAGTAGCCATTGTAGACATAGGTGTGATGGAGCAATGGCCATGGTTATGTGTATATACCTATACTAGTGCATCTTTAAATCAATGCAGTTTTGTTTTGTATTGACACACTTTTGAATAAGATTCAATTTGAACAAAATGGTTCCTAGAACTGAAAAACAAGTGTGAACGGCATTAAGCTTGAGTTCTAGTATCAGTTCCACCTACAAGATTCACATCTTATATTATGCTAAAACACAGGTAAGTAAAATTTAACCAAATTTGCAACAATGAGGGCTGTCCAAAATGTAGGACTTCTGATCTTCAATAATACTGAGATGTTTCTTGTTGGGAGTAGAGCTAGACAGCTACCACAGAGCATTGCTGAAGAGATTCTGTTTTGTTTGGTGTCGTAGTTTGGATGCTGAAGGCCCCCCAACAGCTTAGTTCCAAGAATGTCATTATTTAATCTGTTTGAGTCTATTTCTCTCTCAGTAAATTGAGGAGAGTAATGGCTGCCCAGAGATGATTAAGACCTCAATGTGGCAACACATACAATGCAGTTACCTCAATGCTTTGCATATAAACCATGAGATATTAGCTGGTAGCCAGCTGATGATGGCCATAAAGATGAAGACTGCACAGAAATGTCTCCAGATCCTGTGGATTCGACCAGGTGGGTGGAGTAGACAGAACAGAAGGCTGGGAGAAAGAAAGCCGAGTCAGGCAGACGCCATTACTCTCCTCTCCTAGGCAGATGCATGAAGCTCGGCCCAAGATGGATGTAGGTTAGAATCTTCCTGGTAAGCCACCACTTTGTGGT